>VZSR01000520.1:37033335-37094362 GCA_013398615.1 Brachypodius melanocephalos
CAAAAACTAAACAATTACTAAAAACATATAAAACTAAAAACACACCACCACAGAAGGGGATGAAGGAGACAGGGAAATGTAAAGCGGCACATGAACTGCAGTGGTGCAGAGTACTGTTGGTTCCTGAGCATTACCAGCCCATGCCTGGTTTTGAGATCTGCACTGCAGCATGGAAGAAAGCTGTGGTTCCTCCTGTTTGGGGCACAGCTGAAGCAGGGATGCACTGCAACATGTTGAGTGGAGTAACAACATCCTGAGGCTGACCATCTCCTAAGGTGCCTCTCTCTCTGCAGCTCCAAAGGGAATCTAAGGTAAATTAATTCAATCCCTAAGACAGTTGCCTTACTGAGGAGATAAAGGCACTTATGTAACATGGACTGGTAGGTGGCACAAATCCTCCTAAGGCTGCCTTAAGGTGCTCAGCTGCCACACCACACCAGTTCAAGGCTCACTTTAGTACTGCAAGTCCCTATTTCAGTCCCCATTTCCTCCCATTTGAGGAAAAAACAGTGTTACCATTACAGACTCACAAACCAGGTGGGCTATATAACATTAAAAACTTTTTCTGCAAGGAAAGCAGAAGGGTGGGAGATGGAAAATAAGTACTGAAAAAGCATAAAGCACCCACCAGGGTTTCCTCAACAAAGATTAAATGCCAGAGATTTAGTCAACACTCAGAACAACTATGGAGCAGTGTGTCTTCAGTCCCCTTGGGAGCTCAGTTTAACCTGTTACCACTTTAATATTAGAATTAAATGAAGAAAATCAAGAAACCAGCTCAGATTTGACCTCTGGGTATTCTGCTCAATAAGTCCAGCATAGCCCAAAGGCACATAAACTAATGAAAATTATTAACCCACTAGCTCCTGTCTTAACATATGCCAGGTACAAAACAAACATCCTGCAGTTCCAAGGCAGTTTGTTTTGGTCCTAGGAAGCATGTTATGTATCTCACTTCCCAGGAAGACAATGCAGCTCTGTGACATGAGGTTACAGTACAGATGGAGTACTGGTTGATTGCATAATGGTCTGGTGTTGGAGAATTCAAACGTGAGCTGTCTCTATAGATTGGAAATGCCTGTCTTGCACCATTTCCAGGTTTGTTGTCACTCATAATATTTGAGGGAATGCTTCATGAACCAATAATGCATCTGTGCTGAAAATGTTCCACAGGAGCTGTCAACCATCCTATTAGCACACTCACTGACACTGGCCACAGTCTTAAAATAAAAAAAAAGTAGTCATATTGAAGGATGTACTTGGCATTTTTCAATATTAAAATAATAAATAAATGATGGTATATTTTCTGTTAAAAATTTAAAATGCAACTGTATCTACCTGAACTTTGTAGACTCACATTAATTCATTTAGATCCAACATCTGAAAATCTCTGAACATATGAGTAATATGCAGCTCTTCATGAATGATAACGTTCCATACTTTCTGTTGCTAATAACCATCAAAAGCACTATAAATAAATACTTTATATAAAATGTAAAAACAGGTGGATTTTTTCCTCCTAAATTTAAGCTTGTTTTTACCTTGTCAATTATTCTTCAGAATGTGGAGTTCTGAGGTGTCCAAGACATACTGTTCTGCTTCTAATCAAGCAAAATATATATAAATGCAGCCATTTTAAGGAATGCAATCTGATGACTTTCCAGAGTGTGCACTGTAATCTATGTGCCTTTCTTGGTGCTGTGTTATCTCAAGAATGCTCTAAAAATACTACCATTTAACTGTCTTTACTACTAAGTCAGTGGGAACAGGACAGACTTCCAGTTTTAGGATGAAGCTTTTGTGACCAATCTCTGAGGAAAAGATGGGAACAAATGATGTTTGTTTCCTGACCTGACCAGTCCTACCCTTGGTATTCCTCACACACTATTCCAAAGGTGCCCTTCTCTCGTGGAGAGTCATGCTCAGTGTGGAAGAACTTCATTTAATCAAGCTCATGTTCAGCAAGTTAAAAGCTTTGAGGAATCAGACTGAAGCTAGGTGGGAAATAATTTTTCATTCCTGAATATTCTTATTATATTAGTAATTGTTTTCTAAACAAAAATTAGTAATGTGATGCCATTGCAAAGTGATAACTGTCTGGATTGTTTACCGTGTGTAAGTCACAGGAGGTAATTCTTTGATTACATTTCTCAAGCTTTGAGGGTACACTGAAGTATGTAGGCTTCAGGAATTCACAGGCAGACTGGAGAGATTTTTTCCCATGAAGAATGTTGGAAGGAAAAAACTTCATTTAGGTAAGAGCAGGCAGAAGGGGAACACAATACATTTTTCTATTCCTTAACTTAGTTTATCTTTCTTTTTTCCTAGTTTAAATCAATCACAAGGCATTGTGATTTAGAGGGTTTATTCCACCTAAAGCATCTGGAAACCCTAACTGGCAGACTGTCCTTTTCCTGGGCTTCAGCGGCAGCAATGGCAGCAGCATCCTTGCTGATGATTTGACCAGAGATTGGAAGGTAGTCAGCTCCTTTTGCAGCAGTGGAAATGGGGCTTGAACAATAGGACAAACCCCCAAAACACAGCAAAACTTCAATCAGATGGTGTGCAGAAATGGCTAATGTCCTTGTGGTTTACATGCTTCCTTCCTGGGAGCTTTTCAGACTCCATCACAATTAAGGACAGCATGGGCCCAGCTGACTATGCATCAGCTCTGATCTTGGACAGGGCAACCTCTTGTGACTCACAGTTGATGCAGCTCTGGATTTCTGTGGTGATTTTACAACTCTGAATCCAAATGAATATTGAAAATTATAATTATTTTTTGCTAAAAAAAAATTCAGGGGAAAAAAAAAGGAATTTATTCTAAGTTATTTGTTTTAGAAATCAAAAAATATTCAGTTAATCTTGATGTAAAATAATTCTGTAATTATTATTTTTTTTCTAAGGGAAAACTAAAATTTCTCTCTTAGAAAATATGGAACATTATTAACTTAAAATTCGTTTTCCAAAATATTTTCAAGGCAAATTGTTTATTAAAATTGCTTCTCTCCCGAAAGTAATATGTTCTTGGATAAAGTATGTAATTAGAAAATTAACAGTGTTAATCATCACAAAATATAGAATTCCAATGGATTCAATGACAAGGCATTTTTTTTCTTCTAGTATTCATAGACCTACTCCTATGTACAGCACACACAGGAAGGTCTTGAGTTCATGGATTACTAAGACCTCTAAGAATTTAAAGTAAAACATTCAACCTGACTGGAGTATTGTGATTTTGGCAAGTATCTACTTTTTCCAGTGGCATTGCTAACACCTAGCCTAGATTGAGCTTGAGCTAAATCTGTTCATGAGCACTGTTCATTCAGGGCCTGCAACAGTGAAGAGATAATGATGTTATTGTAGGTATTGAGCATTTTTACACACACACACAAAATACTTCTCTGACTGTAGCAGATATTCAAATGTATCCTTTAAAAAAATGCCTTTCCTTCCAGTGCTCTCAAACTACTACGTAAACCACAGATGTCATGCCACTGAGATGAAACTCCTTTTTCAGCTTTGGAGAACTTATGAAATGTTTCATGAAATCTTATTTCCATCTCTAACACAGGAGTTGTTGTAAGGACTTCTCTATATTTCAACATTTAAGAACTGGTATGATATCACTGTTATTTAAAGCAGCAGTTATGACATATTCTCAGCTCACTAAGCACTCCATTGAGAATTCCAAACAGTTACAGATGACCCACAGCTCCTCTCAGTCCCTATTTTCCTTCATCCTGAGCAATGGTGGAAACTGAGACTCCTGTCACACCAGCCTTTTCCAATGCCTCTTTATATTAAGACGGGTCAGATGGGGTCACTGGTCTTTGATCTACTGTATTTCTTCATTCTTATTTTAAACTACCCAACCTTTCTCACATTCCCATAACTCATGATAATGAAGGCAGTAGTTGTCTGCTCCATTTTCTAACTAATAACTCTTGTTCAGAGTGGGAGGGAGAAATAGCTTTATTTCAAATGTGGGGTTTTCTATTGGACAACCTAGCACTAATTGCTTTATGTTGTGCTCTCGTCTTGCCTCTTACTCCAGGAACACCTACAGACCATGTCTGTTTTCCCTTTGCCTGTTTCTACCTCTCTTCATTTCTGTGCAAGAGCAAGAAGCAGAACTTTGCTACCTTTGTGATTATTAGCAGCCCTGGGTTCATACTGATTAGTCCCAGTGGCACAGGGTTAATGAGTTAAGTGTGCTTATTCAATTAAGCCACCTCTTTGTTTTAGCTCACATAAATTTTAACCTGATCGCTTCAAAATTACCTTTGGCACTATTCAGTAATAGAATAAATTGAATAAATTGAATCAAAAGAAAAATGAAAGCCTTCTTAGTTCTTAAGTATGTGTGTACTTGATTTGCCCTCAGCAAAAATAAATGGATAGAAAGCTCAGTAGAGGCATTCTGATTTTGAGTTGATCTACAGTTTACATCATGGAACACAGGCAAACTGGAATTGTTTTGGGTTCTGGCCTAATGTTTGGAAGAATTTGGCAGGCTTACAAATTTTAGGTTGTTTTCAGTCAGAGTTACTCAGTTATCTATTTTCCTCAAAATGCCCTTGGTCTGTACCTTACTTACAGCAACTACTACAGTGCATTAGCTTGAACAGAGGATGAATGAGCCATTTCACTGGAGCACCTTTTCCTAACATAGCTGCAGAAAATAGCAATTTACTTTCCTTAAAGTTGCATTTTTGGGACTGTAAATTAGTAGTGAATGTCACACTGCAGCGTGGAAGACCAACTGATGGCTACAGTTAAGGCACAGCAGAACACAAGGGGTTTTTTCATCTATAAATAAGATGTTGAAAGAAAAGCCACTCCATCCCAGTCCATAGTTTCCTGCAGTGACTCTTTGGCATACTAAAAAGCTATTTGATTTTGAATGCTGATTATCATTGAGAAGCATCACATTTGAACCTCTCTGATTAAATGGAGGACTTTCATAATGGCATTACTAATTACATTTGTATACACACTGACTGCCCTTAAAATACCCTCTTAAGGTAAGATTCACCTCATCTAACATTAATCATTTAAAAATTAGGCACCTAGTCTAAGCCAATTATCTCAACTGCCTCTGTTTTCAGTGAGGAGAGACAGACACCTCTAGAGCATGATTCATCCCACGAATCTTAGAAGGGGATGAATCTCTTGGTAGCTTGTTCCACTTATACTATGATGTCACCAAACACAATTAGGTGAAATGACTTGTGCCTTGAGTGCAAAGGAGAAGCTGGATAAAAAGATAAAAAATCAAACAAGAACTAAAAAACACAGAAAACCCACTAAAAGAACCAAAAAATCTTTGGTGGTAAGTAATGAAAGTAATGCCATATGAAATAGAGTGTTATGAAAATTAATGCAATGCTATTCATCCATTTTGTTTTCTTCACATAACAAGGATATCATCTTAAAAATTGTGACATTTTGATTACATTCAGTGGTGTACAGGATGCCCTGACCTGAACAGAATGAAGTTTTGTTACTATGCAACTTTTGGCAGGTAAGCAATTTCAATCTCCCTGCATCCAAATGATTCGAATCCACTCTCTTGGGGATGATTGCTACCAAGATTTCCATTGGACTGCAGTGATTACACCTTTGAAAATATCTGACATATTTTGATGTTTCCTCTAGCGTTTGTAGCTAAATTTCCAACTGAAGTATACTCATTTTTGTTAGAAACTTTAGGAAACCTTGCCGTTTGGTGACTTGCTGCTACTGGTAATGTCACATAGAGGGACATTTACCTGATTCACTCCCTATACTGCACATAACCAGCCTTTCTTCTGGACTGTGTTCTTCTCAATCATATGCCTTTAAATCAACTTGTAACTTCCCTCGGGGAACATTCATAAAAAAAATTATTTCACAGTAAATGTTTCAAGGAGCAAAAGAGAGCATGTGTATCCTGTAAAAACGTAAAATAAAAATATAAATTAAATCAAATCACATTTGGGTCCCGCACAGAATAAATTCAAATTAAAATACTCATAGAGATCAATTACTTTTTTGGCAGTTTAATCTGGTCTAAGATCCAGAACTGATTGCTGAACTATCTCCTAGAAATGTGATCTTCAAACTTCATCTTATTCACACGGAGACCTTGGCAGCGCAAACAGGCAGTACATCACTCCAGCTGTATCTCTGCTGCATTGGCCTCTGGTTCTGAATTACAGCATCTATCACATTCTGGGTTTTGCTTGCCAAGCTTTTAAAGGTGTGCTCTTGCTCACTGTACCTTATGAACAGCTTCCCCTTCCATCATTGGGCCTGCTTTTGAAGTTTACTGATATCGACTTATAAAATATTCTTTCTCTGCATGCCTACCCCTCTGACTACTGTGTAACTGAGACATGCATGCATATAGCAAGTGTCAAGTCCCAGTCTGAAAGTGCTTTGTCTTGCTCATGCAGGCTGTGAAAACTTCTGCCCATAAATATCTGAACCTCATATGCTTTTAAATCTAGACACAATATACATCCTTTGGTTAAGATCTATTTATAATTAATAGGGTGACATGGACTGGCAGATCCTTCACTGGAAAGACTATAGACATAAACTCTATGTATATATGTATACATATATATCTGGAGACATGCTCTATTCCTCTTTTCATTTTTAATACCATCATATATCATATTTGTTTTTAAATTATGTTTTGCTCTGAATTTTTATTTCATAATAAATAGATGAATTTTGTATGTTGACAGGAACTGGCCTCAAAGTCACATTCTCACTCTTTAACAAACTGATCATGAAGATAACCCTTCAGCTTTCAGTACCCTGTTGCTTTCAGTACCCTGTCTCTGATTTTTTTTCATGTTACGCTGTTGTGGTTTAACCCCAACCAGCAGCCAAGCCCCAGGCAGCCACTTGCTCAGTCCTCCACCAGTGGGACTGGGGAGAGAATTGGAAGAGTAAAAGGTAAAAAACTCCTGGGGTGAGATTAAAACAGTTAATAAGGAAAGCAAAAGCTGCATACACAAGCAAAACAAAATAAGTCATTAATTTGCTGGTTCCTGTGTGGAGGCAGGTGTTCAGCCACCTCCAGGAGAGCAGGGACCCATCACCTTTAGTGATTACTTGGGAAGACAAACACCACCACTCCCAATGTCCCCTTGCTTTTTCATTATATACTGAGCATGATGCCATATAGTCTGGAATATCCCTTTGGTCAGTTTGGATCCCCTGTCCCAGCTGAGTCTCCTCAACAGCTTGGCAGTAAAGGAAAGTAAAAGCCTTGGCTCTGTGAAAACGCAGCTCAGCAATAACAAAAACATCTCTACATTTTCATCACTGTGTTCAGCACGAGCCCAAAACACGGCCCCACCCACACCAGTCAATGGGAAGAAAGCTAGCTCTGACACAGCCAAAAACAGCACATATCCAAAATGTTGAACATCCCTGAAGTTAAATCACGGTTGAATCTTCAGGAATTTCTTTTCTTTACTTCTAATGTTGCAATTCAGTGATTTATATACACTAGGCATCAAACTTAAACAAGAATAATTGGGGAGGGATGAACTCCAAGCCTGAAAGAAAATGCTGTAGTCAACCCACTCTATTCTTGTCCATTGATATTCAACTATATGCCATGAGAGGCTCTGTCACCACCTCGATGTCTGGGCAGATTTCCCAGTCCTCTCTTCTGGGGTGTGTCCCTGGGAAGTACTCAGAGGGACCAGCCCTCTTCCTCGTCCTCCTTGCAGAGGAAGCACATAGGTGTAGCATAAAATTTGAATTGAAAAGGTCTTAAGGCTCCGTTAGATCTTTTCTTTTAATCAACCAGGGTATAAATCTTTGAGCATACATTTCAGGAAAGGTCTCAATTGTGAAATAACCATATACCTCTAAACAAAACATGCCTTTGAGTGAAAGTGCTGTTTGATTTTTATTAATAAACTAATTGATTGTGTAACCAGAATGGTAATTTTAATGTCAATTTCTGACTTCTTTCAATGTTCAGTGATTATATAAAGCTATTGCTAGCAATAGTTGATAAAAATATCTTTGGAGCACACAAGAGACAGGAAATCTACAGAACAGATTCTAAGGTCTAAGCAGAAATAGTCATAAATCACACCTATAGCTTATTATTCAAACTCTAATCATATCCACAACCCTTTTAAAAGAGAGAGAATGAAGGAAATAAGTTTGGACATTTCAGTGGGATACAAAAAGGAACACATTTACTATCATTGTCCTCATTCAGAAGCCCATAAGAAGGCATCTGTGGGAAAACAGGGGAATTGAGTCCCTTCTCCAGAAAGGAGACAAATGAGGGTGTCTGGATCAATGAAATGTTTCATGAAAAAAAATCTGCAAAGCAGGTGGAATAGCAGGCTGCTTGACCATTCTGTTAAAAGTGCATGACTTCATTTAGTAATTCACTAGATGCAAATAAATTAGATGTTTAAATTACCCTAATGTTGAGAAGAAATGTTGATAACAAACTGTGAGTTCACACATAAAAATATGGGAACTTTACTCTATACTTTTGAAATCACACAGACTTTGAAATAAAGGACAAAACTGAGTCCCAGAAGAATGGAAAATACGACATGTGCAAACTGATACACACCCAACCTAAGTTTTTGTGGCTCAAACACATAGTGCTACTTCTGGATGATTCATTTGCTGGCTGCAGCATTGAGCACTGGAAACAAAGTAATGTCTTAGATAACTTAAAGAAAGCCTTCACCCAATTTTCCCTTCTAATAATCATAGAATCATAAAATGGTTTGGGTTGGAAGGGAACTTAAGGGTCATCTAGTTCCAACCGCTCTGCCATGGGCAGGGACACATTTCATTAGAGGTGAAAATACTTATGTACTTATTATTGCATATTTATATGAAGAGGTCCCTGGAAGAGATTAAGTCTGTGTTTTAATAACAAGAAGGAAAAAAAAATAAAAACCAAGAAAAAAAATTTCTTGTCTCACTTAGTTCAAATACAAAGTGAAAGACAACAGGTAGATACAATGTGAGAGGAAGAGAAGGCAGGTGACAGTGATGATTATTACAGTAAACAGTAGTCAACAATTACCTAGTCATTGTTTAGCTTTCCATGCAAAAATGTAGTGCGTCTGGAAGGCTAATAATCATTATCTTTAAATCTGTCTTTAGCTCCTGTAATATAGCAGTGTTCTTTACAGCTACTTGGAAAATGATTTTCCCCAGTGGAGAAGCATAGAAAGCTTTCTCTTTCGTCTGTATGAAAAAAATTGAAAATAATTCACACATTTTGAAATATTAGGACCTGATAGGGCTGAGCAAATCATCTAGCCCAACTTCTCATACATCTCAGGCAATCTATTTTTTCTTAATTATCTCTTTATTAATCAAATAATATATTTGAATTAATGAAGAAAGTTGTCCTGCCTCGGAGAAAATTGGTACATGAAACTTCAAAAGGTACAAAAGTAAAAAAGCTTCGTTTGCTTTTGTTAATTTTCTATTCTGCTTAACTACCTTGGCTGTTAAATATTTTGATATCTTCCTAGTTCAAGTTTATCTGGCTTCACTTACCAGTCATTTGTTGCAGTTTTGGTCTACTGTTAGATTTAAATGCTTACTGGCAGCTGGAATCACCTCCTAGGAAGGTAATGCAAGGCAGTTCTTAACCAACTTTTAAATAAATAAATTTTCTCAGCTCAAAAACTTTTCTCATTTTCAGAATAAATTTTCTTTAATTTTTTTTTCCTTCTCACTCTTTAATCTCTTCCTGAGAAACTAGAGGCCATTTCTCAGTATGATGCTGTTTGTTCTAGATTACAGCACAGTTTGCTATGTTAAATTGCACATCACTTCAATGCGATTTTCACATTCAAGGACAAAGCAACCCGCCTTGCTTTGTCCTCTCCGGGTTGTTATGGCAAATGTTGCCACTTTTCTCAGAACTAATTATTTCTCAGAGAATCACAGAATGTTTGAGGTTGGAAGGGACCTCTGGAGATCCTCTAGTTCAACCTCCTTGCTAAAGCAAGTTCCCCTAGAGCAGGTTGTGCAGGATCATGTCTAGACAGACTGTGAATATGCCCAGAGAGGCAAGACTCCACAGACTCTCTGAATCAAATTAAGGTGTCCATGATGGTAGACACACAGTATGTGCTTTCTGACAGTGTGAACTTAAAATGAACCCAACATAGCTTGTTTCTTTAGACAGTCCATATATTTGAAGCAAAAGTGCACAAAGCCACAAAGGGATAATGATTATGTGGCTAAACACATCACAGTTGGCTGGGGGAGATGTCAGGAACTTCTTAGTGAGAGGGGAAGAGCTGAAGCTGAAAACCTCAGAAGCTGATTTTCTCAGATTTTCTATAAATACAACTGCTCTGTGCTGTGTTTAAACACTTTGGATTAGTAGCTACAGTCCTCTGAATTCTGCATTTATTTGTCTGAAGAAGGTAGGTCCTGGAAAAGCAGAGAGGTTCAATGTAACTGTTTCTGCTGGGTTTTGTACTCTGTACTGAGGTCCTGCCATGAGCAGATTCCAGCAGGGAACTAACATTTCAGTATCAAGACTTAGGACCTGATTCAAGTTGCAGTCCAGTCTACTACAGAATGAAATCAGCTGCACTTCACACTTCTGCAATCTCCTCTCATCTGTAGAGATCACAACCTTATCCTCTTTCATTCCTTTTTCGGGGGTTGAGAGGAGGAATAACAGAGCTTTTCCAGGCCCTCTATCTATATGTAGCTCGAGCATATATCTCTTGCTTTCCTTGTTTTCCTCTGAACCAGGAGGAAAAGTCTTTCCATTGAAATGCTAATAGAGGAACAAACTGTATAATAAGACTGCATCCCCTTTGGGCCTACATGTAATTTACACATAAAATGAAATTGCACATGGCCTTGTTTCATAGCATATTTGTTTAATTATCTTTCTTAAAAGCCTTTTTCAATTAATTTTCAATATTTAAAAAAGGAATAAAAATGCCAATTTATCTGTGTACCTGATAATTAAGTACAGTTTGGGGAATAATTACATTATTTAATAACAGAAATTTGTCCAGCTCTAATAACTGGCATTTTTCAACAGTTTTGCTTGCTTTCTTGCTCTCAGAATGGTCTAATTTAAAAGAAGTTTAACTTCTACATGTGTCAGTTAGTCCTCACATCAGACACTGAGCAGTTGACCAAAACAACTCTGGCTTTGCTGGCAATGGCATAGGAAAGAATAGACAGATGCAGACTTGAACCTCTCCAAGAAGGCCATTTGTACAGTTCCATTATATATCAGTATATATCAGTATATATCACTAAAAGTAACCAATAGAACCAAGAAAGTATTAAGTTTTTCATGACCTCTCACTGACTTTGAGAAATCCCAGTCTGACATAGTGTGTTGAATTCTGGTAATATTTTTCCAAGAACACAGGAACATCCTTGTTTGATATCAGTGGGAGTAGATGTGGAAGAGAGATGTTCAACAAAGAACCACACGACAGTGCACTAAAAAAAAAATAGCATAGTTGAGAAAGTACCAAGAAAAATAGAAAAAAAAAATAGAAATGTTGCTGGGATTAGTACCAAAGATGAAAATCTCTAAAGCACTGAGGTCCAAATAGCAACTTTTGTGCCAAAACCAGCCTGCTGATCTTTCCATCATGAGGTAAGGAACAGCTCTATGTGGAAAATATCCTGCCTGGACATCTGTGTCCCTCCTTCTCCATATGAGTAGCCCAAAATTGACCATCACAGCCTGGTACAGTGCTGTGAAAGGGCTGAGAAGGTGTTCTCCTGCAGGTAAAACCCTTGATTCTGCATGGTCCCAACAGCTACTTCTGCACCAGGTCACTACAAACGGGGAAGCCCCAGTTCTGAATTTGCCTTATTCATCCATGAGAGCCGGAGCAATCCAATTTGAACTAAAGGGGATGAACAAAAGCAGCAGCTTGGGGTTTCAAGGTAAATAAATGAAGTTTCCTCCTGGAAATAGCTGGACACAGCTAACATTGGCTACCATTACATAATGTGGGGCAGAAAAAGACTTGTTGGTTTATCAAGAACTTAGAGTGTTCATTTAAGTCACTAAGGAGCATTCTAGATGTAAAAAAAGCTCCACACAGCTGTGGGCTCCTCTCCACAGAAGGAGCTGGAACTTTCTCATATGGGCCAGATACATATCAAAGATCTATTCTATCCCCATAAATGGAACTGCTTCTGAACTTCTTACCTACAGAGCAATTCTGGTAGCATGTGGGAACCACTTCATCATTTAAAAGATTTACTAAACAGCAGACAGACAACTCCACCTTACTTCATCAGGAGAAGATTTTCTACCTCTATGAGTTGTGATGTTCTGTTTCTGCAGCTGAGCTACAGGCAGTAAGATGGAAAACAGTCATGCCATGCATTTTGCCAATCTCAGGGTTGGGTGAGGGTTGATTTCTACAACCAAAATGGTAGGGGAAAGAAGAAGAAGAAAGTGTTAATGAAAATTCTTCTCAGTCAGTTTTTCTAATGCCATTATTACTAGCTGCCAAATTTAGTTTCTGTTGCTGAATCCTGTTAGGAATGCAAGGGGAACGATGGCGTTTCAGGTCAAGTACTTGCCAGCTGCCTGACAAGGTAAAGATCAGGTTTTATTCAAACAGCAAACATCTTAAGGCAGAGCTTGGTTTCTCAGCTAGTGCTCTCCACTCCTCAACAATACAATGCTTCTCTCAGCCTGCAGCCCTGGAAGAAGAAATAGTAGCAAAAAAAAAATTGCCAAAAACTTGAGAAACCTTATTAAACTTTTTTTTTCCACTTTCTCCTGCTTCTGGTTTATATCACTTCACCTTGGAGTTAATCAGGCTGGTGCTGACAATTAGGCTTGTTCACACTTTCCTTTCAGAAGAATTGTTCCCAATTAGGCTGCCTGGCCCGTTCCACACAGCTAGAAGATAATGTGACTGTTCTCTGTATTTAGTCCCAACAGCATCTGCAAGGACACCTGGCAGCTAAGGGTAGAGCTTTTAATCCCTGAACTGTCAAGGCAAACTGGACAATAAACCAGGTCAATTTATAATTAAAAGTATACTTATTTTAAAAAATCCATATTTGTGCAGTGTGTGGTTTGAGGTGTTTCTACTCTTGATCTTTTCGTTTATTTGTTTTAAAGGGAACTAAAGTTCCAGCCAAGTACCTCATAAAAGTAACAAAAATGCCTGTTCAGAGTCTGTTATAGAAAGTGCTTGGTATCCAGTGGATGTTAAATACCTAAGAAGCTTGGGCATCTAGTTACAAATTTACCTACTCACATATGTGGAAAATTTAGCTTGGAATCCTTTCTGTGCAACTAACACTCATAATCTATGTTCAGTTGCTATACCTGAAAGACCAGTTACAATTTTTTCTTAAAAACAGATACATTCTTCTTTATTACATGTGAGGTAGTTCAGTCATGAATCAAAAGTTTCTATTTGTACACAAATCTGGGAAAAAATCCTTTTTTCTTTCCCAAGAACCAACCCTTGGTTTTCAAGGAATGCCATTATAACTGACAGAAGCAGTAATTACAAAAGGGTGAAATAGATGATTAGCTGTGTATTATGCTGCTTCCCCTTCTGGTCCTGGAATGGAAGGTCTGCATGATTATAGCTGTAATATAGCTGAACCACAATACTATCTTGGATATGCCATATTGCAATTCCATCACAAATCATTTCTTTCTTTTGCCTTGCAGAAGGTCTCACACATTAAGGTCTTAATTCTGATTATAGCTGTACTCCATGCAGTCAATATTTTATTTATCCTCCCAAGCTTGCACATACTGTTGTCTCTGTGCTGATTGCTCTCTGATATATGAATTCTGCCTTGCTTCAGTAAAAGACCATAAAGTATTTGATGATGATGGTGAGGACCTGAGGAGTGTTTCATATCCAGTGGGTAGTGAATTTTATTTGGATCAAAGAATATACCAGGCTGGGGTCATGGCACCAAAACTATTCTGAAGGGAATACTTGTACATCACATGGCTTGATTTTCAGGTCATAACCTGTGTGTTTCTCTTTGGACATATTAACAACAATAGTCTACAGAATCCACGATTGCTGATGACATGAGTGTATTTGTAGACTGAGTGGTCATGAGGAGTGATTGTATTTTTTATTATAGCACTACAGTCTAGAGTTTGTCAATGAAATGGCTAGATGTCAAATGATACCTGTCAAACACTGAAATGTTTAACTCTATTTTTCTGTTAGTATCTGTACTTTCAAGTTAACAAGATTACTCCTTCTTCTTCTGGTGAAACTTCTGACTAAGTATTTGTAGCCTTATTAAAAATAAAGGGATACTAGAAAAATGCTATAAAATAAGTATTTGTCAATCAGTCAAAGTTTAGCAAAGTTTATTTTATTCCCTATTATATTTCCCTCATGCTCTGCACCTGGGGGCTGTTTATTATGGAAGTAATTACAGAAGCTATTGATGATGCTAACATACAAACATCAGCTGCTTTCCATGCTGCTGGAGACTTTGTGGTTCACTCTCATAACGACTTAATTGAAGAGCACTGCTAAGGAAGGCAGACGCTCCTAAGCTTGGTTTGATGAGTTGGAGTTTCACTGATTCTTTTGTAGAATACTAACAACAGTAAGAACACAATTTTCAACAAATTAAAATTTAACAGATATTCTACAGTCTCCCAGTGGGTTAGCTGCTACTTAAGTTTGGTTGAAAATGATGTTATAATCTTGACTTTAGTTAAAAGTAAAATATTAATGAGTATTTAATCTCTTACAATTCTGCAATGTCAAATGTCCATCTAAAGGAAGCTAAATTCATTATCTCCAAAAAAATTTAAACTTCCTCCGAAGCTGCCTCTATCTTAACACCTCTGTAATTCATCTTTTTATTTAGGAATTGAAACACTGCTGAGAGGTTTCAGTGGGCATTGTGTACAACTTTTGATTTTGATAACACACAGTTAATAGAGTAGAGAGAAAAATAGGCATATACTCCCTGGCATCAAAGAACCTACATGCTTCTTCTTTTCAGACAATGATTCCTATCCAACTCCACTGCAGAGAGGACAGCACAGAAAAGTAGTGGACACAGGAATGATGGAATTGTGGAAGAATATAGCATAATGAAGAGAATATAAAGGGTGTTGTAGAAGTTGAAAGCAAGGGAAAGAAATTTTAGGTATGGATATGTGGAAACAGTATTCTGTAAAGCTGGTCAAAGATGTCACGGTTAAATGTCTTTTTCCCAAGACAATGTTGTTTCTGACAGAACAATTTTTTGTGAAAAGGTTTGTCATTTGGGGGAACATTTTTCATTGATGATATATTTCAACAGAACAGTATACAAAAATTCTTATAGATGAAAATTTGAGCAATTTTTTTCCCTGGCAGGGTTTTAAGAAGACTATATAGTTCTTGGGTCCTTCTTAAAGGAATAAAGAACTATTGACTTCAAAACAATTTTTACAGTATTGGAATGAAAACAGGAAGAGGAAGGGTGCTAAAGAGGCAAACAAAAAGAACAGAGCTGGAAAGAAAAATATGTAAAAAAGAAGTGGCAAGGAATAGGTCTAGGAGAATTTTAATGGACAAGAGAATGATCAGTGTCAACAAATAACAAGAAGTCAAGAAAAGCAAATAAATAGAAATACATGTTGCGACAACATATGGGCAAACCCACATCTTTCTTATGACTCCTGGTGAAGATAGAAGAAGACTTGGTTTTGGCATTTTAGGTCTGTCAAGGAACTCAGTGTTTCAGCTAATCTGTTCATTGGTTTGCCTCAATGTGTGCTTTTCTTAATGGAGCCATCTTCCAGTAGGAAGAGTTAATGCCTGCATATCAAATGGCAAGAAGAAAGCAGGTGCCATTCTATCTGTAGAGCTGAGTCACAGTACAGTGGGGTACAGTGTATGCCCACCCCAGCTGTGCCTCCTGTGGTTTTATCATGCCTTCAAAACTGTGGACTGCATCACAAGACAAGGTACAGGGAGAGAATTGCAGAACCACTGCAAACCTAGGGGAAATCCTAGGGCTGATGACTGGATATTTTCGTTTTACTCACAAATTGTTACTCTATGCCCCAACTTCTCCAACTGACCATGCTTTGCCCCATCACCTCTATGGTGCTTTATGGACACACTTCTGTGCCTTTTCCTTTTGTTTTGCCTTAGAACCCCACTGCTGTAACTCATGCCCCTTTCAGCTCTCCCTTCTCTGTGGCAGCTCTCCTTTGCTACCCCCGTTCTGATCCCACCTTTGTGCTTCCCAGCAGCACTCAGAAACTTCTCAAAGCCAGAGTTCAAAGGAAATCTCAGAGAAGAAAGGCTACCCAGGGCTATGCATTTCCCAGCTTAAGCCCAGTTTTTAGCTCCTATCAGGATTTATTTTATAATGTCAATGTATTACAGCAACGCAATCCTTTCTGTCGTCTCCTGAATAAACCATCTCAGAGGAGTTTAAAGGCAAAAGCCTATATCCAGTGTTTACAGGGAGTTCTGTAAGAGACACTTTTGTGCTCCAAAAACAGGAAAAAATGTTGTTAACTGCCATAACTAAATGTTTAAAGTGAAAGAGGAGACTGAGCATTTCACCTAGTTGGAAACTTTTGCTGTACACAGCAGCAAAACAGACTACAACACAAGGGAGGAGCCACTGTAATTGCCTTCTGCTGTGATCTCTAGATTTTTGATTGAAAGGATCATGTCTGGGGTTCTATGCTCGTTCTTTTCTCATAAGCTCTCAGTACTTAGAAGTCTTTTCTTCCACTCTTAGTTTGCCTGGAGCAAGGCTTTTATCTAGACTTTTAGCCAAGAGGCACCTGCTGAAATATTCATTGGTAGAAATTGTGCCATGGGTGTTTTTCCCCATTTGTCCAGTTCTATGTCATTAAAATAAGGTTGAATGCAATGAAAATAGGATTTGACACAGAAGAATGGCATTCTCTCAAAAACTTTATATAATAGGCAATTAACCCTTTTCAGTGCAAGAACTGAAATACTGCTGAATAGTATCCTCTCTCAATGGCCCTTTAGCACCACATTGAAATGGAACTGAATACTATGACTTCACTTGGTGGAAGAATCAAATTTTAATCTGCAATCTTTGATAAGGATGATTTAAAGATTTTGACATTTTATTTTTATACTGATCTCTACCTAAACATGATGGTCACTTGAAGAAATGCAAAATCCACGTGTCTTTAAAATCTTATAATGTGTACCTAAGATCCATTCTTCTTTCCTTCCTGCCCTCTCATAACACTCATGTGGTCATATGAAATGATTCAAAAGACATTTTTTGTTTGGAATTTGGTCCGGGAATGAGAATAGAAGTATTCGAAAATTTCAAAGGTTAAAAATTAAATTGAATCAAAGAGGATCCCAGATATACACAATTAAGCCTGGAATAGTTTTGCCCTTATACAAAGCTGGCCTCAAAGCTCATCTGTTAGCCTTGCTTTGAGCGTGGGTCAGGTGAACTCTGTGTGAACTCTGTAGGTCTCTTCTGATCAAAATCGTTCTGTGATTCTATTTTATTATTGTAATGGAAGCAGATACTCAATGTGCAGAGAGGAGTAATTTTTTTAAAAAACAGAGTTTAAATTTAATCAGTTAGCAACAGCAGGCGGTAAAACAAAAGTCTCCAGTATGATATTATTTCACCCTGTGTTTGAGGGGCTAATCCTAGGCCTGATCTGAGAGTCTTCC
The DNA here is from genome assembly GCA_013398615.1 of Brachypodius melanocephalos. NCBI lineage: Eukaryota > Metazoa > Chordata > Aves > Passeriformes > Pycnonotidae > Brachypodius > Brachypodius melanocephalos. The sequence continues at coordinate 37,051,032 of VZSR01000520.1, forward strand.
CAAGAATGTAAATCCAATTACATATAAGACATTTCCTTGTAGACATACTGGAAATTTCTTTTCATTTACTTGCATGGTTCCTGTCAGATTTTGTTATCTGATAACACAGACACATAATACTTTAACAATCTTTCTCTTCTCTAAAGATCTTAAAGAACACGACACACAGTCAGAAATTAAAACATGTATAATTTTTAAAATGGGGAAATGTTTTGTTTTTGCACATGTATCAGTTTAAAAACAAGCACAAAGAAATCAAGCCATTTTCTCAAGATTTCTCCTTGGCTTCATAACCCTGGCCTGTGTAGAAAACCAGGTAAGTTATAGCAAACCTACATTTTAATGAAAAGATTTTTTTTTTCTGTCATAAGTGGTCATTTGTGTAGATTACAGTTTGTGAAAATTTTAAATGTATATCCTTATTCAGCAAGTATTCTAACGTATGCATTACAATATACCTAAGTCCAAGATTTAAACAGTTTAAAGTTAAGCAAGAGACTTTAGTTTTAAAGTTAGACAGTGATATAGTTGTTGGCATTTGACTGATGGAAGGAGGTGAGACCCCTAAGAGACAGTCTCTTAGTATCTGCAATCTTCCCTAGATAGTATCTGGAGGGATATATAATTAGATAAATAGATATATACATGGAAGATGCTGTTGAGCGCCTCAAGGTCTCGAAAGCAAAGCACATCTGTGCTAGCCCAGTGAGAAATTTCTGGAGCACAAGTCCGGTCATTCCATTCTGTCTGAGTCCTGTGTCAGTCCCTGAGGCTCCTTTCTGAATTTGACCACAAGATTTCTCAGAATAGAGATGGTGACCTGAATCAGGAGCTCCAAGGTCCCCATATGCAAACCTCACGGGAGCTCTGCAGTGTGAGCTCTGCCCTGTCAGACACAGGCACTGGCCATGCTCTGTCCTGCTGTGTTCCAAAAGGAAGGAATACAGGGAAAGGTCCAAAAGCCACGATCCCAGAAGCTTTGATTCTTTTTCAGCCTTTACCAAGCTAGGAATGATAGATCTGGCATGAAATCTCTAACCCTTTGGCTTGCCAATTACAGAGGAAAAAAAATCCAGCCTCTTTGTTTGCTTCAGATTTTTCTTAAGATGCATGAGAAGGGAACTTGGCACTCTAGGGCTAACGTGCTGGGTTTACCCTTTTTGGCAAAGTAAGTCTGTATTCCCATCCTTCTGCAGTAATAATGCTGAGAAAAGGCCTTTTCTGTAGGACCTTGCATCCTATCGTGATATTGTCCATGTATCACCAAATCCTGCTCTCAGGTACCCTAATATACACCTGGAAATGCTTTACTGAAGTGAATGGCTGTGATTCCAGCTTCACAGCAACATCACTGTCAGTAGATTTTGGCCTTTGGCTGCTTTTTTGGAGACTTTTCTCAGTGCATAGTAGCATATGTGCTATTTCAAAAGAAAAAAAGTCGTAATGTTGCCATGATAGAAGTACGAGTGCAGCCAAGGGTGTTAGAGCACACTTCTTGATTAGATCAAAATTGCTTAAGACAAGACTGACTGCTTCATTGACTTAACACAGCTGTAGGATCTGAAAGATTCTGATGGAAACAGTACCAGTGGTTGACACAACCTCCTTAAAAACCAGCCTCTTATACTCAAAAAAAAAAAAAAAAAAAGAACTGCAAGAAACTGCAGTAAATGAGAAGCACCGTTTTAATGGATAAATGTAAAAATATTTTTCTAAAGCAAAGCAACTACCCTGATAGCTACTTAACACCACTGAACAGCAGTCAGAAATTTACAATCTAATAAAAAGGCAGTTGGCATAATTGGTAAATGAACTTTCTCTGCTGCTCCACCATACATTGTCCAACCTGATGTGTTAGCAACAGATTAAGCTTCACTTAACCCTTGGACTGGATGGATTAGGAGTTAAATACAGCAATTCTGATTATGATAAATAAAAAGAGATGGAGAATAGCAATAAAGTACTTTGCATCCCAAGAGTATGAAAACATTTAAAGTTTATGGATCTGGCACAGGAAAGAATGATCATGATTACAGCTGGATTGCATTTCAGTATTTAAATTGTGATCTTTGATTCAACACAGTTATTTTTTCTAACTGAAAAAGCAAATCCATTCCAACTGGTTTTTTGTTTTGTTTTAATTCACTTATTAACCAATTCAGCAATGACTTTTCCAAGTATGTTCCAAATATTCAGCATGAATTTGCTGGTTTTGGTCAATTCTCCTGCCAGTGGATGTGCAGACCTTCAGAATGAATTAATTTAAAACTCCAAGTGAATATTTGAGGAGCTGTTCTACTCACATTAGAGATGCAGATCCCTTTTGGACAGTTTCAGGAATCCCATGTGTTGCATGGGTATGTTTGGGAGAAAAAAGAAATCTTTTCCTGCCCCTATACCTCAGTTTCTAAAATGGCTTCTTGGGAACACACGGTGCTCACACAGCATGTAAGTACATATCACACAACCTTTCTGACATTTTTATCCCTTTCCTTCCATCCTGTGCTGAGAAATTCACCTGGAAAAAACCCAATTTGATAATGGTTTCTACTGTCCCCTACTTTTTTTTTTTTTTTTTTTTGAAACAATGGCAAACTATGAATGGCAGCAAGGAGAAAAATTGTTTCAATACTGTTTTTTACTATCCCTGTTAAAATGGACTCTAAAGAGCAATTAGGTAAAATATGCACTATTACTGCTAGTGAATCTTTGGACAAAATATTCACTATTACATCCCAAATATGAGCATATATCACAATGACTCAAAATACACCAAGTAGTTTTGGTCTTGAAACTGAAGACCAGAAATCACTCTTGGCAGATTATTTCCAGTACTTGCATTTAGGTTGAAGAAGTTTCCACTAAATTGCCAGCCTATCTCTTTGCAAACAGATCTTAAATATTGTAAAAACAATGATGGTTATAAAAAAATTGCATTAAATTGAATTTAATTGCTCAATGGCATTCAGTGATTTCTTTTTCTGATATGGATTAAATCTTGTTAAATCTTAGTTCTCTCAGGTTTGTTATTTGCAAGAACTAGTGATTGTCTGTGATAGATACATTTTTTTCCTTCCTGCTCACTGACGTCTTTAAGGAAGACAGAATGTAGGATCAATACAATATTTACATTTACCTCTGAAATCAGAAATAACTTATTATAGACACAGGAATTCCACATGAGCAGACAGAAGTACAACAAAAACATTACATGCTATTTCTTTTACAAAAAGACATTGGGACAAAAGGAGGAAAAAAAAAAAAAAAGAGAAACCCCAACAAATAAACAAACAAAACAAAGAAAACACTCTTGGCGAAAACCCCCAAAAAATAGGATAGAAGGATAATGTTAGTTAGTGTCTGGCTTTGAGGTTCCATCAGAATCTGAATATAAAAGCAGAACAGCACACTTGAAAACTCTCTGAGATCACAGAGTCTTTAGGTGATTACTTGGCATGCTTGGGTTCTTTTGAATCTTACATCATAGAGAGTGAGGACAGCTCTAGTTTTTACTGACAGTTATTTGTGGAAAACCTGGGCACAATTCTGTCTTGCCAAACAAGTACAGACAGTATAAGGCCTTCCCTTCTCTGCAACATTAAGATCGAGTTCATGGAGAAAAGAATATCTCATAGAGTTATTCTGCAGTCACCATTCTCTTTTTCAGGGATGGACAAACCTGTAAAAATGTTTTTGTTATACAGAAGTGGCCACAGAAACTTACCAATATTTCCATATAGTACAGATATTAGAATATTACAAATATTTCCCTAATTCCTTTTCCTAAAATCTCTGTGGAATTTGTTTTACTCATTTCAATTCATTGATAGTACTTCTCTAAAGTAGCAAAGATATATCCAACTTTTTTTTTTTTTTTAAATGTGCTTAAATATGTAGCTGAAAACCCTAATCGCAATTTAATTTGACTAAATACTTACATACTTTATGGCCAATCATCCAGATCTTTTACAAGGTTCCTTGGCTTTGGAATTAGTAATCTCAAATGGTACTATATATGAGCCTTGTCTAACATGACATATATTGAAACAGACTGTGGAACGATTGCTTAGAGATCAGATCCTTGCTACAGTTTTAGTGAACCAAAGCTAAGAGGAAAATTATTCAATTATAGTAAATTTACAGTAGCTTCATATTTGATAAAAGTGGTTCTTCTATCATCAGAGCATCATATTGAAAACCCTTGAGCAGCAAAATAGCTCTATAAATGCCGAGGATGTTTTAGCCACTTATTAAGAAAATTCATCTGTCCTGATTTTATTATGAACACTTGGCTTTTTTGTACAATGATGGCTATGAAGATATTTTTGGTTAGTGTATTGATGGCCCATTTTACCTTGGATAGCAGTGCACCAGAGAGAGCAGTGTTAGTGGAAATAGTTGTGGTAGAATTTGTGGCCCCATAATTAATCCAGAGGCTGTCAGTGCACTGGGTGGCACCTGTAGAAACATCTGATGCAAAAATTCAACCCTCCTCTTTCAGTATAATATTAAGAAATCTGTGGGGGAGGTGGGGAGGGCATCAGCCCCAATTTCTTTTACAATGTACACCTCAGATCACTGTAATTTGTCCCAGTCTGTTGTATGTCTCCCCCATAGATCTGATCAAGTGAGATAAGATGCTGATAGTGAAGTCAACCATGAGAAATAGTTTTGTGGGACAGACAGTACAGGCTCTTGAATTTGAGAATACTCAAGCTAACTGGAAGACACCAAAAGTCCCTTTTTAAAAAATCAGTGGTTTGTCAGTCTCCTTGTGAAGCCATTATTAAGCTCGAATTCAACAGTTGATTTAATGCTTGTATAAATACGAGAGTAACAGATTGCAGTGTCTTTCAGTTTACCAATGTGTTCTGTGCTCAGCAATCCAGATGCTCACTTTCCAAAATGGAGGATGTCATCATGTACAGTCTCAGTGGTGATGCAGTTATAACACATATATCCCAGAAAACCTTGTAAGGAGTAACTACAGCTGCTGGTGACAAAGTTGTGAACATAAATTCCTTCTAAGGATCATCTCCCAAGCCACTTGCAGTTTTTGCTCCAGAAATTAAATAAGATCTACAAATGGCCAGGAAAATATAACATCTTGGACTCAGATGAAAATATTTACTTACCAGTACAATTTCCTGCTCACTCTTAGACCGTGTAGAATTGAGCTGTGGGGAGACAGATAATGATGGTGCTAAAAGCAATCTTGCCCCCAATATATTGCAGCTGTGTTAATCACCAAAGAGTGGGAACAGCCTTGCTCTCCCAGCTCTGGGTGTGATAAAGAGTGAGTTGGCTGGTGGGGGTCAGTTGGAGTCTGCTGGCTGTGCTGTGAGGAAGGAGGGACAGGAGGTTGTGTGAGGGACAGAATGGGTAAGATGCTGTGTGTAGGACAGACAGGGTTAGGTGGGTGTGCTAGGGACAGGAAGGAGCAAACTGGAACTGCAGAAGGAAAGCAAAAAAGGAGAGAAAGAGCCAGAGCTGTGTAGAGCTGCCCTTGGGAGACTACCCTTGGGAGAAAAGGCATGGAAGGCTTCTAGGTAACAAAGTGCTAATGCTTGAAGTTCTCTGAAATTTTATTGAAGCACTTTGAGTATCATGGCTATCTCTACAACAACACTGGGCAAATGGGCAGGCTTTTTTTTCCCCACTCCCTTTGAATGAGTGTCGTAAGCAATAAAAGTTTAGCAAAAGTTCCTGAAAACCAGAGTGCTCAGTGTGGTACTTTAAGTGAAAGGATAACGCATGAGTGAATATAATAACGATTGCTTTTTTTCATAATATGTGCACCGAGCTTCTCTTTGGGAAGTTATTTGTACTTGGAGTATACACAGATCGCTGTATGGTAACTAGAAAAATCCTAATTTTCATTGTTTTTTTGTTCTACTTTGGGTTCCTGAGCTACTCTTGATTCATATCAGCAACCAATCAGTATCAGAAAATGATGCTATGGCTAGAGTGCTCAGTCATTTATCATGGAATTAACTCTGTGTTGTATTTACTTCTGTGGCATTTATAGTAACTTACATTGCAGTTCTGTTTGATTTAGTTACTTATTTATTTGTAGGTCTGAATATAGCAGGCTACACTTTTGCTATAGAGCAAAAGGTATGCGTGATGTTATTGTTACTACTACTGTCACTTATTAAGATAAGCCTTTACTTTTCTATTTTTCTCATTACAATAGGCAAATTAAGCCTGACTAAGCAAAAAGATGCTATCTGTAAAGTGGAGAAGATAGTGTGTTTTTCTTGCCTTTTAACCCAAGAACTGTCGATTTCTTTGTCATAGCAGGGCTTGACACTTAGGGTAGCTCGAACCTGCTTTGCATACTGTGAATTCCTTCAACAACAGCATGAATTGTGACAGGGATTAATTAGAATTTCCACCCCCTCTATTCAACTCTTTTATTTTTGATGAGTGCCAGAACCAGTAGAGGAAGTTTAACTAAAGCCAGATAAAGAAATTAGTCTCCAATTTTGGAAGTTAAGGAAAGAGAAGAGGTATGTTGCAGTAGGCGCTTCTGAGCATGTGTATTTGTGAGTGTGATACATATATCTATTTATACCTTAATACTTTTGTGTTTGTGACTTTGTAGTGATTGAGAGGAATACATGCTGAGACTTCTAGCTGCTCCTTCAAGGTATCCATCCAGATCCCGATGAAGCTGGGGACAGTATTCCTGGTTGCTTTACTTGATCTTAATGTCTATTTTTTATGTATGTAGGTGCAAGTTAGTATTTTTTTGATGTGGAAATAGATCATGACAATTAACCTCCACTCAGGGTAACCAGCCCCTTTTGATATTTCTCACATGATATGTAAGCCTTTCTGAAATCATGGGTTGGGGATGCATATGTGTACTGTGGTAGACTGCAATTAAATAGACTCAAATGAGGACACGTGAACATGCAATCTACATTTGTTATTGTTATCCTCACTAAATACTTATATTTCTGTAGCCAGTAAGAGCCTCACTCAAAAACATTGCCCGTTATGTGCCACTCAACTTCCAAATAAGTCAAAGGCTGTTCCAGTTTGCAGCATCACACTAAGGTGCAGTGGCATTTATCAGCTATATGGCTGAACTAAGAAGTTAACAGATCTGTTAAACACCACCCTTGTATCCTTATCACTGGAAATGCTGCCTGAGATATTTATAAATTATGCTTCTCAACACAGCAATCCAGGCGCCAGGTAAGAAAAATATAACTTTGCAGTCTCATGTAGCAAACCAGCCTGTCATGTACCACTGGCTCTGCTGACTGAGAGTGGATATTGTTCTTAGTACAGCTATCGTGTATTTTCTCGTGGTTGTCTTGTGCTCACAATCTAGCTATATTCATGTGTAACATTCAGATTAAAACTCTCTGTACTGAGTTCTGTTTGTAGACCTAGCATGGGATGAGACCCTGATCCCTGATTATGGGTCCTAGCACAACTGAACTATAAATGAGTGGCTAAAAATAGCAGAGCGAGGACAGACACTAAGTGTAGTGTAGCTAAAAAAAAAAAAAAAGGTAACTTAAGTTAGTCTGTAAATAAATATTAAGTAATGATGATAAATAGTAAACCCCCCCACTATAAAGCAGCCATTACATCTATTTATTACATCTCTTATGCACGTGTTTGAAATTATGTATATGAAGAGCCCCAAGATTTCAAGTATACTTAAAAAATTAAGCTTCAAGTTAGTGAAATACAGCCTTAATGAGGATAGCTTGGATAGTCTAATATGCACAATGAATTAATCACCTGACAGACTAATTATGCTGTATTGAAATGTTGATCCCAAGCATATTCATACTCAACTTGTCAAGTTGTTCAGAACCGAGGCAACGTGTAAGGTTGTCTGTGCAGTATGTGTGCAGATATTCAGCCAGAGATCAGCCTGACTCAGAACTAGCTAACTTCCTTAGCTATCCTTTTTGAATCCTTTTTGTCCAGTGACTTGAAGGGGAAGTTTTTCATGTAGCAGGCTCAAAAGATTAAATGTTCTTCCTTAGGAGCAAGGAGAGAATTCCTGAGCATGGAGTCCAAGGGAATCAAGTCAACTTGATATCTGGGAAAACTGCTGAAAGCAGCAGAATGTGAAGAATTCCATCACTGGCCAAAATTGTAAGGGACTCATCAGAAGAGGCAGTTTCTTCAATATTAGTGTTATATCAATATATCAGGACAATAGACACCCTCCATGGTTTACTTGTCTGAGCAGGGTGCTTATTTTAGGAGAGATGTTAGGAGGATGGCTGGATGGTAAGATCTCCAAAGCATATAAGTGTTGAGGGAATTACAAGACCTTCCCAGTACACTTTAGGAGTTCCAGAACTATTCCCTTTACATTCCACTTTTGCATGCCTAATTTACTGCTGTGGTCAGCACATTATAACTATGAATGAAGGAACCCTTTCATTCAGGTTATTCTGTGAAAAATTCAAGCATTCACTGCAAATCTGAAAAGCTAAACTTGTAACCTGAAGTTCCATAAATAACTGCATTTAGAAGGAATACGAGGTATCTTTTACTGTCTCAGTCTAGATTGTATTCTTCACAGGGAATAACACTGGAGAGTTTTTAATATTCCTTTTCTCTTTCCTTGATGCTTTTTGATGCTTTTGGTTTTTGCACAATACAAGGACTGTGGAAAGCAGACCTTCTGCTTTTAGCAAGCAATCTCACAAATACAGCTTTGTTTTCTACCTGACTTGTTCTTTAATTACAGAAAATTAAATAAAAGTACTTCTCCCACTCTAAGTGTATTTGGGAAATGTTCAGACACTCTCTTAAAAGTGCAGAACTTTAGTGCCTTTAGGATATAACAATGCTTTATTTGGATTCAAGTGATTAAAGAGCTAATTTTCTTAGTGGGAGGTTAGTACATTTATACAGAGAAACTGCATTACGGGAATATGGATACATTTGAGTTCCACGGGGGCCCAGGGAATTTCAAATTCCCATCTCTCTGCTTGTAGCAGCAAAGACCATAAAAAAGAAGAAGAAAAAACCGTCAGTGCTTTGTATCTTCCAAGTGTGGTGTCTTCTATATAGCTGGAGACAGTTACATTCATTCTTCCCCAGGGGACTAACTTTTTCTGAAGTACTCTGTTTGGTCTTTTTAATTGTGAAGTCATAGAGTTAATTTCCTCTGCATTGATTTTCAAATGATGCTGTAAATGTGAGGTTCAGTTTCTGTCTAACTGATTTGGTTGCTTAGTACTTTCAAAGAAGTTTGATTTCATCCAAGTTAAAAACTTGAATACAGGAAAGCAAAGATCAGAGCATAAAATCTGGGCAATACTGCACAGTTTTTATAGTGTCATAGAATTGTTTCCAATAGAAGAAACGGCTCTGTAACTGTAATATTTTTCATTTTATATACACAGCAGAATTGCAGCATGTTTTTCAAAGAATTATTTCTCTTATTTTTTTTATGCTGTACCAATCTGCTGAATTAAGTTTGACGATGCTATTCACTGTCCTGAGAAATAAGCTGTCCTAATGATTTTCCTCAGTATTTTCTGGGGTGGGAGTGCTGAGTTCTAGATGATGAAGGTTATGGTCTCCAGTTGAAAGCCAGGTAGGCATTTCACCCAAGAGGAGTGGAAATAATCAACAGTGAATTTGGCCTCAGTCCAGGAATTAGCACATTTAGGCTTGCAGCAATGTCATCTTCAGTGATCGTGAGTCACTGGCTTGGATTCACCCAAATGAAGACATCTCCAGCAGAGCTGCTGATTCATGTTGTATTGCCCCTACAGTGAGTTCATATGAAATGAGTCGTTTGCTGAGTGAAAGGTGTGAAAACCTTTAAGCACGTGTGGTTTACACATTTTGTCTAACCAAAACCAGCACCGCTTTTAGTGTGTAGATGGACACAATCACTGTCCAAGCTGGAGTGAAGCATCTCCTGTAGGACTCTGGAAAGTCTCACTCTGTTTTGACAGTGGAGCCAACGTTGTATACTCTGCACACTTCAGCTCATTGTCTGGTGATTTCTACAGGTTATCCATAGCAGTGGAACTGCATTTTGGAGAGGAATTTATTCCACCATGATGCGGATGGATGGCTGCACAGGGCACCAAAAAATGAACTGGAAGGAGATTTCCTCAACAATGGCTTTTTTTACTTGTCCACCTGCCACTGAAGACTAGTTATTTTTCTGGTGATATTTCCATTCATTCATGTTTAGATCTTTTTGCTTTTATCAAAACACTGGCACTGGAAGTGACTTATTACAAGTAGGTATTACAATGCTTTTCTCAAGTAATAAAAACTCGGTCTTTAATTTTCCATCTAACTGAATGCTGGGCAAATAAACATTGGCTAATTACTAACTAGAGTTAAGGAGCTAACCAATGGTGGGTACAATATCCAGGAAAATCAATTGTTTCAAGCCCAGTCTGAGATATACTCTGATTTCATGAAGATCATTGTATGAAATAAATTCCATTACCTGGGGAATAGGAAATACTGTAGATGTTTTATATTTTTGTTTGAAAGCTGAGGAGCTTAATGCTAGATCCTTTATTTTAGTGACACAGCAGAGTAATCTGGGTTCAGACAGTTGGTTTATTGAAAGGAAACCCTTTTTTTGTCTGCATTCCAGGATTTAAAAGAAAAAATAGAAGCTGGGATAAGAGCCAGACTGAGGAGAAACGATGCAGTCTGTCAGCAAGCCCTCAGGTAACAATATCATAATTTATAAATTTTACCAACAATAGGATAGTAATTAAAGATGTAAGTTTCCCTTTTCCTGTCTCTATTTTCAGCAAAAAAGATTTCAGAATGCTAAACTGTATTTGTGTGTCCCAAAGCAAGGATTTAAACCAAAACCAAAAAAAATCTCAAAGAATCCAGCCATAAAAAAACGCTCCATTTCTGTTATGACTTGCTCTTCTTACTGATTGTGCTGTAGTAGGCTAGTGGCACTCTGGACATTCTGACTTGTATCACTGTATGACCCAGAATTATTTTCTCACAAAGGCAAGTTGGAGCATTTGTGGTTCATTTTGGTTTAAAATGAGGAGCACACCGGCCTGGATCTTGCTGCATTCCTTGGAGCTTGTGAATTTGCCTTAATGAGTTTCATTCCTGCTGTATCTAGTGTTTGGCCCATTAATTCATATCTCTTGGGCTAAATGAGTAAGAGTGAGGTACACATGGGGAACAGAAAAATTTGGCTGGTATAATAGGATCTGCTTCCTCCAATTAGAAGAACCCTGATAATATCAAACCCTTAACTGTGTAGGATCATGTTGATCAATACAATGAGTTTACTGTTGGCAAATGCTGGTGTTTCAGTGACAAACACGTACTATATCTTTTTTGGGGGACTAATTAGAGTATTTTCAATGCCTATCTAATTTCTGCTTGTTTCATTTGTAGTGGCCTAGAGTTATGGATGTTATTTTATGTAATGTTTCTACAGTACACAGCACAATTGGGCTTTATTTATGATTGGGAATGGAGGGTGGTAGAATAATAGTAAAGCCAATAATATTAATAATAACAAATTAATTACATCAGTTAATACTGTCAGCACTCATGAGTTAAGCATTGTTGGACTAGTCTGACAGTGAAATGGCAGGTTGTTAGGGAACATTTCTGTTTAACAGATGGGACTGTGCAAGTGTCCAATCACAGTGTTAGGACATTGTGTTGTACCAGGTTTCACCAGACATAAAATTAAAGTCTTGACCATTTACAGCTATAAACAATAAATGCCATAGAAAACAAATACATTAAACGCAAGACTTGACTGCAGTATCATCTAGAATCTAAAAAAAGCCTTCTGACTGTTGGATACTTAAGCTGATCAATATTGGCCAAATCAATCTTTGAGACTCTTTCTGCTAGGTCTCTTTTAGCAGTGTCCCTGGACAAGGTTCCTTTCACCTTGTACATCACATCATTTCACAACCTTTCCCTGTAATGCCCTTACCAGATCCTGCATGACACTGGGGGGGGTTTTTTGTTGGTTTTTTGTTTGTTCGTTTGTTTGGGGGTTTTTTAATAGTGAATGGTGTTGTCTTCCTACCTACACATGACAGTTAAGCTAAAGAGTACAATGTTGTTATGACCTCCATACCTAGGAATTGTCTTTCTAGCTTTCCTTGGGGAAATAATTATAGCTATCAAAGTATTTGAGATGGATTTGTGACTCTAAAATGTGTATTAGAAGGAAGTGACGTGTTTGATTTTTACTTTCCCATTTTCAACTATCAACTATAACTGTCAATAACAATTTCAATTACTTCATTTACTCTATCCTTCTTGTTTCTTATCGAATGTCTCATGAAGAAAGTATAACTGAGAGTAGAAAGTTGGACAGTCTTTCTGAACATAGCTCCTTTCAGAAAATTGTTCCTATCTTTATCTTTCACAACAAAAGCAGAAAGTTTGATTTTAAGGTCAGTTTGCTTTTCTTCTTTAGGCCTTGAAAAGCAAGGGAAAGAATTGTTCTATCCAAAATGATATCCTGGTCAAATAGCCTGAACTGAACCTAAGTAGATGAGAAACGGCTGTTTGGATTTATTATTCCATTTCTTTGGTGGATCTCTCCACTTGGTGACCTGAAGTGGGACTGGTTAGTCCCCAATTTAGGAACAACTGGGAGTACCCATTGGTGCACACAACCGCTAGGATTGCCTCTGCCCAGCACATCCTGCAAAAGTTTCGTGCAGTGCAAATCGCTCACACAAAAACTAGATAAGTATTAAAATGTTTCTAATATTTCCTTATGCTGGTGATTGTCTTTTCTTTTTTCATAACCTCCAGGCAATATCCTTCAGGACTCATGTATATATCTTTTCCTGAGTTAAAGAAGAAAATGCTAATGATTTTACTGGACAATTCTTGCAGTCATTACTACATTGATGGTAAAAACTGATATTCTCCTAGAACCACTTGTTTTACTAATCTCACTTAGCCCAGCAGCTTAACCTGCATATAATTCAAAATATTTGAATTTAGGAAAAAAAAAAAAGGAATGAGTAGGAATGTGTGTTGGTTAATGAAACAAAATCCTAAACAAATAGTGTCACAGGTTGTAATTATTTAAAGCTTAGGAAGATTTCTGGGAAGGCAATGAAATAAAAAATAATAGGTGAATTCATGAGGGCTGCCATCACCATGAATACCACCATGACCTCATCGACCTTCTTCCCAAACAGTGCTACTTACTCATTTCGGGATTCAGTTCACAGTCGCTCTCTTGGCCTTTAATGGAAGTGAATGACTTTGGGGTATAAGCAGGGCATGATTATAATACCATAATGAACTACCTCCTGCATGTGTATCCCTCACCTTGTACTAGAGGGAATTAGAATGACCTCAGCTGTATGTCATAGGCTGTTAGCAGTGAGCCCAGGTACGTGAGGATGAGCTTAGTCTTAGCATGGGAATATGTACTGAACTGGGGGCTGGAGCCATACAGGACCTAGGTCATGCAACATGCTATTTTTAGGTGCCTAACAGCTTAGTGAAATCCACAGTCCCCAGTGTCTCAGACAACACATGAAATGCAAGGAGTATGGAACCTAGAGATGAACCCTTTAAAACCAGGAGGCTTTAGGCATCTCACAAAGTGCATATCAGACAAGAAGCTGATTTCTTCTCTCAGGGCCCAGGGGTCTCTTGAGATGCTTAATCACAAGGGAGCTGGGCACCTGGCTAGGAGTTAAGCTTTCCTTGAGAGGCATTGTGCATAGAAACACACCTTCAACCTAAGTCCTTGTCTGGGAGCAGTTTTGAAACAGTTTTGAAATGTTTGTATTTTTTGATCTGGAGCAGAGGCTGAAGGGTTTTTTTGGCTTTTTTTTTTTTTTTTTTTCTCCTCCAAGAACATTGCCCAAATCCCTTGGTTATCTGACATGTTGGATGAAGTGTTCAATTGCTCCTAGCAAAGAAGTTAAACACTGTATATATAATTAAAGACTCAGATTTTGGCAGCAGATGAGTGAGATGTTAAGGATCATTGAAATGCTTAAAAACTGGATTGATTTGTCCCAAATCTCTCTGTAGACCTAACCCTAAAAGTGCACAACATTTGGAGCCTGTATCAAGCAATATTTAAATTTTGTAATGGCTGTAACTGTGAAGTTCTTTGAGTTGTGCAGTGTAGCAGTGAAGTCTTAGATGACCACAGTACTTGGCATATTTAACTAACCAGCAAAATCTCACTCTTTTTACAATATGTAGATGACTGTAATTAAAATTATAGCTGGGTAAACCAAGGCACAAGAAAATTCTGATTTGCAAAAAATCACATGAAAATCTTAGAAAACAATGTCCACAAATGAGTCCCTTTTTGTTTGCATTTCTGTTTTCCGTTTGTGTTAGCTCACCTTCTGTGCTATGTGAATGTCTGCAGGAAAGAAAATTATCTGAGACAATGGTTATTGGATGTCATATAAATTTGTAAGAGATTCTCTCTCCAAAGGTCAGATACCCATGGAAATAAAACCTTTTTTTTTTTTTTAATGAATTTTAGTTAGCTCATGAAAACAGGTCTGTATGAAAGAAACCCAGTCCTGTCTAGTTTCTTGCTCTCAGGCACACACCCACTCCTAGAAATGTGTTCTCACATGTTAGGAGCTCTGGTCTAACCATCCCAATATATAAGGTTATGAAAGGATTTGCTTAAGGCATTTTTATTTTTATCCAGGCAAGCAGTCAGAAGAAGAGGAAGGCAGTAAGGGGGAACAAAATGATCTTGGATTTAACATGGATGAGAAATGTGAAAATGTGTAACTCTCAAATGCTTGTGCTTTGGGAGACAGTATTACTTCAGCTTAAGAATGAATGAAAGAGACAAGTGATGTGCAGTTTCTTGTTCAGAATGAAGTAGTACAAGAAGAAAGGTTTGGACAAGGGATTTGACAAATAAGTTTGAGAATAACCTAATGACAATGGACTGGGCAGACTATAAAGGAAATTGGCACTTTCCCATCTTTTCTAATAAGAGGAGAAAACAGACTGAAGATGAAACAACTGCATCTGTTGAAGGAAGGTTTCTGACCAAAACATTAGGTCAACAAAATTCGAATCAGAATCTCACAAAGTCAATGCAAAGGAGAATAACACAAGGTCAATGCATTTTTCCAGCTTTCATTTCAGCTTTCTGGTCAGGCAGTGTGATATGTTAAAACCTTTCTTTTCAGTCAGTGTTAAGTGAATGTGCAGCTAGAGATGCACCAAAATGATTATATTAAAGTAAAAAAATATCCCTTGAGAGCACGCCTCTGTACTTCCTCATCCCTCCAGCATAGTTAGAACTTCTTCTGGCCAACAAAGCCAATCTATAACTATTATATCTCTTTGTCTCTTTTCATATCTCCTAATAGAAGCAGTGTTGTAGCTGCTGGCTAGAAAATTAACCAAGTGAACTCTCTGTCTGTCTCCCTCTCTTCTCATCAGATTACTGGAAAAATTTAACAGTCTCTCCTTTTTTTTTTCTTTTCAGGCTGGTAGCACACTGGAGGGGCTTAGACTGAACCAGTTTAACTCTCATATATCTCATTCTTCACTAGAGTTGGTGGACACATCCTTATTCTCAGCCTTTGGGGGAATGATGTGTAGACTGTGTGATTATATCTAGATGGTGATTCAGGAATCTGATTCATTAAGAAAAAAGCAAAATATAAAGCAGCAAAACTGAGGAAGCCAGGAGACAAAGTAGTGGTCTGTGGGCATTTTTGGAGGAGGCTGAGCTATAGTGCTCAGGTTTATGAGAAAGTGCACAAACACTCCAGATAGAATGGATGCAGCTGAAGATCCAACATCCTATATACTTAGTTCTTGCAAAACTTGAACTACCATCTCTTTGTGTTTTGGATGACTGTTCATGCTATTGGAATCCAGATGTTGTAAAAAATATCACAGAATCAGAATGGCTTGGGTTTGAAGGGACCTTAAAGATCATCTAGTTCCAACACCCCTGCCAAGGTCAGAGACACCTTTCTCTAGATCAAGTTGCTCAAAGCTCCATCCACCCTGACATTGCACACTCCCAGGGATGGAGAATTCACGACTTCTGTGGGCAACTTGTTCCAATGCTTCACCATCCTCACACTAAAGAATTTTTCCCTTACATCTAGTTAAAACCTACTCTCTTTCAGTTTGAAGCTGTTCCCCTTTGTCCTGTCACTATATGTTCTTCAAATAGTCTCTCTCTATCATTCTTATAGGCTCCCTTCAGGTACTGGAAGGCCATAATTTGGTCACCCTGAAGACTCTCCTTGTCCAGCCTGCTCAGTTCCAATTCTGTCAGCCTTTTCTTGTAGGAGAAGTGTTCCATCCCTCCAATCATCCTGGTGTCTCTCCTCTGGCCTTGCTCCATCAGGTCTGTGTCCTTCCTGTGCTGGGGAGCAAATCAGAGTTTTGTGAGAGAAGAACAGTGGGGCAGAATC
Organism: Brachypodius melanocephalos; assembly: GCA_013398615.1. Classification (NCBI taxonomy): domain Eukaryota; kingdom Metazoa; phylum Chordata; class Aves; order Passeriformes; family Pycnonotidae; genus Brachypodius; species Brachypodius melanocephalos. The sequence continues at coordinate 37,067,450 of VZSR01000520.1, forward strand.
CCCTCCCTCACCCTGCTGGTCACACTTCTTTGGATGCAGCCCAGGACACAGATAGCTTTCTGGGCTACAAGCACATTTTGCATCTCATGTCCAACCTCTCATCCACCAGCATCCCCAAATCCTTTTAGCAGGGCTGCTCTGATCTGTTCATCCCCTGCCTGTGTTGATATCAGGACCTGATGGAGCAAGCCCAGAGGAGAGACACCAAGATGATTAGAGGGATGGAGCACTTCTACAAGAAAAGACTTGAGAGAATTGGAATTGATCAGGCTGGACAAGAAGAGTCTTCACAGTGACCAAATGGGAATTTGAGGAAATAGGTTGATTTTTTAGGGGTTGACTTAGCAAGATAAAAGCATCTTTTGGGGAATGAGATGGTCACATAGCAGCAAAAATGTATTATCTTTTACTAACAGTAAGAAAACTTGAAAAGTTCTGTAGACTTCAGAAATTAAGCCAAGAATTAGATTAATATCTTTGATGATCACTCCTCGAAAATGGTTTCTTTTTAAATTTGTCATCTTAGTATCAAAAATGCATATATTTGATATTTGCTTTCAACACATAGTCAGAATTCATACCCTTAGATGTATACATACCAGATCACAGAGGGGAGACCTGTACTGATGATGTGAGAAGGGGAAGAGCAGTAAATTGCATTTCTGTGAAGTTGCTGGTCTTATTCTACAGTTGCTACATGCATCTGGATAAATTAGCTCTCAAGCTATTAAGTAAGCAAACATCTTGTTCCACCTGAGAGATCTACAGACCTATTTCATTTGGTCCACTGATTTTCAGTGGTTTCATACAGGCTGGAGTAAGGAAAATTAGCTGTCCTGGCAGTTCCAGAAAATCAGCAACTGACAAACACTTGCTAGGGCATCCATGTCTTGGGAATGCAGCCACTCACTCATCTTAAATGTGAGGATTTCCCCTGATTTGACTGGCCAAAAGTGTTCATAGACTCTAGGGATACCCCCAAACAGTTACTGTCCCAAAACATTAAGGAAAAACATGGAAACAGGAAACTTATTAAGAACTCTTTCATTCCTTACTGAATGAGAACTTGATGGACAATTTATGTGAAATTGCAATTTTATTAGAAATGCTCACATATCAACCTCAAAATATTTATGCCCAAATTGTAGTGGGATTTTTGTTGTTGTTGTTTTTGGTTTTTTTGTTGTTGTTTTTTGGTTTTTGTTGTTGTTGTTGTTGTGGTTTAGGTTTTTTTTCAATTTCCACTATATTAAAAGCAAAGTTCCCCTCAAGCCTTCTTGGCCTGAGAATGTTGTGTGATGAAGTGACAAAAGAATAGTTGAAAATTAGAAAGTTGAAGTGTTGAAAGGCGTGACGAAGTCTGGCATTATTCTTCACTCATTCCTTTCAATTCTGTGGTATCTGAAGTTGGACAAGGCAGGCCAAATTTACTCAACTAAAGGTGGGACAGATAATAGTACTGAGAGTGAGTTGTTGAGAGATTTATTTAATTAATGTTACCGAAAGACTTCAAAATCTTTAGCTAGATAATGTTCTAAAAGTATCGCATTTCCTTCAATAAAGATTACAGCTGGGAATACCTGCTCAAGATGCAGCATTTACAGTGTTGCACAAAATAGAAGGTATATAACAAGGAGAAATAAGAAAAATATTTTTGAAAACTTATTTGATTTTTTAAAAGAATTCTTTAGGCTTGTGGCTGTGTAGATCTACCACACAGATTGAGGAATCATTACAATGATTGCAATGCCTTAAAGCAACAGGCAAGCTGAGCATTAAGGCTCTTAATTAAGAATGCTGAAAATAATATTTGTTCTTTCTGTGCTCTAGAACCAGCACTCTAAAATATTTCCTTAATATAAAATAAATTATTTTCCGTCTTTTTATTCCGTTACAAATTACAGTGGAACTCAATAATGAATAGAGCTGAATTCCTTAGTTAAAGAAAGGAAAGATGAGGTGATAATTGCTCTTGTGTTCTCTTTTGAGGGATCCCTCACTCAGTATTCTGGCCTGAAAGAGTCACAATGAATTGAGAATGTAGTTACAAGTTTGGGAGTACTCTAAAATTCAGGCCAGAGAGCTTTGTGTCCAAAGATAAAACATCACTTATGAAAATCAACTTCATTATTGTTTTCATTTTAACTGGTGTTAGGAAGAGAGCAGAGACATGAGGAATGGTGACTTAACCTGTGCTTTGGTTTCTGCTCTTACCTTCAGCCCTAGATTTTATTTAAATGGTTTGACCCTTCCTCATTCTTCGAGTCTCTCATTTTTTTGATTATTGTCTTGGGGCTAATCTCACTTTCCTGGTCTTTCTGTTCTGCCTTGTTTTTCCACTCTCAAGGTCATTGGTGCAATCCCTCTTTCCCTGGTTTCAAGAGGGCAGACCCCTCCTGCCAGCCATCCATAAGGATCTGGCAGCTGGTATTGGTACTTCAGAGACAAACATGTAACTGCCATATGAAATAACTTCCTAAGGGCCAAATTCTGCTTGCATTAGTAATGCAAACAATGCCATTAAATTCACTCTGAATTTATGCTGTTAATTAACACGGTGTTATTTTTCTGTTATTTGTGGTTCTTTTCAAAAGGCATCAAAAATCAGAACAAAAAATCCAATGTAATAACATCCTACAAATTACTTTAATTATGGAGTAATATTAAAAGGTATCTAAAAATACATTAAATATTTTCTTCATGTTATTCCAGGTTTCCAATGCTGTGGTTGCCAGAGCATAGTTACACTATTGCAATGTAAGGATGAGGGCTCATGAGATTTTTATATTCTTCATTTTTTTCTCCACACTATATAAATCTCTAAAATCCAAAAACAACAACACAACACCTCCCAAACCACAAAGAGATATTTAACTGAATTTTTACATGCTGACAAGGCACTTAATTCCTGATTTTACAAAGTGTTAACTGGTTTTTTTCTTTTTTTTTTTTTTTCTTTTTTTTTTTTCTTTTTTCTTTTTTCTTTTTTTTTTTTTTTTTCTGCATAGCTTAAAATCTGAGAAGGACTAGAACCTTGTGTTTTTGGGATGAATTATGTGTGCTTGTTCCAGCCACAAGAATCTAGTAATAGTATGCACCTACCTACTTGTAAAAAATCACTTTAGTTTCAAGATTTTGAAACTAGATATTGAAGATATTTGAAAAAATAATGAATGCTTGACTTTGCGATCAAATAATTGATTTCATTCATGTGTAACCTAGAAAGAATTGAAATGTTCATGTAGAAGTTTTATGAGTTGCCTAAATTCCTGTGATACAAAAAGTGGAAAACACAGCTGGCTTAATATGGTGTATCCATTGGTTACTCTACCTCTTTTTACTAATATCTCCTGTATTTGGAACACATCAATCTTTTGGTGATCTCCAGCTAAAAAAAAAAATCCCAAAAATAAATTAACAAAAACCTACCAAAACAAAACAAAATACCCAAATGCTTCTGACAAGTAAAGATGGCATTCATCTTTCCATCAGGAACACCTAACTGGGGTTAGCATCTGATGTCAAGTGCATATACATTTGTATGTCACAGTATTGTACCCAGCCACAAATGAAAGACACAAATTAAATGTGAGAGAGCAGAATAATGTACCAGGCTTTTTTTCTTTTTTTTTTTTTCTTTTTTTTTTTTCCCTACAGATGATCAAGAAAAGCCCCACTGAGAGGAAAACATCTACTATTATTCCTAAAATGACACTTGGAAACAAATATCACAACTCGAATAAGCCTGAAAATTAAAGTCAATGCAGCCTAAATAACAAAGGCTATCAAAAGATAAAAGTTATGCAGAGAAGAAAAACCTTAAAACAAGATAATGCTTTTATTTGTCTCTCCTAAATGATATAAAAATCTACCAAATCAGAAGGTCCAATATGATCAAGCATTCCCTTCCAGTTACGTACATAGATATTTTCAGCATTTCGTGATATTTGATTCTATACAAAAATTAATTTGGTTCATGCCCCCTAAAACTATCATTGATATTAGATTAATTAGAAGCTTCTGCAAATACACCAGAACCATGAACTCTGAAGAGGGAGTTGAGGAAATCAAATGCAGAAACACAGAAGAGCTTTGCTGGGACCCTCTTGACTCCTGATCAGTCCACTGTTCTAGGTGGTAAAATAACACAATCAGATTCATTGACCAACTTCCTTAGTGATGAGCTCAAAGTAGGTATTCAGACAAATCTGAGGAGCTGAGCTGCAGGAGCACAGCTTTTTCTGCTTCTATATTTAATGTAACCTCCAGTTCAGGTCCATCTCTGTGACAGATTTTTCAAGAAGATTACATATTTTATATGTATAATATGCTGAATGATGGGTATCAGCTCCTGACAGAAGGTTCTTTCACTTTGAAGGGTTTTGGGATGGCCATGCTGCAGAACAGAAAATAATGCAGTTGCAGGGAGGATACTTGTCTCCCTGGCCTAAAACTTGCTCTCTAAGACTTGGATCTTGATCTGGGCCCACAGCCTAAAATAGCAGAGGACCCAGACAGGTTGTGGGGCTAGGTGCACTGCTTTTTCAAAGCCCTTCCACTCGTGATGAACTCACAGATGCCAATGCTGCAGAAAAATGGATACATGCTTATCTCTCGCCATTTCATTTTTACTCTTAATTCTATTTGAATGTAAGATTTCAAATGGACTTGAAAAATTTTACCTGAAAGAGGAAAAAGCAAAAAAAGCTGTGAGAAAAGGAAACCAGATTTCCACTGGAGACTGTTTAACAACCTGAACTAGAGCTGTCAGCACCATGAACCTACTGCTATAAGATCATGCAGATCTCTTGTCATATCCCAGAGTATTTGCATGCTCTGCTCACTGCCACATCTGAAATACTTATTCCTGATCTGGTTTTATTTCAATTCTGTTCCATAAGAACCACATTTTCTTTTAGCGAAGCAGAAGATATTTGTTAGAACATTTTATAATTCTTTATTTAAAATGGTAAGATATTCAATTCCTTCTTGGATATTAAACATTATCCTCATGGTTACAGATGAGAGAGGCACATGTCTCAAATTCAAGATTAATCCTTTCCTCAGGTGATGTATATAAAGGGAAATTTCCAAGGTTAAGTGTACATCCTATGCAGTTTTAGCTGATTACAGTTTTATGAATGCAGTTTTAAGAGGTGCCTAATTCCCACTGAAACCATCAAAAATTTCCATCTACTGTGCACACCTCACTGTTACAGAGACTGCTTTTCAAATGGACCTTTATTTTCAGCAAAAAAACGAAGCTGCAGTTCTCCCACAGCAAATCTATGGGATCACTCCAGCTTATAAATTTCCTGTCTTCTTTACCTCATGGACTCAGGTAAATGTGGAGGGCTGTTCCATAAACAAGCCAGCAGAGGTTAGAGCACCTAGAAAGCAACAATGAGAAACTTGGCAGACGGTGCTGGTTCACTGGTGTTATACTCACCACAACAGGCAAAACACGTAACTATTTTCAGTCTCTACCCTCTCAGCTCCATTTCCCCTCACAGGTAGGCCAGGCAGCAGTCTATTTTAGGCATTACAAAATCATTTCCAAGGCAGGAGGGACTCGTGGAAAATTACACCATATTCAAAGGGGACAGACACAGTCTGGCAGCATCCTCTCAATTCTAGAGGGGGTAGGTGTCTAACTCCTCAAAAAAGAATATATTTGTGCAGGTTAGGATTTTGTCTACCCCCATATGCTCAATAAAATCAGCCAGAGGAAGTGCTGAGGGGATTTCAAGCTACATCTTTATCATGGGTTAGTAAAGTGCCGAAGGCAAGTGTAATCAACCTCATGATTCAAAAGAGAAATGACTCAGATGAAACAGACTGTAAAGGGGATTTTTTTCTTGGAGGACTCCCACACAGGACCCGATGGTTCTCCCATACTCCAACATGAAGTGAATAGTGCTCCCAACAGCTAGAATCTCTCCCCCCACAAAAAAGAGAAAAAAGAAAAAAAAGTGTGTTATTTCCTGTTTTCTTCAAGCCCCAATTCTGTGAGTGCTTATATGAAGTTGTAACCTCTTTCTGGCTGGAATGGCAGCACAGATGATTATTTTGGGTAAGACTGCAGATAGTAGAAACTCTCATGGTGCTGTCTCCCCCACAAGTAATTTTCTTTTTTCCATTCAAGCATCTTTTTCTCCTTGCTCCAATATTTACTCCAGCCCTTCTATTTCCCAGGATGACATCTGCCCGGGGATCTGTGTATAAAGTTCCCGAACTGTACGTAAAGTCATGACATTATAATGTAAGAACTTTTGACATTCACAGAACTCATTTACATTTGCAAGCATCATCCAGAGAATCCCACAAAGCCCAGTGAGCTGCCTTGGAGAAGTGTTTATCAGCCTAGGCTGTTTTACAGGTGAGGAAACTGGGACAGAAGTTTTCCCAAACCTGACAGAAAGCTGTTTTCAAGGCCAGCTAGTGAGACAGAGATGGAAAGAAGAGGAAAACCCAGGAGTTACTGACTCCAGCCATATTGTCACTGCACCAGGCAACTCTCTTTCAAAATGAAACATGAGCTTTTTGGTTATAGAACATAAATGTCTCAAAATCTGATCATTTCAATAGCTCTGTTCTCTATTGCTTTCAAGAGGGAGAGATTTCTGATGTTTTCCATCCTTCAGTAAGTGAAAACATCTCAGGACTCCCATCTACCTGTACAGTGACATTTTATTCCCTCCTTTCCAGCAGGTGGAAGTGGTAACAGAGCCAAGAAAGAGCTATTCCTTGTCAAAGTAATTGAGGGCAGCAGGTACAAGAGCCCAGGAGTGTTCAAATGCTAACAAGAATGTATCAGGAATACATACAACATTTAACAATTCACAGAAATGCAAGGTTGTCAAGTACTTGTGAGTATTGTAATGTATTATGAGTAACTTAATGACCTAATTTAAACAATTTTTTCTCTGCGTTTGTTAGTTCTGATGTATCATCTTTTTCCAGATTCCAAGAATACACTGTCTTGCAATTGAAATTTCTGAATGACGTGTGCCACAGGCAGTGGGTGATAGAATCTCAGTTCCTATGTAACTTCTCTTTTCAGTAATGAAGAGACAACAACAGAACTAACGTAGGAGGCCGAGTTTCTCTTGTAGATTTGTGGTCACTCAGTTGCAAAGTGGGCAGTACCAGAATACAATGGTTCTCAGCTTATTTGGGGCTTGAAAGTTGGGGGGTTCTGCTGCATTGGTTTTTCTTGTAGGATATCTGCCACTTGAAGGTATGGATTCCCAGCAATATGTAGCTTTACTCTTGTATTTTATTCATCATTGGTCTAGAAGATAATTGTCATTATATAATAGTTACATCAATTTCTTTTGCTAGTGCATAAAGAAAAGGTTTTTACATGCTACTTTGAACTCCAATGGCAGTCTATTTTTGTTGCCTAGAGAAAGTTTTGCAGAGTTTCATTTCCTCTAAAGTGGAAAAGCATAGTACTGTAAAAATACTACAAAGGGAAAACTCATGAAAGGTAATTAATTTTTTTAAAAAATCATGATTTTTCAGTGATATTTCCTTCCAGAATATAGTAACAATGTTGTTATTTAGCAAGAACACAAAGAAAACTTCTAACTTTTCTACCTTCTGTGGCTCTTAATGAATCTGTCCCTGTCATCACCACCTCACATTTCCTTATTGTCCTCTTCCAGTTTGCAATGTTTTGTATATCCTAAAACCCGTATCCTGGATTTGAGTTTGAAAAACACAAACCTGATCTTTCTGATGTGGAAGGTTCTGAGTGAACCAAAAGCTTAAGAAAGAGGAGAAAAAAAAATTGAACAGAGGAAACAGAGAAGAACAACTGCTCCAAATGACTGTGGAGCACATTCATCCTGGTTTTGGGGTGGTTGTTTTACTGTCTTCTCAGTGCACAGGGATATGGCCTCTGGTGAGCCATGGGACTTCACAGTTTTCTGTGTGAATGAAGGCATTTCTCATCACGTGGGCTGAAGCAGTCAGCCCTAATGCCTCTGGTGGCCCTCAGCTCCTACTGTTCACCAAGAAGGCATTAAGGAAGATGACAGACAAAGATACGTGAAACATATTAGAAACGTTGGTCTGTACCCTACCTTGAGTTTTGTCCCTTCTGAAAAATGTCCCAAGAGAGGATTTCATCCTGAAGATTGTTTATGCCTGTAATGAGGGAGGGGAGAGAGATGTACATCACCCTTCCCAAAATCCCACATCTGTTTCAACTCCATTGAATTACACACACCTCACTCAGCTTTCTCCTCAGCACTAAAGCATTGAGGGTGCTGAAAACCCACTGGGCTGAGCAGTGGGTACCAAATGTAAAGGTGTCCTGCTATGGCCCTACAACGGGAAATGAAATCTTGAAATCAGAGAACAAAGTCTAACAAAGGCTCTGGAAAGGAGATATGATCAAAAACAGGGCAAATGAAAAGACCAAGAAAATTCAGAACTGGAGTGATTGCCACCAAATGGACTGAGATGAAATGCAGTGAAAAGGACCAAAACTTGCCAGGCCGTTTGGTGGTAGTCACTCCATTTTCCAAATTTTCTTAGTTTTTTCATTTGCACTGTTTTTGATCATATCTCTTTTCCAGAGTGTTAGATTTTGTTCTCCTAAAAGTCATCTCACCACCACTGCTGCTGCCAAAAAAAGGAGTGCAAAATCACCCAATGAAGCAAAAGTAGGAAAATGACTGGAAAACACAAAAATTACAGCCAGATCTGATTTTCTGTTGATTTATGAGATAATATTAATATTTAGAAATACACCATTGGCTCATATGAGGCTGAGGAAAAATCCATAGACCTATATTCTTTTGAGAATTTAATATTCTTTCAGAAGTTGAAAAGCTGTGTGAAATTGGACAGGTTTTGCAACAATTTCATTTAGGGGAAAAACCAGGAAACTTCTGATAATGCCAAAACATCCCATTCCTACATTTTTGGCATTAAACCATTGGACTTGTCACTTGAAAAGAAACCCAACTTTTAAAAATTCAGGAAATAAATGTATCAGCATTAAAAATTAAGCAAACACTAAAATGTGAATGTCCTGAAATAATTATTTTCTAATTATTTAACTTCATGGAGAATTTGACAACTTATTTTTTTCCTCAAAATCAGAACTAGTTTTAAATTCTTGAACTCCTTTGTGAGATAGAATACCTTTTTTCTACATAGTGTTAATCTTTCAAGAGGAATGATGTTGTCAAAACCTGACGAATAGGAGAACAGGGCATTTGTGCCTCTGAAGCTTAATTATTGTAGAGCCATTCAAACAGGGATTTCAGACCCTCCATAACTTGTTTTCCAGGGTAATGACATGCACAGAAGGGAATTTAGATTTATCTGAATGAAAATTTTAAGAATCTGGCTACATTTTATGGCAAACTCAGACTGAGTTTTGTATTTCTCATGAAAACATATTGGAATTTTATGTGAAAGCAAGTTTTGCATTACACACTATGTCCATCTGAATGTTTTGGCTTCTAACCTCAGAGGTTAAAACTTGTCTCCACTGGGTGAAATTTCATTAGGTTTGAACGAATTCTTGTCTCTGTTTTTCCACTTGTCCCTTTGTCTTCTAAGTCTTTTTTTTCCTTAGTACTATCTAATACTGGTGTATTTCCCATTCCTGGGTGAAAAACATTCTCCTCCTCCAACCTGCAGTCATTTGGAACAAACGGCCATTCCTCTGTCTACCTGAATACCCATAATTTTCCATACATAACCTGAAAATAAAAATTAAAAAGCTTTGTCTTTTGACTTTCTGAATGTTATCTTCATCTTGTTATTAAGGCTTTTTTTTATTCTTCAGTAAATATTTTATTTAACACAGTAAAGCCTTTTGGGTTAGGCTTTATATGATAGAAATTATAAAAATGGATTTACATTGTGTTGTGAATGATGATACTTAAACTACTCATGTGCCTACATTCTTCTTCTCAACCTCTATTCCTTTATAAGCAGAGAATGGAGCGTACTTAAGGAAAACAAGATTCATTTCCTTAAAAACTCTAAGCTAATGCATTGTTATGTTTGTTATTGTGGTTTCTGTGAGAGGAGAGGAAGAAGGATAACAATGTGGGCACTTCTAAAGCAAAGCATTTCCAAAGCAAAGTCCATATCAGTGGCTTTCCGCTTCCTTCCTTCCTCTTCCTCTTCCTCTTTCTGCTTGATTCATGACAAAATGTAAGACCCTCTGCAGCATGAAACAATAATTTCCCCACATGGTGGAATTTTACTGATCTCAGAGTGTGATAACACATGGCTACACTCTGTATTGAACCTGCTTCAGAGCCCAGGGGGAGCCTTGACCTACCTGCACGATGTGAAACGAGGCAACAGCAATCCTTGGGACAGCTTTCCATGGGGACAGCGGCAGAGGGAGCACTGGGCACCGGGGGGGACAACACAGCAGGAACCAGGAATTTCAGGCAGCAACACAGGTGTGCAAAGCTGAGTGCACAGCCCAGGTACAAAGCATCACAGTCCTGTGCCTAGCCAGCCATCCATACAGCCATGTAAACTGGTGTGAGTTCTGTATGGGACTGCGCTTTTCTACCTCACTTCCTCCAAAACAACAAAAGGTAGAGCAAAACAACAGCAATGGCTTTGACTGCCCCTTCATCAGCTCGCAGAGAGTGGAAGTACCCCCAAACCAAGGCTACCTTGGTGCACCTGTGTGTGTGAACAGAGACAGAAGCTGTGTGTGCAGTACTAACACCAGTATATTGTGTCTGTGTCTAGATCCTCTGACAATCAGACAATTATTATGAAGCAGTGGTAAATTTTGCTGCTGAAAGTCCACCATTTAAAAATCTGTGCCTTTTAGTAACTTGAAAATTAAGGGACTTCTTTTCTAAAAGCATGATCAACAATGTGCGTTACCTAAATCAGTCTCCAAGATCTTGTCACTAGCCAGACTAATAATCCAATACTCTTTCCACAGTCTTCACAATAATGGACATATTTTCAGCTTTCTCAGGTTGGGCAACTTATCAAAGAGAACTATGTGGCTCCATGCAGAGCTGCAAGTGATTCTTAGCAGCTTACCCTACAGTACCTCATGCAGGGACTTGTGCTACATTCCCGTGGATTATGGACTTCATCAGAATCTTTGAAATGAAGTAGCTATCCAATATATACAGGGATCTCACAGGCAGCTAAAACTTTATTGACGCTGGGGAAGTGCACACATTTATTTATTAAATAAGAAAATGTCTCGTACACATGCGCAGAGACACACGAACACACACATGCCAGCAGAGAGCATGGGGATAAGGAAATCTGAGACATTATCACCTGAGGTAGCAGAGATGAGGGAAGGAGGCTTCTGTGCACCACACTTATTTTACCCCTGCTTTTCATTACGTGGATAACCTTAGAACTGTTCTTGTTAGCATTTAGAAAAAGGGAAAAATCTAGCCTCCTGCAGGGGAGCTATTATTGCTAGACTGTACTAGCATTATCTTGCTTATGGGGGGGGCATATTGTTTATGCAGCCTATTTATCAGTGTAGGAATGTATCTACCAATATAGCAATATCTCCACAGTAATGGCATACAAGAATAAAAGAGTTTTCATGAACACAGAGTTGCAGCCTGTAGCATGTACATCTGAGATACTAAAGGATTATTTACCTATCATTAAGATATGGATTTTTTTATCTAGTCCAGTTTTTCTTGCAGCAGAAATCATATTAAACTCTCTAGCTATTATATCTAACATCCATTGGGCACCTTTTCATTCTGGGTAACCTAATATAAATGAAGAAAATAAATCCACAGCAATTTGTTGAGGCGCCTTTTCCCCCCTGCCCCCTCCTCATTTTCCTGAATTAAATTCACATAATAAAATCCAAGGGTTGCATTTCACTCACATCCGCTTCAATTAACGTGCATGACTTTGTATGAAATTTTTAATGGAAGAAAGAGGCTAAAACACAATATTTTTAAACCATTGTGTTGGGTAAAAATGCTGCATAAAACACAACGTGCTTATATGTCACACAACAGTCAGATGGGCTTTAAAATTCAGTGTAAGCCTTCCCAGTGCCCAATTTCTTTCATATTTTCCCATTATAGGATGTCTTTTAAGATATTTTAGTGATTTTAATTTAATGAAATATTATTCTATAATGTTGCTTTAGGAAATGTTTGCTTGTCTGAAACAACCAGGGCTAATAATAACAAAACCATTTATGATGGTAGACATATAATGGCTGAAAACTGCAGTCAGTCAAGAGATTTTAACACAATATTTGGGGGTTTTTTTCCCTCTTGGATAATGGATTTCTGATGAATGGTTTGTTGGGTTTTTTTTTTTTTTTAAGATTGCTTTTTTGTTTAAAATTTCCCCTTCTGCTGAAAGACAAAGGGTAGTTTGGATACTTTCATAGGAAAATTGTGAACAATAAAAAATTGGTTTAGTAATATTTTTCACTAGGGAGAAAAATATTTTCTAAGAATAATATATGAGGAGTAGATGTAAAATTTGACTTCATTAACTCTATGTGCAAATCAGCTCATTTCCATTGCCTTTTTGCTACCCCATTTTAAAGTATCCCCCACCTATCCAAAGTGGGTCAAAAAGGTAATAACACAGAGACACCTGGTTATATATCATATTCTGCCTCCTTTCTGAAACTTTTGGTGTTTGACATCTCAGGGCAACACCGGCAGAGCAGAGGGAGAATGAGATTACTCTCATTTTGCTGCATGCAAGACATTTGCAGCTAGAAAATAATCTAAATTTTCTCTTCTTGTGTCTCACCTTAGGTTGGCTGAAAAACTGTCCTGTGCCATATAAAGAAATTGTTGACTATACTTTATGCCACTGGAGCAAGAATATGTTGCAATTATAGTCAGAGTTAGAGTCAGAGGCATCTGTTCCTTCATGTGAATAACATGGAAGTAGGTATCTTGTTTGTTCCATGGATTAATCTGCAAAGTCATCAGTTTTTCCAACTAGTTATCTCACATGCTGACTTCAACCCACCTGAAATAACTCAGAGGGATGTAACTTTGCATGATTTTTTGGCTGTGTCCTGTTGGGTGGTTCCCTGTTTAATTCAGTCATAAAAGAATTTCAGCCCAGATCTTTCCCAGACTGCCCTTTCAAATCCTCCTGGAAGAATAGTGGCAATAATCAGGGTGTTACAGGAAAGATGCATGGACCAAGCACCTCCTGAGAGACAGTGAATCAGACTGCACAAGTCACAAGAGGAGAAGGGGACTAGAAAACACAGGGTTGAAATTCAGTGGTACCCAGGGGATCAAGTGAGGTTTTTCCCTTCAATTACTGGAGAGATCTATTTGTTCTGTATTGACCTTTCTTCATCCTAACTCCTTTTCCTTTTGTAATATATTTAAGAGAATGAAGTCCTCCTAATAAGCCTGAATTGAGAAAATTAGAGACTCTGCTGACTTATTTAAGGGTATGTGTCAACTTAAAGGTTACCTTATCCCAAACCTTTCCTGCAGTACACTCCTATCTGCTATAATAACTCAACACCACTGAAACACTATAGCAGAGTCTTGTGTTCTACTTTCATAGATGCGTAACACACATACAATGGTACTATGTTTATTCATTCTGATTATTGGTTCCAACATGATTTTTAATGTGCAGCATAAAAAGAGGTTTTCAAGTTTAATTGGGCTGTCAAGCCCATCATGCTTATCTTTATCTCTGGCCACTTTTACTTCCAGAGTATAATTTTTAATAGGATATCCACACATAATAAAGCATTGAAACAACTTTTTCACGTCATCTTCAATGAATTCAGAGGATGCAACAGTTTGCACAGTCCTCTGCATGCATTTTATTAATCCCACTTTCATTCTATAAGGCTACAGCGAATAATGTAATAAATATCTGTTTTGCACTCATGAGTTGATATACTCTTTTCTTCTATGATCCTCTCTCTCAGCTTAAAAATCTGGCAAAAAAAAAAATTCTATGTTCTATTTCCTCATTTTAGTAAAATTTCAAAATGTTACAGAAAATCCTCTTCCAAAACTGACAACATTTCTCAAGGTGTTTTAAGAAAATCAGAGAATATGATTGTGTACAATAAATATATAAGATCTGGCTCAAAGCTGGCATAAAATAGACACTGACATAAAATGGATATATACCATCTTGTACCTATCAAGGTTCTGGTCCAGAGGACATGGTGCTGAAAGCCTTTTATAACACTATATAATTTTTAGATCCACCTAACTGATTTTATTCAATGTCAAGTCCGTGTCAGGTGCCTTATTTTTGAAAATAGACTTGTAAATATTCAGACAATTCAAGCTGAATCCGTATACAACTGTGTGTGTGATATTGAGTGTGTAAATTAAGTGGTGATTGTGAACCCTATCAGCCTTTGCTGACCACAAAACTGAACAGTATTTTCCTAAGCTGGAAAAAATTGCTGTTCAAAATCAGTTCCACCAGACTATATATCTACAATGAGACTGTCATCTGCCCTCCTCCTTCCCCACACATCTTGTCACAATAAAGATCTGGGTACGTTGTGTCATCATTTGTAATTTAATGCTAAAAAATTTGGATATGGAAATATACTAACCTCTTTGTAATAGGACCCTTCTCTTGCTATATTCTTTCCTTGAATGCTTATTTTTCAGCCAGTAGGTCATCAACAATAGATGTGAGACTCGGTCATCAATGACATATGTGAGAGAGACCATATTCATCTTGTGGTCAGATTTGTCTTTAGTCTTTAAGCCTAAGAGTAAAAAAAACTCAGAAATTTTTATTTTTGGTTCAATAGCCCAACATTTCTTTAGACTGTTCTCAGCAGATTTTTGGCCCTGAGTGGTGGCATGTGGCACAAACTGACTTGTGATATTTTTTTTCTGCTTTGGATGTCGGAGGTCTTGTGAGATCATCTGTTTTTTCCTAAAATTCCTGCCATCTTGAGCCAAAACCTCATGAGAATAGTTGTTCTTGGAACATTTTTTTAATATGAAAACCAGAATGAGAAAAATAGGCCTCTCTTGGATTTGCCCCACAACAAAACCCAATACTTTGTTTAAATACACATATTCTAATCTGAAGTCTCCTTGCTACCCATTCCCACCGCCCTTAATAAGCATAAAAGGAGTTTTAATTTCAAAATAAATTGTAAGGCTCTTCTCATAACAGATTCCAAGTGGCATTATATTCCATAGGCACTTTCTAGACTCCTTGACTTCTTTCTATTTACTGTTTTTGATTTACTTGTTTTTTGGTTGGTCAGTTTTGGTTCTTTAATTAAAAGATACATGCTACTTAATAATTAATACAATACTTGTGTCTGCTTGTGTAGCATAATATTTTACACTTCCATCACCCAAATGCAAGTAAAATGCTTTTATTATTATCTATTATGTGTTAGCTATTATTTCTTGCAAACAAATGAGAAAAAGGCATTCGAAGCTTTTGAGGAGAGACAAGAGAAAACTGACAATAGATCATTCTTGATCAGACAGCAGAAGCTAATATTACAGGAGATATACTTGGACAAGAAACTAATTTTTTAGAAGGGATTATGCTATGTACATAGATAACAAGACTATCCAAATGCAATCTTATTCTATAAAAGAGGTTTTGATGTAAAAGTAGAATCTGTAAGTTAGCCAATCTGAAAGGAGGAAACTTTTATTTCTGGGAGATTTTTTTTTTTCACAACTATTATTTATTACAGAGCCTTTCTCTTTAAATGAGATCCTGTATAAAAATGTACTGAATTACCTAGATATACCTGATTCACAAGTTCATTTTTCAGATTCCTCCATGAAAACCAGGGCAATTCTCACAGAATAGCCAGCTGAGAATAACAATCCTTTTCAAGCCAAGCTGCCTGAGACTTATGTACTCAAGATGGTCAACCCACCTTTTGAGCTACATTTGACTTTCTGGACATTCAGATGCACTTTCTGTGTGGGGTGTAAATTCTCTGATCACTTGCAGGTGCCTGATGATAATGGAGGGTCATTTCTAAGTCAAATCCCCAGCTCCAGCTGATGGCATCCTTTAAGACCAGACATTCCTCTGTGGAGGAATGGGTCTGGTGTTATGGTCAGTTCTGCTTGGCAATCAGGTCCAAGAACTTCCCCACCCTTTGCCCCTTCAACAATTTGAGCTTAGGCTGTGGAAAAAAAAATGTAAGGAAAAAAAATAGCCTAAAAAAAGGTGCTTTCTCTGTCAGGAAAGTTAAAGTCTTTCATGTAAGCCATAATTACCACCAATCTCAGCCATTGTTCTGTAATGAGGTTTGATGTTTTAAACTACAAAGACACACATTTAAGATATAGAACAGTGTTGCTGGGTTTTGTGTGCATTTCTTTTAATTCTAGAAATTGTTTTTCTTTATTTGATATAAATCTGAAGGCAGGAAATCATTGTAGATACAGAAATGCATGCTGTATGGACATATCAAAAGGAATTAATCTATCTAATCTATAGATAAAAGAAGCAGGAATAAATGTATATAAGCAGTGGGTATGAGAGAAGACAAAAGGCAGGGAAGAAGCCAAATACAAATAAAAGAGAATATGGGAAAACTGTTGTATTAGGTTAATATTATGGGAAATTAAAGTACTTTAAGACCCTCAGATGTAAGATACTATGTAAGTATAAAGCTTTTGGGTTTTTTGTCTAAAATTTGAGGTGAGTGAATGCAGTCTGAAAGAAGCTCCTAAATATGATTATATGAGGCTATGGACACAATTTCTGCCAGGTATCATGAACTCAAGTGTATTGCTGTGTTATTAAAAGCAACCAGCAGCGTGAACCCGCTGTATTATTAACATGTTACATTAGCCTTAATAGTTAATCCAGTATTCATATTCATATTGTGGGCTCTTCTTCTAAGAGAGAGTAACAGCTTTCTAAATGCTTTTAAGATTTCCAGGAATAAAATTAAAGCATGTTTAAGTACTTGTTGGAAATTGTGTGCAGAATTCTGAATAAGGGAGCTATTGCATTGTATCAGGACCCTTAAGAGATTCAGCTGAGAAATAAATTATGTAAACAATGCAATATGTGTGTGTGTCTACAGCTGTATATCAATATCACCTATATCTATGTACACAAATATCCTTATCCTTTTCTGTCAGTCTGGAATGTGTTATACTGGAGACACTGAACCTTTCAAAAGAGATGCAAGACATGTTTTTAATGTTGCTTCAGAATTCAGAAGCAAAACAAAAACTGGATAAATACTTCATTACATTTTATAAACAATCTGCTTTCTGATAATTATTATGGAGCAACTTTTCATTCTTTTTAATGAAGTTTGAATGCATATACGGGAAATTAATTTTGGCGAAAGAATTCAGTTCAGGGCAATGCATCCTAAACGAGACTGGCTGAAACCCACACGGTGCCTGCAATGACGGTGAGAAGGGCGAGTGCTGATGGAGGAGAGCAGGACAGGTGCCACTTGGAGGTTCCAAGAACCATCTACCTCTGCCCCTCAGTTCTGGAGGGAGCTGTACCAGAGCTACAGGAAGGCCTCACATTCAGCTTGGCTGCAGATTCAGATTGGATTTCCTCTCTGCAGCTGCTCCACACTCCACTTGCACGAAGTCCAAACATCTGGGTTTAATGTGAACAGAGTGGATTTCAAGCTTAATTCTTCTCTTTGTCTCTGTGTCTATGAGTATGTGTGTGTGTGAAATAATCTTTCTGGAATACTTTATTGCTTTCCTAAATCTTTCATTAGCTTTGCATCCTTACAATTTATTTTGGTATGAAATATACAGTCAGTAAAAAAAAAAAGCCTAGCCTCCTGTCCTGTTTCCTGCTCTGCCTTCAGAACATACTATTGTTTCTATTGTCTGGAAAACAGATTGAAGACCTAACCAAAATGCTGTTAATCATCAGCACTTTTTTTGACAACTTATTCTAACATAGATGTTTCAGGTGCAGTAATCTCTGATGATATTTTTTTTAAAGAGGACTACTGTGAAAAAAAAAATCATTTATAGGACCATAAATATTGATTTTTGAACTCTCTCTCTTGGCAGTGTTACATGTCCCCCTCCATTTATGATGCTTTATGTCTTATATGGATTGGGCACAATATTAAACCTCATGTGAGGGAATGGAAGACAAAAAATCAGGGAGTAAATAGCTGGTTTCTTTATCGTGCCTCACAGTTTGATTTTGGTAGGTTTCGGAGAACACAGGTGTAGGATACTGAATTATAGCAAATAAAAGACTAAAACATAACAAAGCTACCTGAGGGTTTGGCTGAAGTCCCTGAGCAAACTGTGATTAACTGAATACCTGCCCTGGAATGCTGGTTTGGCAAGAGGTTATACACACATGAATGAATCTGTCTGCATACTTAGACACTGCAGTTAAACTTCTTTCTCATTTAAAAAAAAAAAAAAAAAGGTGTTATTTCCGAAGCTGTTGAATATCGTTTGAGCCTGCCTTTTTGGGTTTAGGCTCCCCATCCTCAGAAAAAAAGTGAGGTGACAAGTGTCCTACATGTGTAAGAGAGTGGGAAGAAGAGGAGAAGCAGCAGTCAAAGACATGTTTGGATGCATGAAGGCAGCTAGGCCGGATTTATTCCCAAAAATCAGTGTTCCTCTGGGAAATGGAGGCTGATCTCAGTGTAAAATGGTGAAGGTCTACTCATGTAAATTTACCTGAGTTTATATTTCAAAATCTACAAGATCACCAGTGAAGAAGTGGTCACATATTAATGGAAATTAATTCTAGTATATAGAATATACTTATGCATACAGTGGTTTAAACATAAACCCAGATTTTTCAGCAGAGCCTAAGGGAGCTGAAAATCCATGGTTTGTGAGTACATGAGGGTTCTCCCACATGGAAAGATGAAGCAGCACACAAGTAAATGTTTTTCTGCTGCAGTTACACTGCTGGTGTAGACACAGCCTTACTTATACTCACAGCCCCCTTTTAGAGGGCTAATTATAAATTACATGTCAAGCTAATGTAAATTAATCCAGGCTTAAGATGTCCGGACAATGATTATGTATTAGTGTCCATTGGACTGTTTCCTATATGGTCTAAAGCTGTGTGTGATTGTGGTGATATGGTACAGTCAGAGGGGAAGAGTCACTGCTTGCTATTAAAAAACATCTGACTATATTGCCTGTCTTTTTAGTTTATTTTTTGTTGCTTTCCACACATATTTAATATGTGCTAATAAATTGGATTAGCCATTTTACTCTCTTTCCTTGTTTCCATTATGGAGAGTAAGATGTACATTTCCAGCTGGGAACACCATAGCAAATGTGTCCTGCACAGAAGATCACACGATAGTCCTGCACGCCTCTGGCTCACATGATGTGAGATGGTTAGAAATTTCCCCTGCTTTTCTTGATGCTGACGTGTTGTGCACGAACTTGCAGAGGAGAAGGACCTCGCCCTTGATTTATAATCAAGTCATGAGATCATCTATGCTCTAAAAGAGTCTATTGTCCAAATCTCACTAGTTTTTCCCCAGGAAAATTTTGACAGTGTGTGGAGAACTGGCCCCAAAAAATAGTATATCTTCTCACACATTTAAATTATTTCTGACCCTTCCTTGATTTTAGTCTTTTTATTTCCTCATTTTTTTTTCCAAATTTCCCTGAAAATTCAAGGTTTCCCAACAGCAATTACTTTTTACCATGCCAGCAAGTGGGTTCTGGTACCTGCTGCAATTGAGGGGTGAGAAAAAACATTGCCCCAAAGCTGCTGCATCAGATAACCAGATTTTTTTATTTATTTCTGTGTGTGGTGGAAGCATCAGAAAATATGTTTTTGTTTTGGTGTGTGTGGGGACAGTGGTTGTGCGACAGTAGAGTGAGTCCAGCAGTCTGCTCCCTTTGGCAGTTATGCTTAAAATCAGCTTCACCAGGTTCAAGTGACAGCTACTGGGGAATCATTTTCTTCTGCATATCCCACTCAGAAACATCCCTATGTAAAATTGTGATTTTTTTTTTTATTGCAAGATTTCACTAAAAATTTCCCAGCATCTTCCATTTTTTACTATGATGGGCAACGAGTTCTCCCCATATAGGTGCATACCATCCCTAATCTCTGCACAGAGTTGCTCACCATACACAAAAAACACCCATACAGCAATTAAATTCAGACACTTGGTGGAAAACAGCCAGTTCATTTTGCTTCTACTTGTTTCGAGAAAAAGACTCCCCCCCCACCATCATCTGAATAGGCAAGATTGACATAAAAAAGTACTTCAAGAGATGAACTTGTCTACTGAACACAAATACAGAGAGTTTCTGTATATCTTTAAATGTTTTATATGTCCTAGTCATATATAATTTATTGTGTTGTGAAGCTGAGCCCTTCTTTGAATGAAAATTTTACTGTCAGAGCCTGGGGTACTTTAGTCTGATGATTTAAAACTCTCAATGCGCTTGTAGCAAATAGCACTTTTTATTACAGCATGTTTGTCCAAGAGGTCAACTTTCAGCACAGCAGGACTTCTTCCCACTGTAGAATTATTTCTGATTGCAAGAATCACCCATCTTAATTCATCTGGTGCTGAATGCACTAGCCAACAGTTTCCCAGAGGCTCATTAGACTGGACCTGCCAAGAAAATGCACAAGAAAAATGTGAAAGCTTCACCTTTTCTTATGCAAGCATACTTGCTAGCAGATTATGCAGCATGTTAAATGCTGTATGCCTGCTTATACCCCTTTGGTCTTAAGATTCCCATTTATAGTTTTGCTCCAGTATTTCATTTTCTCAGAGATGATGTTGAATCTAAGGTGCCTTGTGATGATGTTAAATTCATTTTGGAGATGAGTAAAAGTGACTAAAATTATGTACATGTTTCCTGTGAAATATTGTACACCAAGCAGGTCCTAGATTAAAAGACAAGCTTGACTTTAAAGGTAATGTGATTAATTTCCTCAGCCAAAACCAGCTAGATAGTTTTCATGCTTAGGGTGATGCAGTGTAGATGCCCTATTACACCCATTTACAGTCTCCATCCCTTTGCTCAGCCCCTGCTGAGCCTATTAAGTTGGTATCAAGTCAACTTGTCCCTTAGTGATAGTACACAAACTCTCAGAGTGCTGCAGAATTCTGCATCTGTCCTTTTACCTGTCACTTCAGCCTCCTTTTACTGATGTTAAAAGAAATCTTTACTGTCAGTCATATAACCAATTCACTTTGTTCACAGGCTGTGACAACCTTGTTGTGTTTCTCCCACCACAGAACCGACTTCTGTGAATTAGTATTCTCAAAATTTAGACTAGCTCATTAGTCTGAATAAATTTGAAAGCTTGCTGTTCACTTTTTTTTTTTTTTTTTTTATGTAGCTCAGCTTTGCTTGGATATAATTTAGGCATCTTTAGGAAAAAAAAAAAAAAAAAAAAAAAAAAAAAAAAAAAAGAAAAGGAAAAAATCCACAAACACAAAAAACTCAATGACCAAACAGCCCAACTCCCAAGTATTCACTGCATGATTTCAGAGCTAAAGGCAGATTCATTTAAACTAATATAAAATTTAATCAAATCTTCCAGTTTTTTTCCAGCTTCCTTCTTTATATTTTTTTTTAATTTATTTTTGGTATAATTGAAACATTGGTTACTCTTTCAGGAAAGAAAACAGAAGTTCAAAGGAATCTCAACCATCTTTCTGGCTTACTATGTCCACCAGAGCTGCTGGTTTCCACATTATCACTGAAAATATGGAGTAAACTTTCTCCCTCAACAAATGAAACCTTACCCCACCTGCCAGTTCTGTACATGACTGTCAGTGCACCAGGCCATTGCAACGAAGGAAACCTTTGCCACTAAAAAGTTGCCATGATTAAGCAAAGAAACCACCATTTTTGCTCTTATTTTCAAAGTCCTACCAGCTGAAGCACTTAATTCTCTACTTTCATTAAATCATTAAGGTATTTTCACTCCATCATGCCATTTCTTGTAGGGGTTGAAGGCTGGCTGCCAGTGGGCATAACAGAGGATGCTCTGCCCCAGCACAAATCTCACACAGTGCAGGAGTGTGTGACCACAGAGAACCAGGGTTCAATGTCTGGGGTGCACACCTGTCCTTTCTTCAGGGAAACTCTCGGGCACTGGTGATAAGATGGTATCAGGACACCATTTGGGGTTGTGCTAGTTTTCCAGGACATTAGTATTAGGAAACCATAAGGGGCAGGGAAATTGCTTCCCAGAAACAATAATCTATACAATAATTTGGATTAGGGGAGTACTTTTTATAGGAGGATGTCAGGGTTTTATAAACAAATCTAGAAGGAAGTGATGATGACATCTACTTAGGGTTTGAAAAATAAAGGACAGGAGACAAGTCACCCCCATTCAAATTCCTTTCTTCTTCCTAAAATTGCACAAATTTCACCGGAACCTCTTCTGAGTTACCTTGGTAATATAAAAATCCAGTCTAGAAGCCAGGGAGGTTAAATAATTTACCCGAGGTCACATCACAAGCACCTGAGCCTCCAAGTAAAGGATAGAGGTCCTCAGAGTCTTACCTAAAAGGGATAATGACAACTTCACCATTAGCTGTAAAATAGAAATATAAAAATGTCTTTGCATTAACATCAGCACCTTAAAACTAAAAATGAGAGAGCTTGGCCAAAGGGGTCTGATATAACTGACTACAGAGTCAGGGTGGAAAAATATAAATCAATTGGATGAAATGATCCTTTGCTACAGACTAGAAAAGAAGTTTGGCTATGTCTCAAGAAATGGAGAATTACGCTAGACATTAATGGAACCAGAGATACTCTCAACAGTTCAGGGTGGATATAACCGTGCAATGGAGCAGAACAGATTAAAAATCCCAGCCTAAGGAAGGATTAATATATAAAACTGCAGGAGAAAGACATGACGTGATAGAAATAATGTAATGGTGCTCTTAGTAGGCATTTGCTATGCTCAGAATATTCATCTTTTGCCTTTTCAGTTGTTTTCTCAATTCTTCCTCTACTGTGTGACAACGTTGTTGCTTCTTCTTTTAGTATCAATGGCTTCTTCTGACACCAAGTACTCATTGTGCCAGGAGCCAAAAATATGCAGTAATTCCTAACTTGGTTGCATAGAGCATAACAGATCAGTCATGTGGAATACAATTCTTTTCATATTTATATCATGGTTTGCTTACACAGACCTCCAGTAAGTAGTGCCCTGAAAGAGAGACAGCCACAAGTGAGACAAGGTGATACTTTCTTTTGGGCATTGCATTGCAGCAACTCTGCCATTTCAAGGGATTTCTGTTGAAAATTAAGACATTGTTTGCTTTCTTCAGAATGTTGCATGGAAAAGTATTTGAAACTCATTGTTCAATCACGTGAATGACTGGCTTCCCTCAAAAAAGGAGTACAGATCCTCTCTTCACCTACTCTTCACACCACACCTACCATTTTCTTTTGTTTTTCCCTTCATTTTCTCCCACATACTCATAAGTATTTGCTTCTCCACATCTCAAGTACACTGTCTTCTTCTTCACATATTAGGTATCCGATGCTTTGATCCAGTTGGAATAGCAGATAAAAACCTAATAGGGAAAATGTTGAAAATCACTAGACAACAGCAATTTAACCACAGTTTTCCCACCTTCTCTCATCCTAAAGCACCATCAGAGAGAAGAATAGAAGAGTATACATGCATGCACACACACATGCCCAAAAGCTGTACATGAGAGGCACATTTATATATCTGTTTGAGAAAAATAATTATACTGAATTGGTTATAAAAGCTGTATTCTCACATTTTAAAAAAAAAAATATTTTTGGCTGATATTTTTCCTACTCAGTTAATAGCTTTTAGATTCTCTTTATCCCATTTCTCTTTTTTCTCTTCCATCTTCCTTTGTGGCCAGCTTTCTCCTCATCCCTGGCTGCCATGCCCAGTAGATTTTGGACATCCTTGCAGCAGCTGCTTAGGAGTGGATGGGATTTGTCTCTGTGTATCAAGGCAAAAGGCTCTAGAGATTTCTTTGCTGTGGCTGCAGAGCTAACAAGGCCAAAATCGTCTGGGAAACACCTCTTCTTTTGGATTTGCCTTAGATAGCCTTTTCTGGTTTATTTATTTATTTTTTTCTTCTCCTTAGTTTTTAATCTTTCCTTCTTCCTTTCCCTTCTCATTTTTACTCTCCGTATTTCATGCCCAATTAATCTTGTTCTCTCCAGCATACTTTTACAGGAAGGAAAGTTCATGAAAAGAGCTTTCAGAAGAAGACTGAGCCAATTTCCTTG
The DNA here is from genome assembly GCA_013398615.1 of Brachypodius melanocephalos. Lineage (NCBI taxonomy): Eukaryota > Metazoa > Chordata > Aves > Passeriformes > Pycnonotidae > Brachypodius > Brachypodius melanocephalos. The sequence continues at coordinate 37,091,659 of VZSR01000520.1, forward strand.
GTAACTCCCAAAAGCAAGTGAAAATGACAAACGGATTGACTACAGTGGATTGATTGATGCTGATTTATAGCTGAAAATTGGATCAAGTGCGTCTACATGCACTTTCTCCAGGGACTAAAGCAGAGGCAGTCTGCTCCTGTCAGCATTCTTATACCATGAAGCAAACTCCCCTTGTGTCACCTCATGTCTCCCTTTCTAGCCCTGTCTTCTGCTTAAATAAAGATAGTTGTTAAAATAAAGGTGCTTGGTGTCTCACCCCAAGGATATAACATTTTGAGGATACATATGACTTATGCTTTATCATTAAATAGTGGTCAATTTTCTATGTGTTCTGGAATCACTGCTCAGCTGTGCATACCTGCACCTCCTCTTTCACATGCCTGTACCTGCCAGGTACCCTAAGGTGGCTTTTCACTTAAGTAGGAGCTTTCTCCTACTTATACCTTGGATCTTAGTGGTTTTACTACTAAATGGCAAAGGAGAAGTAGCAGGACCTATCCTAAATCTCATATCTGGAAATCCCTGTTTATGATGAAAACTCTTATTGACATATATATACGTGTTCCTATAGTGCTTTTAGAATACCTGGATGAATGAAGCTTGGAAGGCAGCATTTCTTCTTTAATCTGCTACCTTAATCAATTAATTTCTTAAGTAAAGTAATGGTCAGGAGCATCATTATGCCTTGACCCATCTAGGCTAGCAGAGGTAAAAAAGGACTGAAAATTATCCACAGAAAATAGGAGAAAAGTTACAATGTCTGCTTCTACAGATTTCTAATCTTTTAGACAATAGGAAAGGGAAGTGTTAGTTACTGCAGTAGTCAGTTTGTAACATATGACATCATGATTTAGTGAAGAAATATAGTTTTACCATGAAAAAAATTGGGTGACAGATTACTTGATACCATCAGATATAGAGACCCCTGATCTAGAAAAACTTATAGGACTTCTGTTTCTGGAGATAATACACACTTGCTGGAGAGTCAGGGTGCTGTCTCTGTCCCCAGTCCATGGAAGGGGCTGCTTCTTGTGCTGTTCTGCAAAGAGCAACCTCTGTGACTACTTCACTTCTACAATTGTCAAAGTCAGTTCTGTGCTGAATCCAAATTGCTCTGCTTAGGAAGAAAGGTAGAAAATTCTTTTATTTGTATATATGATTTCCTGTGTATCACTTTATTTTGGGCCTGATCTAAGAATCTCCAGCTGTGGCTTTCATTCTTGCCATGTGGTTATGGGGCTGCAGATGAACAGACAGCAGAGTTGTCCTTACAGTCTTTCCTGTGGTCCTTCACAATAAGGCTTAGATGTTGGTTTTTTGACATGGACAGCTGGATTTTACAGTCAGACTGAGCTGGTGAAATCTGAGGTTACTTTTAGCAGAAACAAGAAAATTAGCAGCTGAGTTCAGGGAGCACATTAGGGTTCAGTCCAGGAATAACCTCACTCAGGTAAGTGTTGTGCTGTTCCACAACCACAGTGACTGCTTCATCAAAGAATCAAAGTACAGACAGAAGAAGATCTGACAGTATAGAAAGGTGAACTCAGTCCATTCAAATTCTGGGTTAAATGATGTAAACACAAGACAGTTCTTTCTCCTCTAAGCTGATCACATTTTTAGAATACTGGGATTGATGAAAAGGCTAAGTTACTGTTACCGAGTGGACATTTCTGGGAATTTTGAGTCATCAGCCCATGGAAATTTTGATGCAGTCTTCATCAAACTGTATTGAGCACTAAATATAGATTTAGTTATTTTAAACGTCTCAAATTCAAGGACTTTCTAATTCTACAAAATTAAACTTCATGGGCAAACAGCAATCCTTGGACAATCAGGTTTTGTAACATAGTAGAAGGCAATTTGTGGTGGACTGGATGACCTGGGTCAGATGACCCTGACTGGATGCCACTTAAGTTGCTCTGTCACTCCTCAACTAAGGAGGCAAAAGAAAATGTAAAAAAAGGCTTGTGGGTTGAGATAGAGGGAGATATCACTCAGTGATTACCATCATGGGCAAAACAGACCCATATTAGGGAAATTATATTAATTTATAACCAATCAAATGAGAGCAGAGATCCTTTCCATGGGATGTAGTCCTTCAGGAACAGGCTGCTTCAGCATGAGTTCCCATGGGGTCACAAGTCCTGATAGCAAATCTGTCCCAGCATGGGCTTCTCTTTCCACAGTCCACAGGTCCTGCCAGAAGGCCACTGCAGAACAGATTTCCCATGGATTCACAGCCTCTCTCAGACGTCCACCTGTTCACGTGGGGTGCTCCACAGGCTGCAGATGGATCTCTGTATCCCAAGGATCTCCATGGCTGCAGGGGCTCATCTGCCTCACCATGGGCTGCCCCGTGGGCTGCAGGGGAATCTCAGCTCTGACACCTGGAGCAGCTCCTGCCCCTCCTTCTCCACCATCCAGGAGGTCTGCAGAGCTGTATCTCTCCCAGATTCTCATTCCTCTCTTTGACTGCAGTTGAACAGGTTTTTTTCATTTTTTTTCTCCTTAAACACCTTATCCCAGCAATGCTACCACTGTTGCTGATGGCCTTGGCTTTGGATAGTGTCTGGTCTGTCTTGGAGCTGGAATTGGCTCCATAAGACGTAGGCAAAGGTTCTAGCAGCTTCTCACAGAAGCAACCCCTTCAGTGCCCCTGATACCAAAACCTTGCCACAAAATCCCAGTGCACAATTCCCTCACA
>VZSR01000520.1:37094372-37122295 GCA_013398615.1 Brachypodius melanocephalos
AAAAAAAAAAAAAAAAAAAAAAAGTGAAAAACTTTAAAAGGGCAGATTTTAAAACCATGAGGAAAATGGTTAACAGCAGGCTGAAGGGCAAAGTAAAAAACTTTAAAACCACAGAAACAGCCTGGAGGCTATTCAAGAACATTGTGTTAGAGGCACAGATGGTTTGTGTATCATTGAGAACAAAAACAAAGTAAAATGGTGAGAATAAAACTATGGTTAAGCAGAGAAATACAGGGCTTTATTGAGGTTAAAAAGGCATCCTTTAAAAGCAGAAAAGCTTCCTGACCAACCTAGCCAGATCAGGCCATCACTCACGTTGGTGAAAGGCAAGTCAGCAAGGACAAGAGTGATAAGGAAGTGGTCAGCTAAAAGTAATGAGGATCTGGTGGTAAAGACACAGAGGCAGATACTTGTATCATGTGGTTCTGGCATATTAAAATTTGCAACAGAAATGTCCCATTGTCCTCTTGAGTTTCCCTTGAATTTCCACCCTTTTTTTTTTTTTTTTTTTCCAAACAAGATGTTATTATCCAATCAGAGACACGAAACTAGACAATAAACAAAACAAAATGATTCTGCAAAGATATTAGCATAGCATAGCCTGAAATTTCTTGCCTGGCTATTTCCTATCTCCATTTTCTTCTCCAGGCCTGCTTCCCATGCTTCTTAGATCTCATCCTTTCTATCCTGGTTGGATGGCAAGTCTTTTTGCTCTAGTATATTCTGAGCTTGATTATTCACTGAGAGATCTAAATTCTCCCACTCAGAACAAAACCTACTTGGATATGTTGAATTAATTATTTGCTAAAAACAGTTCCAATCAAAACAAGTGTGTTACCTGAATGTGTCTGTGTAAAAGAACTAAATAGATGAGTGCCTCAAAGACCTCCAAGAATGCAGAGAAACAATAAATTTTTTTTCTGCATTTTTTCTTCCCCCAGAAGACAATAAAGGATGCTTTCTGTGTTAGGTTATGGGACTCAGAGAAATGTAAGCTAAAAATCTGAACACTATTTATTAAACTGAAAAATTAAAGTTTAGCAGTTATTGATGGCTTCTCAATGTATTAACATATGCAGAAATGAGATATAATGGAAATTCATTAAGGCCATTGGTCTGCAGCTGGCTGAACATGAGCCAGGTGTGCCCATGTGGCCAAGAAGGCCAATGGCATCCTGGTCTATATCAGGAATAAAGTGGCTGGCACGACCAGTGCAGGGATTGTCCCCCTGTGCTTGGCAGTGACGAGGTCACATCTTGAGTGCTGTGTCCAGTTTTGGGCCCCTCAATAGAAGAAGGCCATTGAGGGGCTGGTGCATGTCCAGAGGAGGACAGTGGAGCTGGAGAAAGGTGTGGAACACATATCCTATGAGGAGGAGCTGAGGGAGAAGTGGATGTTTAGCCTGGAGAAGAGGAGGCTCAGGGGTGACCTCATCATGCTCTTCAGCCCCCTGAGAGGAGGCAGCAGCCAGGTGGGGCTCAGTCCTTTCTCCTAACTAGCAAGCACTAGGACAAGAGGAAATGGCCTCAAGTTGTGCAAGGGGAGGTTTAGCTTGCATATTAGGAAAATTTTCTTCGCTGAAAGTGTGGTAAAGGACTCTAACAGGCTGCCCAGTGAAGTGGTGGAGTCACCATCCCTGGAGGTACCTAAAAAGGTGTAGAGGTTGTACATATGAACATGGATTAGTGGTGACTTTGGCAGTGATGGGTTAATGGTTGGACTTGATGATCTTAAAGATCTTTTCAAACCTAAACAGTTATATGATTCTATGAAATCTGTGGGTACAGTGCCTTCTCAGAACCAAATCTGAGTCGAAATTGTAGGCATTTTAATGACTTGTTTTAATGATTTCAAGAGAAATGGCTTGTTTGAAATGGGCTGGAGGTGGGAGAAAAATGAGAAATAAGTGTACGAAACACCACCTGAACAGAGAGGAGCCAAGCCAAATTTTACTCTATATCTCTGCTGATATAGATGACAGGAGAGGGAGGAAAAAGAGCAAAAAATATTTTCTGTAACCATCTCACAGAACATCTCCTGAGATTTTGTTTGTCCTTTCCCAGCACAGTTTTTTTTGAGGATATGTTGAGTATTGTCCATTTCTTGAATCAACAGAATGACTTCCAGAGAGGTGGGAACTGTATCTGGAAGGACAGAGCACAGATTGTGGGTAGGGAAAGAGGGAACTGGGGAACAAGGCAGTTGGAGGTACAGATCAGCTAAGGAGGGGTTGTGAGAAAGGTTTGGTTTATATGGGCAGAGTTTGAATAAACTTTTAACACTGTTGACCTCCAAAACCCCTGTGTACTTCATTAATCATCCTGTACACAGATAAGAACTTTCATAACATCTGGTGCCTTCCTGAAGATCTCCAGTGTATAGGAACTTCAACCTTTAATTTCAAATCACTGTGAACTTTAGATCAAAAGCTGCGAGTGAGATTCTGCGTCACTCACAAAAAGAGAAATTTTACATCTCCAGTAATTAGTAAAGGATGTTTTTGGGTTTGGTGGAATTTTTTGAGTTTGTTTGTTTGTTTGGTTTGTTGTTTGTTTTTTTTCCTGTGGTTTTCTTTCCTTGTTGTTGTTGTTGTTTTGTTATATTTTGTTTTGTGTTCCCAGTTTAAAGGAGAAGCTGCATGCCACTAATCAGCCATGGCACATGCACACACATACACTATTATATGTGAATACTTCTCCAATGCTACTTTATAAGAACCTTACACACTTCACTTTGATTAACACTTTGATAAGACACATATTTTCCTTGAAGAAAGTGAGGCTATGGGGATTTGTTAAAAATTCAGAAAAGAAAGATACTGTGAAAAGATTTAATTCAGTTACAGTAAGTAATACATTCTACTAATGTAATATGGACAGAAAAAAATGTTAGATCCCTTGAGAAATTAGGATAATCTTGTTTGATCCTTTATGAATGTATATAATTGTATTTATGTATGTGTCTGTATGTATATCTACATTTATGAAAATATTGTTATGCGTGTGCCTGTGTATGAATACATTTATAAAACAAATCCATGACCATAAATCAGCTCAACAGAAACAGTATAAAGTGGACTACTGTACATCTTTATTTAAAATACGTAGGATGCCAAGACAGAAAAACACTAAAAAAGAAATACATATTGTTTTTGAAGCTGAAGCATCAATATGGTTGTAATTTTAATGTTTCTTGCTGGAAAAAGGTCATCTTTGGCGAGGTCGGGTTTTTCTTAAGGTCATTTCACATTGAGATATCTGCCTGCTTTTGACATTTCATCTAGAAGAGGCACAACTATTCTGACACATGAAATGGGTTCTTTACAAACCCAATGGCTATTTCTATCAACATCTGTTATTCTTACACAAAAGGGGAATATGCATTGATTGCAAACAAGGCTTCACATTTTTTGGAGAATATTAATATATATATATATATATATGGTGCTTAAAGGTACAGCTATGTCTCTCTGAAATAGAAACAGAACAAAACACTGATCTATAAAAGACTGAAAAAAATAACCCCATGGATGGCATATTTTACTCTTAAATAGAATTAAATAAATTTAAAGATGTTAATTGTTCTTGGTAAATTGTCACACTTCTTTCTGTAAAGCAGCAGGGCAGTGAAATTCACTAAACATTTGTGTAACTACTTTGTGATATTGACTCAGAAAAAGCACAATAAAAATATTTTTCTTTACATTTTGTGGGGGATTTTTAATTGCATATTCATTTGCAAATTTCAGTTCCCTCTAGCACTGAGTATGATAGGAAAAATCTGTTGCCATGTAAATCCCCCAGCTTCTATCCCTATATTTTTAAACCCCAGAATTATTATGTATTTGTGGTATGATATCTATGTAATTAAAATAAACTCTGTCAAACAAATTTGGACTCACAGGCACAACTTCATTTTCCTGTAAGACAATCCAGGACTCCAAAAGTGGTTCACAGAACTCCTCTCCCGAGGAAGAGCACAGGAAGACCATCGTTTGTCCTCTCTCCTTGTTTGCAGACATCTCTATTAAGCTTTGGACAATCCAAAGCAGCAGCATTTAGTTGAGCATTCAGTAGTGAGGATTCAGCAGCTGAGTGTTGTGACCAGTCACGTGGTATTATATCTGTTCCCATATTGATGGTCTGTTTTCTACAAGCCATTCCTTTCTCCCAAAATGAATGCCATTTTATCAGAAAACAGGTTTTGTTTTCTGATGATATTCCTTTGGCCAGTGCTCAAATCTGCTGTTTGTGGATGTTTGTAGGAACATTGCTTTGCTCACATAAGTATTTGAGAACAGCGAATTATAAAGGACATGAAGAGACTAAATCCAAATCCTGTTCTCTCATTTAGCAAGCTGCAAGTGAACAATTTTTGTACTATCTCTACTGGCTCACTGATCTTACAGCACCAGTAAACTCTGCATGTTTGGAGTCAGTGTGCTTTCCTACTTACTAAACATGTCATATTTAACTTTCTGCAATAGTTGGATGTATGGCAGACATTCACAGAGAGCCACAGGTGCTGCTTTTCTGGACTGAAGCCATATGTCCATAGGGCATTGAAGAGGTTAACATCCAGGTGTTGGAGCTTTATTGTTGGAACATGTTCTGTGTTGCTTCCAGATTTTGGCCTCAAATGAACACCTTTATCATATTTTATTAAAATGTCATAATTAGATTTATTTAATGCACTGGGATCCAGAGCATGTCAGCTCTGTAGATGATTGAAAAATGCTTCACCAGCTTTTGATGGCTACATAAGACAGCAGAGCAATCTACTCCTATTTCCCACTAGTGCATTTCTATTTGAAAACAGGACTTGCACGTTCTTCTCAGTTTGTGCATTTACTGATGGAAAGAGAGTGCAAACACTCTCATGTTCTGTAGTGTTGCATTTGATTAGAAAATAATGCTTGAGGTATGAATACACTGAAGTAATGTTAAGAAAACATTAAAGCACCCTTAAATCTGCCATTTTATGCCTAGGGCTTTGCAGTTATCATTTGGAATGTGTGGCCTTTTTAAAAATGGTTCCACAAGAGTAGCAACTGCTGCATAATGGTACAAATAAAATAATACTGAGGTGTAAGTAGTGGCTCTGATTGTTGTATATATTCCCATGTAAAGCCTGAAGTGACAAAATAGTTCTCCAACTTCCAATAACATCATCAGTACACTGTGTTTGGCCAGATCATTGGCCAGAGAAGCAAAGAAGCACAACTATTAACAGCTTGTATTGTGCCAATGTCCATACAAGCACAAATGTCAGGTATCTCCAGTTAAGTAAATAGAACATATAGAATTTAAAATAAGTAGAAGCAAGATGAGAGCATTATCCATAATGGAAAAGCAAAGACAAATTTGTGCCCCAGACTGATTTATCATATAGAGGAAACTGAAGCTATTTCAAGACATCAAACTGGTTACACGTAGACAAAAGGGGGTTTGGGGGAGCTGTCAGTTGATAGCTAAAGAGAATTTAAAATCTGGGCTTTTAAATATTGTGAGCCTTTTTTATGTTGGTAGGTAATCTAGAAAGAATACAAGAAAATATGTGCAACAAGGGTCTACACACATTTCAGTACATGGGAACCAGAAACTACTTTGCATCAGAATGGATCAAGCTTTCTACCAGACCAGTTTAACCAAAGTGGTTTGCACAGTTGCCTCCTCTGGAAATAACCCCCACAATTTCTGTAGTGCAAGCAGCATAAGGGCACTCTGCCTTCACTGCACTGTAATGGTATCAGTTGAATGATGAATGTCTGTCCCATCTGAGAAACTCAGATCTATCTTTGCAAGGCTGAACCCAACAATGGTTCATAATTTTTCAAGCAGAAATAAAGATAATTGAAAATATATGGATGTCATTTGCTTCCAAAAAGCATTTATCAGATGTTTCACTGGGCAGAAGATGCACAAACATGTTAATTTCTGAGGCAGCTGAGCTCACTTCCAAGGGTAATGGGCCCTGTGCTATTTGCTTGTCTTTATTCTCCTGCCCCAACCAGTTAAGACCAAAATGTGAGAAAACAAGGGGAAAAAGGGTATGTATCTACTTGCATGGATTTGAATAGCAGGATGATAGTTATCTTCAGTCACTGTGGTGGGTGGGAGCCTGACACTGAAAGAATTTGAGGAGGAAGTGCTGAGTGAGAAAATCACTGCCTAAGAGAAGGATTGCATACTTGACACATGGAAAATATGCACTCTGTAGGTGGGTATTTAGTAGACTAAGGTAAAGGAAGGAATATGCAGGAAGAGAATAACTGAAGAAAGATTACACAGACGGAAAGCAAGTGTCTGAAGAGACAAATTTCTCCTTGGACTCTTGCGTGGTCATTGCTGCCATTGCTGATGCCCCTGCATATTGATGTGTATCTTGCTAGGGTACCACATTGGGGTTTTACGCTCCCTTTAATCCTTCCCCTTCAATCTCCTATTGAAAGGAAGGAACAAAGAAATCATTCTGAATATCTTTCTCATCATAAGGCAGTGATTCAGATTCTTTCTTCCATTTTCATCCTTTGTTGATTGAGTTGTCAAGCACCCAACCTTGGCAATAGAAGCTGAAATAAGCAATGTCTTCATAGCTTTGCCATGCTGTGTCAGTACTGAATAACTGAGCCTTATCGACTGCATGCTGAGCCCAACATCCAGCTGAGTTCCCTTGGAATTTTTATCACTGCTTTTCATATGACACTCAGAAAGGCCTTACCCACAATGAACTGTAAACTTGAATTCTGCTTTTTCTAGAGACCCCCAGAAAGCACCCACATCTGGAGGAATTCTGCATATAACAAGTGCATGTGATAAGTTGAGGCTGTTCTCAGGGACTAGGTTCTGCAAGTTGCACTATAATATGTCAAAAGCTCTGGGAGTTTCACTGGAGGTTTACTGGACATGAAATGTAGCACTATTACTCTGCTATAAGTATTTCTTGATAATCTCATTGATGGCACCAGAAATAACAGCAAAAATATTTTGATATACCAGGGCCTATGTCAGTACTGAATGGTGGTATGAGAACATTTATTTACACAGACACAGTGTACATTGGTAGATCTAGTTCCAGCAGTGGATAGAAGAAAGCCTTTATTGACATCTCCAACTTACACCTGTGCAGGACATGGAGACACAGAAGAAATCCACTCTGCACTGAATCATATATCCAATGCATTCTGTGATATAGTGGTGTTTTATTGGTCAATTTTTTTTTCCTTTATCAGTTCTCAACAAGCTGATAAAGTTGAGAAGCTCAGTATTTTAGTCATTTTGGTCCAAATGGAATTCACTTCTTTGATTTCTTAGTTACTGATGCTAGAATTCATTGATGACAACAATAGAAAAATCTCAACCTTGATTAATTTTGAGTCACAGGGGGTGGGAGGGAGGACAAAGACTAGGAGGAGTGAGGTGAAGGAATCCCATTTCATTTGGCTGTCATCCATCTTAATGTTCCCGGGTCTGATGCTTACAATGTGTTTCCCATCACAGCTGTTTGATATTGCATATTATAAGTGTATTTCCACTACTGCTCAAAAAAAACCAAATGAAAACAAGGCTGTATCTGGAACAATATAAAATGTCTTTACATGATGCATTGAGATGGCTTCACAGTTTTGAAGTCATTCTAGTATGGAAGCACAGTGTAGGATCACAGATGTCTAATTTTTGCCATCCTCCCAGTCCCATATGTTTTTTACTGTACCTACAGAAGTATTTGCCACACCAGAGCACACAGGTTTTGTAGATAATTTTACCTAGATAACATTTTACTAAGTTATCAAAATCTAGCCTCTTTTAGGGAAATCAGAGACTATCCATCATACCCAGCAGATCAAACACCACTCCATTCATGTATTCTGGTTCTTTCTCTTAGCAATGTATATACATTTTTATCTCATACTTTCATTACAACAGTGTGAGAGCACCATAACAAAGCACCTCTGGCACCTGAAAGTTATCCTGAGAAAGAAAGTTTCCATATATCATGTTGCTGAAAAATATACTTATTTGACACAATTTTAAAGAAAAGCCCTAGTTTCCAGTTGCTACAAAGGCATTTTTTGGATACCTTGTCATCATGCCTTAGGACTATCAATTTCTTCAAGCTTTCTCCATTTTAAAATTCATAGAGGTAAACGCTGTTAAAGTACATGGTGGAGATGAGCTTTAAACATTTTTCAGATTTTTTAAATTTGAAATGAATATGTAACAATATTGCTCGTAAGATTTTTTCAATAATTTTACATGTTTTCAGGGAAGCAATATAAAAGTCTACGCTTTCACCTTAAGGTTTTCTTTAAAGGGCTAATAAAGTTTAGGCTATTGGATCATCAGAGGACAGGTCTCACTGCAGGAGAACCAGTCACTCTCACTTCACACATTGTATATGTTTTCATTGTGGGTGAAAGGGAGGCAGCTTTTTGTTTGTTAGGGTGGATTTTACCTGCTAATGAATCCCTTGAATTTTGTGGCCAGAGGCTGGTTGATTCATTTTGCCAGTAGTAATGGTTTATTTGTGGTTACTGAATCAAGTAAAAAAATAAAAACTTATTCTAGCTATTTTTAACATATTTTTTGCATACCTGGCGTTACCCCTGAATGGCATTAACTCTGCTAGTGAATCTATATTTACAAGAAGCTTGCCTTGCTTCAGCAGTAAAATAGGATATTGTTCTTCTCTAACTGGGTTTGTATTTGTTTGTGGGCCTTTTACCAAGAAGAACTGGGTCTGTGTGCATTCCATAAATAACCAATGATTATTTTCAGCATATCAATTAATTTTTTACAAACAATATTAGATTTTAATAGAAAAAATAAATGACAGACAGTAATATTTCTTTAATTTTTATTGTAATAGTACAAAACCTCCAATAAAGATAGCTTTCCTTCTTGCATACTTCCTTATTCACAAAATGAGTAGTCCTTATTTTACAAGGTGTGTGCTTGATCTCATTTCCAGAAGAGAGTTGAAATATCCACATAATCCTTCCCTTTCTTGTTTTGCTTAGTTCATGAACTGATATATGACAGAATCACAAGAAGCAAAATATTTTCTCAAACTTTTTCTTCTGAGATAAAGCTAGGGTAAATAGCATTTCCTTAGAGCAAAGGTATGATGTACAGAAATATCTTTTTCAGTGGGGACAAGCACTGCATCTTGTCTTTAGATATAGGATATATTTAGACAGTTTCAGGCCAAAATGTCTAATGTGAATTTGGATAAATGGATTTGTAGACATATTCGATATGAACCATGCTGCATAGATTTTTTTGGGGATTTTTTAGTTGCATTTGTTTCCTTCCTGTATAAAGGCAAATTTTCTGCCTTTTTTTTTTTTTTTTTCTTTCCTGTGGATAAGAAATTAATGGCCAGCCACTGAAGTCTGAATCTACTTCCAGAGGAGGGGAATGTTAATGTAAACATTCTGGACAAATAATTTCTGGAAGCAACTTAAGAAGTTCAGATTGACTTGATTCTTTTCATTTGATACTCTATCACCTAAGTCCATGAGAATCCATATCAGGAAAAAGACTGTTAGAAATGAGACAAAAAAATGTTTCTATGTTAGAAATGAGACAAAAAACTTCAACTCTGATTGTAAATTCAATAAAATTTTCTGTTACATTGCGTGGGGTTATTGTGGCTAAAAGTCTAGGACCCAGTACTTAGTCTTTTTTAACCTCATGTCATTTGTCTTGGCCCATTTTTTAACCTGCCGGTTTGTGAAAGATCAAATAAAACATTCAGCTCCAAATAAAAATTTCTTTTCTATTTTTTTTTCCTATTGATTTCCTTGCTCAGTATTAGATGACATGGAAAGTTTTACAAAGGTATTAGGACATGATTGAAAATATCAGCTGGGAATTTTGAGGCAGCTCTAGTCTTTAGATACCAAAGACCATGCTATTATTTTCATTATTAGTTTTAACAGATGTCCAGAGTAGAATACTGTTAATTTGAAACTATTTTCTTTTACTAAATAAGTTGTAGTATTCTGCTCTGCTATTTATAAAGTTCAGTACAGTAAGGAGCAGTGACATAAATATTCAACTTCAGGTTCTGTGGTTCTTTTAAGTATTTTAATCTAAATTACTAGAGCTCAGCAATGCTGGACAGTTCAAGAAACAACTGAAATACATGAAAATAATCTGACCCCACTAGTTGCCATTTGCCTTTTGCAAGAGTTACATCTTTGGATGTTTCTTAATGTCTAGACAGCAGCAGTGACCACCATTTTTTAAAACTTTCTTTTGTTGCCAATGTTTTTCAATTTTTCTTTCCCAAATATTGACCATGCTGTCACCAGCCACGTACACGTCACTTGCAGACAGGATCATTCCTGCACACGCTTCAGGAAATTATAAATGTATGCACTGCTCAGGAAATGAACTAGTGCAGAATGTTCTTGTCAACTTCATTCTGAAGTAATTTTCTATTCTAGGCGATGTTTGACATTAGTTACGGACAATCAAAATATTTACTGTGAATTAGCAGCTAAGTGAGCATAGCTTTTAAATTTATTTCTGCATTTTTTTCTGGATGGGTTTTTGGTGTTTTGGTGGTGGAGGGCAGAGTTTTTATATTTGTGTCACAGTTCTTATTTCAAGGTACTCTAGGACTAGGTTAAGCAAACATATTTTAGTCTGTCAATTGTGAACTATTCACACCAACTACTGGCTTATTATTCCTTTTAAACTTATTCCATTTAAATCATATGATTCTGCTTTAGCTGCCTCAAGTCAGTGGAAAGACCGTTTCTGAAAATGGAGACACTCATTAAAAGTGCTCAGTGTGGATGAAAAAGGTAACTAAAGGCATCATTTCAGTATGCATTTTCTTAAAAACTAGGAAATCCAGTTCATTAAAGACACATCTGGGATAGGACAATGGATTGAAATGTGGCTAACTTATATAGAATAAATAATTAAACATTTATAAAAGTCCTCAACTTTGGCTCTTCTGTCACTGCCTTGTTTTTAAAATACTTTTCCATTTCCTCAGTCAACCTGTAATCACTGCTATGGCTGCATGTGTGACAGGCAGTGCTTACAAGTAAGGCACAGTAGTTGTCATCAGCTCCAACCTGTTTTTCCTTCCATTAGGATTTCCTGATTATGCACTAAAAAGATATTTGATTGATAGTAGAATAGAAGACATTTGAAGAAAAAAAAAATTAAACTGAATTGATGCCAGTGGGGAGGGGAGCTACCTCATTAATAAAATAATTGAGCTGTTGGTTAATTTTACTTGTTATTTGGAGAAAAGGACAAAAATCTTCCAAGGAATTAATATTCTTCCCTCAAACGATTAAAAGAACAACAAAAGGGTTTGTATCTTAAATGTATTTAGTAATTATGTCTCTGACACATTTTTTCATATCATCCCAGGGAGATGCAAAAAAACCCAAACCAAAACAAATCAAAACCAAAAAACCTAAAACACCCAATGAACCCCAAACTAAAAAATTCCCCAAAAAGATAATTTACAGAACATTGTAAGTGTAAGCTTTTTCTGATCAGTTTTTCTCTGTCTCTCCCCCAGTCTTATTCAAAGCAATTTTTGTTAATTAATAATTAACCTTTGTTAAAAGCAGCTACTTGTATATCAACACTTTCAGTTTGATACAACTAGTATATTTTACTATTGATGTAAATAGTGCATAAAATTAATTATAAAATAATTATAATATATAATTATAAAAAATGTTCTTGCAGTACAAATTTTACATTTCATTTATTTTTGTCTCTTTTTAAATTTTTTTTTCAAATTTTGAAATTCTTATTCCACTTAAAAAAACCCAAAAAACAAACAAACTCTGTATTTAAGTTCAACGAACTTGGGGATGTCTTCAAAGTAATAAACATTTGACCATGTGAACACAGAGCAAAGGAGTGTCATCCAAAAGGTACTACCCACAACACACCGCTGAAAAATTACCCCAGAGTTACCCTGCAACCTCATTCTTTCCTTTATACCCACCTCCCTTCAAGGCTCAGTGGAAACAGTTACACACCAATATGAGGGAAGCAAAAAATGGTATTTTATTTACATAACATGACCTTATTCAAGATTTTGGTGATGAACAACTGTCAGACCATTGAATGCAGACAGAAGAACAACAGACTCATGACTTCAGGATTTGTTCTTATCTGATACCTTATTTTGATACCCTTTTAGCTAAGAGAAATCCTTCCTGTAGGAACAGGCTTGAGAGGAATTAACATCTCGCTGAAACAAAGCAGGAGGCTGAGATGTTCATCACTCTGAGCGTGGAAGAGATGACAGGAGGGGCTGTGCTGGAGGAACGAGTCCTGTCCTGGCTGACAGGACGGAGGGGTAGCTCAAGGCACACTGCTGTGCTTGCATCCTTATCTGATAGCCAACACACACCAATGTGGTTTGGTTCCTGACAAAAGCACCTCTGTCCTTGGTATGATAAAACTGTTAGCTTCCTTCTAGGCAAAAAGTGCCATACAGCAGGGATGTGTCTGAATTGCTGAGAACTGAACCTGAGCTATTGATAGCAAGGCCCAAAGAAGCATTATAAGTTCTTGGCTTGGAATGTAATTTGCACAATCAACCTTGTGCTGTATTCTCTGGATTTTGCATATAGTCTCAAGCTGCAGAAAAGGAGAGAACATTTCAGTTTCCAAGAGTCAAATCTTGGACAACCATATTGAGGTCTGCTGTGGATTCAAGTGATGACAGGTAAAGAGAAAAATATTTATTTATCTAAGCCACTGCCTCAGAGTTCAGGACAGTTCGAAAACTAAAATAATTTTTCAGTTCCATGTACTAATATCAAGAATATCAAGATATTACCAAACTAATATCAAGATATCTGAACTAGGAATGTCAGAGCAAACCTAAACAACTGTTCTAGTTATTTGGCCCTCTATTCTCTTTCCATCTAGTCATGTAAAAATGAACATCAGTCTTTTCACTATGCTCTGAGCACTGATGTCACACGGACAAGGTGTCATGCACTCTGCAGCCATGGCAGATCAGACTTGATAGACATCAATGTACAGAAGATAGGCAAGAAGATATACAGAAGATGCATCTTCTCCTCACCCAAAGTAATCCATTCATTTGAATTTCACTAAAAAAATGCCGTTGGATCATGCAGCCACTTCATCACACATTTTTTTAATATATTTTACTTGCATTTATCTTCACTTGCCACACAGAAATGGGAAGAAAAGGGATGATTGGTTTTGTTACTCCTAGCATCAGAATAAATGCTCTAGCTTGGTTTCAAAAGAACAATGTACCTCACAACAGCATGCAAACAGAATAAATGTTAAGAAGTAATGCCAATTTCGACTATCCTTTTTTTCTATTTTTGACATATGTCTCACTGGTATATCTACTGTCTTCTCTGAACTGCAACAGAAATTAACTTGGCTTATATATTTTTGGGAACCACTGGACAATCATCCCTGGGGTCTCAGCACCACTGTTTCCTGATGTGCAGTAGCTGATACTTACAAACAATTGCTAAAGCACGGTAACTGGTTAATTGGGGTGGGTGTTTTTCACACAAGACCTCATACTGCTCTTCAACCTGCTGAAATATGAAGTGCCAACTGGCAAAGAACTGTAAAACTCTGCTGCTAATATGAGACATATTAAGCCAAAAACACAAGCTAGTCCTATAAAAGAAAATAAAGCAAACAGAAGGCAAATATCCACTTCAGAATAAAAGAATATGATCAAATTAGCAAGGCATTGGTAAGATATTAGAAAAAAAAAGTGAAAAAATAAAACTAAAAATCTCAAAGCAAAAAAAGAAGAAAAATCTTGATTCCATGTTTTTGAAAGTTTAGTTGTTGTCTCTTAATGTAAGCCCATACAATGAAAGATGTGGTTTTCTCAAGGTATTTGTTACATTCTAATTCTACATGGTTGTCATATTCAGGGGCTTTTAGGAAACTTCACAACTAGGACTCGTCAGGATGCATTTCATCCTTGTGTAGACATTTTCTGATACTCTGATGAATATATTTTGAAAATAAACTTCCAAACTCTTGGAAGGTAGCTGAGTAAATTGGTATTAATTTCAGAACCTTAAAAAATGTTTCTCTTCATAATTTTCCCTTTCTGTCATGTAAATATACTTACCTTATTAAATAAAAAGTGTCTTCAAATGAAAAAGGGGATTTTTAATTTCAAAATGTTGAAACAGGTTGTTTCAATTATTTTTTTTCCATTTGTTCTTAATTTTGGGGAGACAGGAAACTAGCCAAAATCAATTTTTTACTGCTTAGAGTTTCAGTTGCAGTGAATTGTCATTTTATGATGAAGATATATTTCATAAAACCCTCCCAGACAGGTTATAAGAGAAGAAGACATGGAGAAAAATATCCTTTTGCCCAACACTGCACATTGAACAATGACTCTTCTGCCACCTTGAATGCTTTCTTTTTGCAAAGTCAAATGCCCTATAAATCAATACTGCATTGTCCATGGAGGTGTTCTTTGGTTCAACACCTTGATTTTGTAATAGTATTTAAAGAGAAACCGTTTCTGGCAGAGCTCTTCTTTCTTAGCTGGCCCTTCTGCCAACCATATGCACAGTCAGAGAAGGCTTTTTTCTGTCATGCCTTCTTTTCTTCATTCTGCAATCAAAATCCCAAAGAAGTGAACACTGATATCTTCCCCAGACCTGTGCTTGCAGGACACTTCAGAAGTGATTTGAGAGGTATCCCCAGGCTGCCGAGAGCAGCAAGCTCTCCCAGAAGTGCTGTGTTCTGAAGAAGTTTTGCTCTCTTCTCCACAGCTCCCAGTGCAGGAGGTGTGTCACTGAGCACCACTTTTGACTGCATAAATTCTTTTGTTTCCTTTCTCTGGTCTGCTCTTTGCTGCTGCTGCTTGCACATCCACAATTACCAGTAGAAGTCCATCTACTCAGGACACAGAATATGACTTTTCTACACCTGGACTAGATAGAAATGATATTCAGCATCAGGTGGGATGAGTCTGTCAGTGACAGAGGCTGAGCACAAACATGAGTAGTAGAGCTAAACACTGCTCTCGTTGCCTCTTTCCAACAGCTTCAGTGTCTGTCTCAGGTTCTCATTCCCACTGGTGACTGGCTCTCCTCCCTGAGCATTTCTAGGTCTGTAGTAATTGCTGAAGATATGACCGAAAGATATGGGCAGCCAAAGAATTCTCTGGGCCTGATCAGGTAAACATCTCCTGGATCTGTCAAATCCCAGGTTATAGGAATGTATATGTATATACAGCAATTATTTAATAGAGACCAAAACAATGGAGCTTGTACAAAAATAGCACTTGAAATAAATAAATATGCACACATTTTAATCTTGATTTCTCCAGAACAACAAATGGGACCTGACTACATGGAAAGTACAATGCAGAATTAACTTTTTTTTTTTTTTTTTTTTTTTTTTTTTTTTTTTTTTTTTTTTTTTTAATTCAGCCATTTTTTTTTGCTGTTGTAGACAGAGGTCATGACCTTTCACCTCCTGTTTATTTCTTCCCATGTTGACCTTTCACTGAAGCACAGGGCTAATTTTTTGCTCCAGTGACCAAGAATAGGAATTTGTCACTTTATTCAAAATGGAATGAATACAGGTATGTCTGGCATTCTCAGCTGAGCTTAACCCTCTGCATGCTGAAAACAGTCAAATAGCCAAGTGATCTCTATTAGGAAATATCTTTTCTGAAATTGTGCTATTTTTTGTAACAAAAGAGTTTTGCTTCTTTTGTCTGAAAAAGGGTTTTTCTTTTTCTGTGCACAGTCGGGTTCAGTTTTCTTTGTTGCAAAATACAATGAACTAAACAGAAGAAAATGACAGGTTAGAGGTCCATAGAAATTTGCAATGGTTCTAAGGGAGAACTTTCATTAGTGTTAGGAAATAACCTCCATCTTAATTGTCTGCTGTACAAACAAAGTTTTATGTGTTATCTTTGACTGAGAAAGAAATAACTAATTTCTCCAGTAAGATGCCAGTAATGAATTCTTATGGACTAATCTTAATAAGTATGTGCAAAGTCATCTATGCTTCTCATGTTGAGTTATAAAATAGAATTCTTTTCCTTATGCAAATACTTTCACTGGTACTTATCCACCTATTCAAATCTCCTGTGCAGTAGGGTTCTTTTCTCCATCTGCAAGTTCTGTAAAGGGAAAAGACTTCAGTGTATCCATGTAGGATTTGAAGTTAACACTTAAATCCTGTGTTAGAATTACAAAGGATAAGGGTGCCAGAAAAAAATACCCCAAAAGACAAAGCCCACCAAAACTGTGAAACAAACAAACCACGACAAAACAAACAAATAAGAGAATAAACAAAACAAAAGCCACAACCCAGGAGGTCTCAAGTGAGGCAGTCAGTAGATGCAAGCATTTCCTGTCAGAATTAAAAAGTTGTGAGCAATGGACTTTCACAGTGTGATTTCCTGCAAACACATCCTTAGTGTCTCTATGGTCTCACTGATGTTACTGTTGTCTCCCTTTTCCTCTTTCCGCTATATTAACATATTTTCAATTCTTCATGACGTGCCTCAATCTTTTGTCCTCGGCACACATTAGCATTGCTGCCTTCCCAGATCCTGTCCTTACTTGTGTAAATGTCCCAGGTGTGGACGTGTCTTTTGGCCAGCCAGTGTGTGTGAGCTGGCTACCCAAGAGAACAACACTGCTGAGCTCATGACACTGCCCTTCCTGCAGTGGAATCCCTTGTTGGGGCATTTATCTCACAAAGCTTTTCAGGTATTAACACGTCTGGTCACTTTACCACATTGATTTAATTTACTGAAATCAAGTTCAAAGAGACAAGAGGTGGAGAGAACAAGAGACATAAATGGCATTCTCCTGTAGGCTTCCTAAGCCTCAGGAAACCAAGTCAAAACAGCCTTGGTGACTTTGGACCCTGTTACAGGTCACAGGCTGAACCAGTCCTGTGCTTTTATCCAGGATTTCCCAAACATGCTTGCAGTGATGCCAGCGGTTCTGGTCTCAGGAACATGAAGTGAACACCATTTGACATTATTTGTGTAGAAATTTTGTTCATCTCAGTTAAAGTGAGCAAAATACTGTGAAAATATAAATGTGCATATTTTTAAATAAACTTGAAATTACCTCTAAAATCTCCAAGTCTTCAGTGTCTTCCAACAGCATCACAATTATGTGCAGAAAAGGAGCAGAATGGTGAATTGTAAGGTCTGCTATGTGGACTGGGATCTTCTCCTCAGAAGAGAGCACTATTAGTGCTAGAAATGAGAGCCAAATTTTCTAAGTTGTTTTTAAAACCAAAATTTCAGCCCCTGAGGGAAGTTCTGCACATAGTTTCACTGAATGGGGAGTGTCCTTAACCCTCTTTCCTCAGTGCTGTGCTCTGAGCTCCCAGCTTGGGCACAGTCTGATTTTTGCAGCAGCCCCCTTGAACGAAGGATGCTCTGAGCTGCTCACTGTTGGGTCCATCCCTTGGTGGTGGAATGCTGAGGGGGCTGCAGGCAGATAGAGGGATGCAGAAACATTGCAGTTTGTTAGTTTTCCAGTTCAACCTCTAAGGGACTACAGACTTCCAACACCGAGGACAAGGAAATATGTGTGTGGGTGAAGTGCAGTGTGGTAGGTTTGTAATGGCAATCATGGTAACTGTAATAACATCTGTAGCAATGCAGAGAGGCACAACCTATTTGTGCCTTTCAGTTACCTGAAAAGTCCTTGCTTTACACTTTCCAAGGTAGAAAACCAGGAGCTACACTTGGCTAAAATGTGTTTTCCAGATTCACCTGAAGAATGCCAAAATAAAATATTCATAATGACGTTAAGAAGACAAGAGGGATCCTAAAATCAAGATAAAAAACTTTCAACTTTTCTCCAGCTAATACAGTCTCCTAGCAAGCAAAAATAAATATTTGGGACAATAATGGCATGAAAACATTTAAGTACAGCTGAATTTATTTAGTGCAGTAGTTACTGGCAGTTAATACTTCTCCACCTTTGAAAATTCTTCCCTCTTATCCTATGTAGGGTGATTTAGTCACAGATAGGAGCATATTCTTCTTCTTTTAGACATAAAATAGCATGTCATTCACTGTTTTCAGTCCTCACCTCTCAAAGTGCAGAACATGATGCCAAAGGAATGGGAGACAATGAAGAATATGTGTTTCTGGACTAGTAGATATATAGGCTACAGCGTTGTTACTGGGGCTACAATTCCTCCAATTTGTTGACAATTCAAGGACTCAGCTTTCCCAAGCTAGTGAAATTATACTCACCTGTGCCAGAGCACCTATCTTTTTATCTCTTCTTCACATCTCTATTAAAAAATTAATGAATGATTCCTTTCTATTAGAATATGTATGTATATAGATTTTTGTTTCTCACTGGCCTACACTGTCTGTGGAGCTTCCTACCGGTAGAATGAGATCAGCAGCAGCAGCCTGGTCTGACTGGGGGCTTTGGCTCCTTTCCCAGGCTGTAAGCCTTTGTGCAAGTGTCAAATAAGGGAGGCACCAGCACCAAAGCCATCCCTGCTAGTCCTGGTATTTGCATACTAACTGCTTCTACGGTAACCACTTAAATCCCATGTACTGAATGCTGAGGGGAAAAAAAGATCACAACCTAAACAGAGCACAACACCATCCCTAAACAGCCCAACACCACATTTTTCATGCTTTACAGTGTTTTACATGGGAGCTTTTTTCCTCTGGGAGCATGCACATGCTCTGATTTTGATCTTTTGAAATTTCTGCATCCCTTAGGTTGCATCCTTTCACTCCAGAATAACTCTTGTTGTGATAGATGAACTGGAACAAGTGTGGGCTTCCTCACAGCCACTTCCTGTCAAAGTGCCCTGTGCCGAGCAGCAAGCTGTGCAGTCAAATGGAAGGAGGCACGAAAGTCCACTTTTCCCTTATCCCTTCCCCATGGCAACCTGACCAAGAACAGTGACCCCCAGCAGCACAGCTGAGGCCTGAAACTGTGCTGAATTACTCAGAAAGAGAATCTCCTGACCCCAGCCAGCAGACCCCAGTGAAAATATGTGACCTCTAAGTGCAGAACCCCTTGGCCGACACTGCGTTTGTACTGTACACAGCCAACACAGTTCAGAAGCTTCCAGGAACCCGACTTCTCAAATGATTCTCAAATCTTATTTAAAGTGAACCAGTGAACCTAGAACTATTCAGGTTCTGCAATTAGAGAGTTTTACATTAAGCAGTCAAAACCCCCATAGAAATATCACACCTCCTTGAATTAGGTATTGAAATCAAATTTTTTTTTCTCAGGGCTGACCTTTGTTAGCTACATGTAAACTGAACTGATGATGAGTCATTGAGCTAGCAAATTAGTGCTCATAGTTGTTGACAGGGTCAGCAAGAAATCTACCACATTTTTAAGCAAAAATAAAATCCTCATGTAGTTATTGTCATATGTACTTCTTGTCCTTAATGACATTCAGAAACCATTGGCAACAAGAAGAGGAAAAACAGGAGATTTTGGGATTTTCACACTCTCAGTAAGTGTAATCAGAAATTTAACACCATAAGCTTTGGTTAAAGAGCTATAACAGTATCTATTTGTTGTGCTTTCAACCACATAAATAATAGAATTGACCTCAACAGTGGTTGGAAAAGGGACCAGACTCTCTAACCCTCTACCTTGCTTAATATTGTTTTAATAGCATTGCAGGCTATTTTATAATCCTTTTGCACAAACAACTTTTTGGCTTGTGACAGCAAGGTACACCAATAATTCATTACAAGAACATTTGTTCTGTGATTAACTCTTAGAACTGTATGAGTAATTTGGAGCACAGCTAAACACAGTCCTGAATACATTTTTTTGAGTAAGAACACCTTACAATTAACAATTTTAACAAATTTATATGAACATCATTTCAATGACAGAATGAATCTCAAAGGGGGTTGTTTTGCAGACTTGACTTAACCTGTGCCCATTCAGTCTGTGGGCTGCTCCTGGGGTAATATCCACTGGATCCCAGCTGATCTACACAATGAAGGTGTTGCTGCGGCCACCATGGGAATTCAGGAGAGCAAAGTGACTAAAATTGGGTTTGACCATGCCAGTTTCATATTTTCTTGTCAGCATGTCCATATACAGCTCCAGTGTGCAGAGCACAGTGCCCAGTACAAAACACAGGCTGCTATGGAAATACTTGGGATGAGACACAAAGAGCCTAACAGATAGAAATACTTTGTGCTACAAATACTCTGAATTTTTAAGGCAGCTTCTCTTTTGCCTGTCTAGTTTCACCTTCTCTCTTCTGCTAAAGGCCTTTTGGCACTTGTGCTGGTCCTCTGAATCTAACTATTTTGCCTCTCTTCCAGTATGTTACCCAACTCTGTTGTTCCTTCCAGTATTTGGCATTTGCTTTGGAATTATGTTTGTCCATCTGTTATTTGTCCTTTTGGTGATGCGTTCTGCTGATTCCCATTTGTTCCTCTCAGCTTTCCCAACAATTTGGACTTCTGAAGTGTTGTGGCATCAGACAGCTCTATCTTGGCCCAGGACAGTGTTTGTACAGAACAAGAGAAAGAGCTAAAACTGGCCTAGACTGATGTTTCTGGTTCTTTAGGAATTCACAGGCACAACTTTTTGCAGTGGTCATTCCACTAGTTGATTCCCACTAGTGAAAGGGGTTTTATTCTCTTTTGGTTTCTGTTTTACTCCTTCCATCTTTCTGGATGTTCGTAACAGGTGTAAAGCCATAAAAAAGGCTAAAATGTCAGCAGATACTCTTCCAGCCTTGACTGAGCTTACAGTTTTGTGTTGCATATTCCTTCTCCTTTGGGAACACATCTACCTCTTTTATTAACTACTCACAAAACTTACTGGCCTAGTATGGTCTAAGGAGAACCAAAATGGCACCTATTCATACTTTCCACCCCCAGTTATGTCTTTTTTATCCATCAAAATAAACCACAATTACACTACCCTCTGCATGCAGTTCCTGGATATGACCTCTACTTGTCATGACTGAGTTTCTCAGACTTAGACCGTTTTGTAGACAGAGTTTCAAGTTTGTCAGCTCACAAGTTGCCTGTACACAACAGTGTGGAATGACTGAAGGGACACTCAGCTGTTGACCAGTTACACAGATATTGTTTTTTCCCACACCATGGCTCTGGAAGCTCATTTTAAAGTCACACTGTCATCAGACTTATACGTTATACTGGGTTTGCAAAATTTTGCATGGCAGTCAGGCACTAGGTAGGACCAGGTCTCTTTTTAGTTTGTTTTGGATTTAGTCTTGTTCAGTAAAGCAGTCTTACAAGAAAACAACGATTCTCACAAAAATAAAATAACCCCCTGGAAAACCTGACTTTTCCTAAGTGAGGACTGATTTAGTATCAATGACCTTTGGAGATATCTGACTGGTGCACACAATGAAGGATGCTTACACCAGTTTATTTTCAGCATTTGAAGGAGGCATTAGTTAATCTGTTTGCTTAGGTGCACCGAATTCATGTCATTTCTGGCCTTAATCTACTGAAAGCCACGTGAATTTCACCAATAACAATAAGATACATCTGCTATTCAATAGCATTTGTCAGAGTAGGCCTGTCTGTGAAAGGAAGGAACTTCCTTTTCTTCCTTTTCCTTTCCTTGCCACCCCCAATCAAAAAGCTCCCAAACCCACAGGTTTCATTACATAAATACTGGGTATTAAGAATAATTTATGAAATGTTTATGATGTGGGTTTTAGCAAGGGAACCCTGAACAAAACACCCACCCATGGTAAGTACGAGCTCACCAGGGTTTGCAGATAAGACCTTTGCACATGCAGACTGCTTGGAGTATGGAAGCCCCTTCTGCTGCTGAGCATCCAAACCAACCCTGGTTAACACAGAGCAAATAAAACCACTATGGCTACAGGGGAACTATCCCAGCATCTTTGGATTCCTTTGGAAAAATTGACACAATCAGCTAGATCTCATCCAAGTGAGCCAGTCTGTGCTTGGGCTCTAGCAAAGGCAGGCAGAGAATGCACAGAATGCTTTGGAGCCATCTTGCTGGCCAAGTGGGCCAGAAAATGAAGTAGCATCACATTAACATCAGCATTATTATATAATTGGTATGAACATGACAGAAGGGATGAAAAGGAGTCAAAAACCACTACCAGCACTGCAGATCCTCACCTTCCCATTGAAGTCACTAATTAATTGTTGCCCTTTAATATTTTGATTCTAGTCTAAAACCACTAAGTGTATGCTCACAAAACACCCTTGGACACTCAAGACACGGACAAACATAAGTGCTAGGTAACACATTTACAATTGCAAGAAAAAAGGTGTGAATTGTGTAATAATGACAAATGCAAGCAGTTAATTACAGTTTCAGTGTTGATCAGAGAAGGTCTTTTGGAAACAAAATTAACATAGCAATTTTCAAAGGAAAGGCCAGGTAAAAGTGAACAACAAGTGACCATTCAGTCTAACATGGTCAGCAGTCATTAAAGTGCATCTCATTCTTATTCTTGCACTGCATCAGTCCAGAAGTTGAAATCACAGTGTGAGATGTCAGCTTATGAAAGTACTAATCAGCTGATACATGCAAATATCATTATTACACTGCAACATACAAGGAGAGCCACATTGTCCCTTTAGATGCTACTCCTATGAGATGTACAAACGTTATAATTTTTTTCTGTGCATGAGACTGCTTACCTTATCTCAGCATGTGACATGATTTTACACTTTTAAAATAATTAAAACATTCCAGTTGCAGCCATGTCACATTAAAACAGCAGCAGCTATGGGAGGATTACAGTCACAGTCTCCCATACTGCATGCAGGCTAAATTCAAAGGCTTGCTGCCTGTAAGCTAGTTAGAAGCATCGAAAAAGTGGAATTTAACTTTGCTGTTTGGTAAAGGAGAAAATAGAGGAATCTCCACAGACTAGTAGCCCTGTACAGTACACATTGTTAGTCAAAAGAGAGAATGGCAATTCTGCATTATAAACAACAGCACATTGCTCTCTTTTTATTCCTGAGAACTACAATTAAAGGATGCAAGTCATAAAACAGTGTATTATATGATGCATTGTTTTTAATCTTGCTGCCTTGTTGTATGTACCAGGTCCATATAATTCTTCAGACAGGAAAAGGCTTGTTTTATAAAAATACAGAGCCCTGCATCTGAAATATAAGTTCACACACAAGCAGTGTATATATTGCCAAACCAGCAAACTAACTCGCTTACTTAATACACTAAACTTCAGGTTCTTTCTATATTATGTGAAATGGCTTGAAACAGGAGGCAGCTGCCAGGAAACATCACTGCTTCTTTACTCAAGAGAGACAAGGGAAGGAAGAATGAAGAAAAAAATTCCCTCGATGGATGCCACAATAGCATGTCTTTCATTATCGCCCTGTGTCAAGGCACTGTGTAATGTTCATTGTGCATGCATAGTAAATTACTATTTACCTGCCAGTGCCTTTGATAAGTCAGTCTTTTCTCCCTCTTTTCGTCCACACAGCATGGAACAGTGAAACCTCTTTGCCTATAATTCTTATTAAGGTGATACCTTTTCTGAATAAGAAAGTGCACACTTCCAAAGGAGGCATTCTCTTGGGTTTTTAAGGGCCATTGTTTTTATTGTTTTCCTTTTATTTCTCCCACCCTGCTGTGTTTTAATGCTATAGTGACTTCTGTGTATACAACTCTCATATTGAAATGTCTGCCGCAGATATATGCAATATTAAAGAGTGCTTATGAATTTTTGACATCTAATTAGTCGCTACCCAGTTAACATGTCAAGACTCAGAGGGATTAGGGAGTCAGCCCTTTCTGAATAAGTTAAAGCTATGCCCTGTCCTTTTCATGTATTATTCTTTAATGTAGGTGGTGATTATTTTGCTGTGATTAATTGATGAAGCTCATTGGTCTGGCAAGTGTTACAGAATTCACCATTCCTCACTTTTATTTCTCTCTGTAGGGCTTTCCCGCTTATTTGAAAGGAATTGGTTCTATTCGGTCTGTGAAGCTTCATTGTCTTTTCTCAATACATGCACATTGGCTTCTCTTAAGATTTTATCTATTTAATTTTATATCTTTTCTACTACAAAGAAAGCAGATAATTAATAATGCTTGTTTTATTTTAAGTCACATGTTTCAAACAGAGTTTCTCTATTGTGTTATTTTTATTTTTGATTTATACTTTTAGACAAAATTAATGTCATGATTTTTGAAGTATAAAAATAGATTTTTTTGTCCTAATGCTTTACAAAATCCCCCACATTCAACAAGGCTTGGTGAATTTCGAGGTTTTCTGGTCCCTGATTAGAAGCAATATTTCAGTGAGGCAAATTTTAAATTTTTTTTAGCATTTTGAGTGATTTTTTTTTTCTTAGAGATGATATAATATTCTCTGTTGTCAGTTATGGTGAATTATATCAATTTTAGCATCCAAATGGAAGCCTTAATTATGCAATCTCTGTTTTCCATGTGCACGCCTTTCACAAAAGGAACAAAAAAAAAGAAGAAAAAGGGAATGTTGAGGCAAATCTTTAAACACCTGTAGAAATCTAAGTGATGCATATTTAAAACAATGTGATCACTCATAAATTCAGCTGTGTGTCAAGGTTCCTGCTGACCTGTGGTGCACTCCAAAGGAATGTTCCATTGATTATATACAGCTGCGGATGCTCTGAAAGAAACAGCACATATGTGTGCTTCATGGTCTGATATATTTGTTGTATCCCCCTCTGTGTAAGTGATATTGGGTTCTATATAAAGAAACAATAAAAACGTATGCTGAGCACATAATGGCTGTGCCGTTTGCCTACACAGGCACCACGCCACCAGTATTTAACTCACTGCTTTGTAAAGCACTGGAAGATCTACCATAGCTATAAAAGGCAAAGAAAGAACATACACATGCACAAGCACAAAGTTTTTTGCCTTTTTTTTTTTTTTTTTCCTTCTTTTTCTAAAATGCTGTGGAGGAACGTCCTGCTGTATTACCTTGGTTTTTGTTCACCATTTCACTGTAGTCAGCTCGAGTTTTGGGCCTTGTAAAAAGCGCAATGCGGGCAGGCAGCTTCCCTGAAAGGATAAAATCAGAAAAAAAAAATTCTGAACACAGTGCAAGAAGTAAACATATAGACATGATTATGGAAATATTTAATCATGCACTGTGGTTACTGAGAAGTTTCTTCCATTCCCTACCTCTTCACTGCAAAGGAGCTGAACAAAAGGCTGTTGCCATCTGAGTTGATTTCTGCAGCCTCCTGGTTTTATGGACAAATAATTACTTTTCACAGAGCAGAATCAATCCCATTATGAACCTCCAGTATTCAAATCTGTAATTGGGACAGTAGTGGAGCTCCAGCCGGTTTATCTTCTTTTGAAATGAAGAAACTCATGCACACACTTCTAAAAATTTGATCATTATAAATAATTACAATCCTATTTACTAGTCAGGGTTTGTGCTTTTTAATTGACATTGAGGAGACTCTTTCTAAGGTATTTTTTGGTGAAAATATGTAAACAATTCTCTCTTATCAGACACTTTAAAGAAAATTGCAGCATGTGAGGAAAAGAGGAAAGTGAAGGGGGCCAGGAGGTTTTGGCAAGGTGCTTCTCCTAACCCTTCACCTGGGTTTTGAGGTTATTGTGAACAAGCTGAAAAGAGGAGTCACAGCAGCCTCACACACCCCCAAACCACAAATGCCTTAGGAACAAAAACTGACATCAACCCTGCCACGGAAAAGAGAGCCACGAGGCAACAAGGAAGGGAAATAAAAACTGAGCGGGGTGGGTGGGTCGACTGAAGGGGCTCTGAGTACGAAGGAGGAAGAGGGGGCAGCATTAAAAGAAATATCAATCAATTGGAGCATATTCACTTTCCCTTGCACAGTAGATTCTATCAGAAGAAAACACTGAACTTTGTAGTGTTAGCAGCAGCTGAAATTTAGAATTATTGTTTCCTCCTAACAGAAGACTCATTTTCCACGGCCGCATTTGCAGCATAATAAGCTTTTTGTTATTTTTTCAATTAGAGTCAATTGACCTAACAAAATGGTTGGCAATTAAGTGATTTTTGTAATGGTCCGGGGGTAATTTAGTCGAGCTTGTCAGCTGTGTTTCATGAAGCCGAGATGTCTTTTTTTCCCACTGCCTCTCTCTCTCCCTCTCTCTCTCTCTCACTTACTCCCTCTCTCTCTCTCAAGCATAATGGCTCATAATTTCAAAATCTTTTCCTTCTGTTTCCCTCACAATAATTCGCAATTACAGGAAGTTGTTGGAGGTGATTTTTTCCTACCTTGCTTTTTGAGTCAGTAATTTTAAATAAAATGTACATACTTGTAAAAAGGGGGCTATTACAGAAATCACTTTTTGTGTAAACTCAATTATTTTATGAATAGTGACACCAGTTTCTGCTGGGTTCAACTCCTAAAGGCTGATGTATTATTATTTTCAGGGTAAAAGGTGTTGAACATTTAGAACACTTTTTCAAATCAAACCAGTATTCAGGAAGGTAAACAACAACTTAAACGATGAGGAGCCTTGTAGTAAAGCTGACAGGTATATGAGAAGAATGAAAGCCATTAGGACATTTATACAATAGTCTGCAGCTACTGGACTTTTTCTCTTGTTATGATTTAAGAAGAGATTCCTCATTTGTCTAATTGATTCATTTTCTTAAGACAACATCTGGAGTTGCAATTCATATTAAAGTGCTGTAGTTAGATCTGATGACTACATCAGATGTTCTTTCATTTGTATTCTTTCTTATTATCTGTTTTTGCAGCACACACACACATTCACACACAGGCTGGAAACTGAAGCCACGCACCCGTCCACCAGTGAATCCGGAGACTCCCTAGCATCTGCCTGCAAACGGCTGTCTTCCAGCTTTTTGATTTTTAAGTCCTTTTTTCTAATCCCCAGCCTCGCTCTACATTTCCCCTGTGTCTCGAGCCTCCCTCCCAGCCCGCGGGATGGGAGGGAAGCGAGGGATGCGGAGGATGCGAGGGATGCGAGGGATGCGAGGGATGCGAGGGAAGCGAGGGATGCGCAGCTGCCCTCAGCGCCGAGCGCGGCTGCAGCCCCGGCAGCCGGCAGAAGGGGGCGCTGCTGCAGCGGAGCAGGCGCCACCGCGCCCCCTGCCCCTGCCCTTGCCCTTGCCCTTGTCCCCTGCCCTTGTCCTTGTCCCCTGCCCCTGTCCTTGTCCCTGACCTTGTCCTTGTCCCCTGCCCTTGTCCCCTGCCCCTGTCCTTGTCCCCTGCCCCTGTCCTTGTCCGTGCCCTTGTCCACTGCCCCCGTCTTTACCCCTGCCCTTGTCCTTGCCCCTGCCCTTGCCATTACCCTTGTCCCCTGTCCCTGCCCTTGTCCTTGTCTCCTGCCCCAGTCCTAGCCCCTGCCCTTGTCCCCTGCCCCTGTTCTTGTCCCTGCCTTTGTCCCTGCCCCGTCCCTTGCCCCTTCCCTTGACCCTGCCACTGTCCCTTGCCCCTTCCCTTGACCCTGCCACTGTCCCTGCCCCAGCTCCTGCCTCTGCTCCTCTCTCTGCCCCAGCTCCTGTCTCTATCTGACAGGACTCTGCTTGCTCCCTGCTCTCACTCTGCCCCCTCGCCCTGTCCTCTGTCCCGTCCTGTGCCCCTGCCAGCCTCCCCTTGCCTGCTCACCTGGCTCTGCCCACGTCCCCTCATCACTCCTGGCTCCCTGAGTCCTCCTGACCCACACCCTCCTGGCCGTGACCCTCTATCCGTGTGACCCTTCCATCACAAGCTTACATCGGAAAAACCCGTGCAGGGCTCAGAGGTCCCTGGTGCAGCAGTTTTAGCCCCATGCTTGTTTCCAAGGTAGGACGGTTGACACTGGGCTGGGAGCTGTGTCACCTACAGGCAGAAAAGCCTTTGGAATGAATGCTACCAGCACAGGTTTGCTAATGAGAAGAGTTGGGTG
>VZSR01000520.1:37122346-37191930 GCA_013398615.1 Brachypodius melanocephalos
CCCCCCCCCCCCCCAGTGTTGTAGTTATTTTTTGGTGGCTGAATTTTATTGATTTAGTATCTTAATTTGCCTTGTCTCACATTCCTGGGGTTTTGAACCCCATTTGAAGCCAAAATCTGTGGGCCAAATTCTGAGAGGCATTTTTATCTTATTTCTTTTGCCTCTCCTGCATCCAGCATCTCTTGGAACTAGGTTGTAAAACACTGGCCTTCCAGCTTGCCTACTGGGACAGTGAGATCTGTGTGCATTATCCTCAGCAAATATTACTTTTACATTTGTATCTCTGCTCATTTCCCTTATGACCCCTGACAGTCTCCTCCTAGGGTTTGATTATAAGTCACTATAGTCTGGACTGTACTGGAGTCTCGTAAGGCTTCGATTAATCCACTGCACCTAAGCATTGCTGTGACTATAAAAGGAAAAGTTATGATTCTGAATAAGCATCGTGCGGAAGAAAGAAGCAAAAGCATAAAGTATTAAACTTTCATCCAGCACCATAGGAGAGATGTAGTTATTAAATTTCAGCTGCTTATCAAACTGATATGAAAGTCATTTTGCATGATTGCTTTGCATCCTCGAATCTTCTGCTTTTATTTGCAGTGCATCTCTGCGCTTTCTTATTAGAAAAATACTCAAAGGATAAAAAAGCTGATAATATTATTCAGTTTTGACAATTAGGTAGAAAAAACATTTTAAGAAGTGCTTTTTTTATTGCAGCTAGTAATAATAGCTGTGGTCCTCCTGGTAGCAGTCTCTTCTGATGCTACCCAGGGTGATGCTAGCTTTACCCTATAATGGCCAAAGCCCTGATGGTTACACTGGTAAAGCTGCTAAGGAGTGTGAGCCAGGATGTCATTCTCAATATCACAAACAATGTACACAGCCACAGATTATTTTGTCTTCAGAGGTCCACAGTTTATGGCTTTTTCACTCCCCCCTTCCTGTTTCAAGATTTACAAGTGGACTGGGGCTAGTGCCTGTGATGAGTGGGGCAAGGGGAACAGAACCTTTCCTGTCCTGGACTTGCCTGCAGCTGCCATCCCTTCCCTCAGGATCACTGTCACTTTAGCCACTTCAGCAAACATCTCTGTGTGTATTTAAAATCAATCTCCCATACATTTTAGCTGCCCAGCAACTGCCTTTAATTATTACCTCCCCACACTGTGGTTCCCTTCCAGTTCAGCTTAATCTGCTCCTTATGTTTTGCGTGTGAATTTATGCAAAGCTATAAGCATTCATGGGAATGTGGAGCCCTTAGAAGATGAGAGCAAATCATCCCATCTCCCACAACTCTCCCTTTCCCCACCATGGGTTTCCACAACTTGATGCTTGGTTGTTTTGTTTTCCAGTGTTCCAATAATTTCTTCAGTATTCTCTCTGCCTTCCCATTTTCTGTCAATGCTTCCCCATCTCCTGCTGAGTTTTACTCCTCTATGATTTAATTCAGTCTCAGCAACTGTCACAAAGCTGATGGCTCCCTAGCATTTATCTCTTTGTCTTTGCTTGCTGCCTTCTGTCCAGTCCTTTCATCTCAGACTATCCACTCACATCAGTGTCCAGATGTCTGGTCATAAGCCCAGGACAGCAAAAATGCAACCTCTTTGAGCCATTGTTTCTCCACAATTGTACAGAATTATTTCTCTGTGGCACAATGCTGGAGACTATTAGCACCATACCTGCTCTTCACAGTTTCTCTTCCAAATTTAATTTCTACAAATCAAGTCTGTGTTTTTCCGAACTTTACAAAATATATCTCTGTTATATTAAAAGACCCCCTTAGATCTTGCTGTCTAGATTGGAGTTGTCATCCCCAGGCTATGAAAACTGAAATTTTTTACCTCTACAGACAGCAATTTGCCCCATGTGCAAGACAGCTCAGAAGAGCAGTCTTATATACTTCTAGATGCTGAAAAGGTCTGGACAGCTCAAGTTTTCCAACCTGGGAGAGGAATTCCTGTGATTGTCCCCATGTAATGCACATCTTTGAATTAGCCTTTAGGCTGTTCTGAATTCAGGATGGGATAGTTCAGATTGTAAGTCAGGGGGTAATTTTCTTCGACCCCTTAATGACAACAAATTCTTTCTCTGGTACTCAGCCACCCATCAAAATCTTGGCCCTCAGAGCAGGGGTGGCTCTCACTTGGCATTAGGGAGCAATGGAGTTGTCCCAGGGAGGTGCAAAAGCTGAAGGGATCTGAGCTGGCAAAAGGGATGAATAATAGGAAATACTTCTCAAGGAGAGATGGAGACTCATTGTGTTAGGAAAAATGTTCTGACAGTGAGATGTGCTAAGCTGGGTGGGGGGAGAACAATGTCTCCTTTGCAGGATTCATCATCAGAATATATTTATTACTGTGTTGTCCAAAGTACTTTACAAATTCTAAGATATGATTGTATCTTACACCTTGGCAAGGAACAGAACAGATGTCCTTTTAAAGGACAATTTAATCAAGGAAAAATAACAATTAAGCAGGAATTTGCTAAAGGAATCAGTAGCTGTTAAGTCATGGTCAGCTCAAAAATGTAAAAACTATCTGGCCAAATTTTGCTCTGCTGACCTCTGACTTCTAAAACTCTATATTTCAGTAGTTTTTGCACCAAATACCACTTTACAGAAATAAAATAAAAAATATCATCTTATTTCACTGTCTGTGGGCTAATATTTTCCCTCTGAAGGTTGATAACTCCATTTTGAACACAAAAATCAAAGGC
The DNA here is from genome assembly GCA_013398615.1 of Brachypodius melanocephalos. Classification (NCBI taxonomy): domain Eukaryota; kingdom Metazoa; phylum Chordata; class Aves; order Passeriformes; family Pycnonotidae; genus Brachypodius; species Brachypodius melanocephalos. The sequence continues at coordinate 37,125,059 of VZSR01000520.1, forward strand.
AGGTCACATGTTGAAAATATATATAATGTCCTCTGCAGAGTGCTTTAACATGCCCAGCAGTACATTCCCACTTTATTCGTAGAAGAGTAAAATTACAGTGTGTAGCAGGGCTGGCACCACGCTTCCATGCCGTGCAGACATTAGAGCAGAGGGAATAATTCACAATGAATAGTTTAGTCAGTAAGTTTAGCCCTTTTTCTGCCTATGGGATCTCCATGGGCAGACTGAGGTTTCCTTGAGTTTATTATGCAAAAGAATTCAAAGAGATCCTTTTTCCTCTCTAAGTACTTCTAATTGCTCAGGAACACTTCTCTGTGAACATTCCCCAATCACTTCTTGAGCTTTGTTAGATATGACTGCTTTGATGAGTCACATGGTGTTGATTTCTTTTTCCAATGTGTTGAGTGTGCACATATTCATGTGTGTGAATCCAATACCCAGTTTCCATCAATACTTATGCATGCTGTTCTGAAATGCTCAGTGAATAGTCACAATAGTAATTGAATCTACAAATGTCTCTAGAAAGCAAACACAACTAGAAGACAGTATGAGTGAGAGGAATCCATTTGCAAATTCCAGTAAATGAACAATGGTTGATAGCAATCCATTTCCAAATTCCATCAAAGACAGGGTTTTTCTAATAGCATTCGGCCAGCAATAGCAGATTCTGTGAAAAATATTGTCAGCTCTCTGCTTTCCATTCATTTCATCCTGTGCTTCTCCCCTCTCATGAAGTAAATGTGGGAAGGAAATAATAGCAAACATCTCCTTCCCCTAGCCCCCAACAACAACAACAACAACAAAATCCCCAAAGCTGCAAAAAACAAACCCACAGGTTTGAAGTAAATATCTTTGAGCACCAAATAGCTATCTCCTATTTTTCAAGCCCAGACTTAATACACTGCAGTTGTACCTGGGAGGTCTAGTTTGTTCAGCACCTATTGCCTCCAGGATGAGGATTCAATTAAGAAATATAAAAGATAATATGATGCTATAGGGACAAAAATACTTTTGAAACTCTACCCAGGCTTTCTGTAAATAGAGGTACACTTCTTTGAAAGCAAACATTTCCTGTTAAAATGCATCAGCTTTCTGTTCTGTGATCCTCCACTCCAAATTATAATAGAAAATATATAATGGATCATAAAAGCTAACAGATGAGAAAAAAATGCACCTTCAATGTGAATTTCATCTCCTAGCTGCAAGGCTATCCTCGAGAACCTCACTGTAGTTGCAGACTGTAACTGTGGCATAAATTAACTAATCCTCACCAAAATTCATTATGGTTTTCTAGGAAAAGTGAGGTGGTATGCTTTCTTCATCTGGACAACTAAAACAAAGATGTGAAAAATCATCAAATTTTGCCTATGTAGTTTGTGAGACTTAAAAAAAAATATTTTCCAGAACATTTATATTGTGCAATATTTCTTGTACACAGAGCACTGGATGGGTCATTTTGCTTACTTCCTGAGAGATCTGGGTCCTTCTGCAAAGTTTGTTTTGGACTGGGAGGTGAACAATATGAGAGGACAGAAGTGTTCAACTGTGAGCACTTCAGGATGCATTATTGCTTTTGCATTACAAAGGGATAAGATGTGAAGTCCAGTCCTTTGGATGTAGTTCTAGTACTTGTTTTTCACCTCAATTTTTGGTAGTTATTGAAACAGGGCTATTAAAATTAGTGAATAAATTCTCTATCTAATCAATGGAAAATCCAAAAACCTCCCCATTAATTCTGCCTGTTTGGGATTTTATCCATAAAATTTATGTTTCATTTACACTGGTTAGGCAAACTGGAACTCCACTCCCAGGAACAGGGATGGGTTGTAATCAATAGCAACAGCCATAGCAGCATTTCCCAGGTATTTTCCAGTTTTTGAGTGCTGAAATTCAGAATGTCTGCTTACTTTAAATTTCATGGGTGCATATCCATAATGTTTTGGAAATATAGGAGATGAACGAGAAAAAATATCATTATTTGTTCTGATGTTCACACAGAAGTGGTAGAAGGCAGTTGCCCTCTGCAGAACCTGTTACTATATGTGGGATGGAAAAGGATTTGAATGGAAGTTACAGCTTGTTAAACAGTACAGTGAAATCAGAACTTAGGACTAGTTATTTTATGTTTAGGTTTAACAAAGGTTGATGGAAGAGATTTCCTTCCTCCTCTTCCTTCCAATACGTAACAATTTGCCCCTTTGCTTACCTGCCTTCAGGTAGCACTCAGGTATACCTTTCTTAACATTTCTTCTTCTTGCATAATCTTATATCCAGCTCCTACTCATTTAGTCATTCTCCTCAAAGCTGGGGGTAGTGTCCATATTCACACATTCTTCTTTAACCAGAATCTAATGTTGCCATGTTTCTAAATGTTTTGTCCAATCTCATGCATCATGTTCTGGACCAATATGGTTTTTTTCATTTTTTTTTTCCATAATTGTCAGAGATGGCGTGCATACACCTACCAATAAATGTGTGCTTATAAGTCCCATGTCCAGAGTGGCTGGCCTTTTTTTGTTGTAGAGCAAAATCTCTGCCAACCACCCCTTACTCAGAGTTCTCCATGCCCAGGTTCTTCACACCTTTTCTTTTCCATCTTTTAGTGACTTCCTGCTTCATATCCTTTGGGCTCCACCAGAACCAGGGATGAAAGATGGACTCTGCTATTATCCAGAGATCCAGCTCCAGCCAGCAGGAGCAAAGTTCTGCTCAAGTGACAGGGCTGCAACTGAGAAAAAAATAAACAAATTTATTTTTAAATAGTGGCAAACAACGTATTTTCCCTAATCCTTTTCTCAGAAGTGAATATTCACCTGAAAAAGAGCCATACAGCAGAGAATTTCTGACCTGAATGTTAAATTCTGGCAAAGCAATATCCAATGCTAGTAGATTTTGCCAAGAAAATTTCTATCCACCCTCATTATAGATGTGGATGTTTCAGAAAAAACTAAATTCCACACTAAAGGAAGAAGCTATAATAACAATACTTGAAAGTTAGATTATCTAATTAATTATCAAATACAAACAGGATGGTTTCCTTTCTCCAGGCTTGGCCTATCAACACATAACATTCCTTAACCTGTGGTGTGAATGATTATCTATCCACCTGAACTTTTAATATTCTAATTTCTTATCACGATTTATCAGAAGGTAAAAAAATTCAGACTTCTTCCACCAACAGAATGAAATTTTCTCACTATAGGGAAGAAATATGAAGTGTACAAACTGTAGGTCATGCAACATCCCTTTGAGAATATTCCTCTGGGCATTGGTCACTGCCAATAAAAAATTATCTCAGACAAGAGAAATATAATTATCCCCATTAAAAATCTATACAATTAACAACACTTGCCACACAGTGGAGTCTAGGTTACCATGGCACTGATCTATCTCTAGAGTAGGAAATAACTGTGGTATATCAAATTCCATCTCATGGTAATTGTTAATTTTTTACTGACCACCCGCCCATTAAAAGTCTCCTGCTCAACTAATTCACCTATTTTAAAGCATATTATGGCTATATTTATTCTCCATTCCACCTCAAATCACTAATGTCCCAAGTAGGTAATGCTGGGTTTTGAAATACCCCAGAACATACATTCATGTGATGAGTAGCAAGGGGACATTGAGGGTGGAAGAGGAAGATGGAAAAGAAGAATATTGGGGGCATGGGGTTCAGGGGAGTGTCTGAGGTGCCTCTGTGCAGTAGAAGAGAGAGGGGTAAGGAATGAAGACGAATGTGAAATATGTGTATCAGTGATGATTTTCTGTACAGGAATATGCTACTGAAGGAAGAATAAATTCAGCAACCTAAGAGATGAAGAAGATGGTGAAATTGTGCCTGGCATTATGATTGAGCTCCAAAGAGGGGCTAGCTCAGAACTGAGTAGAAAATTTCTTTCCATAGGCTTCTCCCACATGCACATAAAACCTGCTCCCAGTGCAGGGAGAGCTAGGCACTGGTGGAAGATGGGTGCATGGTGAAACAGAAGGAGGTATGTGAATGGAAGAAGTGAGTGGAGAAAAGAGAGAAAAAGGAAAAAATCCCAAACACACAGTGGAACAGGGAGGTGAGAAAGATGGGGCAGTAAAAAGCACTTTAGGGTCTTCACCCTAGGCAAGAAAACAAAATATATTAGGTTGAATTTTGCACCTGAAATGGCCCTGCCTTATGCATTAGGTTGAATTTTGCACCTGAAATGGCCCTGCCTTATTTGTGACTTCTGCTTAAACATGATGATATTCCAGCAGAAAAACAAAACAAAACCAAAAAACAAACAAACAAACAAAAGTGACATGCTTTCAAAACAAAATACAAGAATGTATTAGTTAATTACTTCACCTGTTGCCCACCATCTCCTCCTCCCCTCCAAGATTTATAAAAGTTTTCAAGCCTAGGGAATGGTTTACAGATTTCCTTCCAGATAGTATTTTTTAAACTATGTGCGTTGCTCTGAGACACCTTGGTTTGAAGGACAATTTTCTAAGATGTCTCGTTTTTAGCATGCTAGGTTTTGGTATGTGTGATATCACAGAAAGTTATGTTTGGGCATGTCCTTATCAAAGGAGAAACTGCCAGATTATAGTCCAGGAGAAAAGAGAATTCTGAAAGCTACAGTAAAACTTGCCTGATAGTCGAGAGATTCAGGACATATTCCTGAACTTAACATAATTTTCACTCCAGCTTTACAGCTCACCTTTAACACGTATCACCCGTTAAAAACATTTCCACGAGCATCACGCGTGCCGCCGCCGCAGTGTCAGCTGGGGCCGCGGGTTCCCTGCCTCCGTTATCAGCGCGCCTTTGGCTGCTTATCAGCGCGGCACGGCCGCGGCGCAGCTCGGGGGGCTGCAGGTACACGGAGGGGCTCTGCTGGAGCAGCACAGCCCTGCCCGTGCCCAGCTCTGCCCGCACCATCCCTGCCCCCGAGCACATCGTCTGCACCGTGGGTTTCCGCAGGATTGGGCCCGCAGCCTGTGAAAGGCAGGGGGATCAACCCGAGCCGGACTCAGCGTTAGTTAAACGGGGCTCTTTGTGCTTGTAAACAGCGATGTGCTGCTGTTGAGAAAGCTGTTTCATTTAGTGCCGGCTTACGTTCGGCAATTTAATTATTCTCTTAATTATTGAAACATTCATCATGGTTTTCCAATTGATTCATGAGGGGCTGGCTGCACTTCTTTAACTCATTAATATAGTGACAGAAAATTGACAGTCTTTTTGCTAACCTCCTATCTCTGAACGGTAATACTGGGAATACAAAACCTTGAGGGCTTTTCTTTTGTATTTTTTTTTTTTTAAATTTTAAAATTTGTATTATTATCACCAGCAATAACTATACTCATAAAAGCCTCATTTAGTAGTGAAGGAACAAAACGATATACGAGGAAACCCTAATTATCAATGGTTTTGATAGTGAATTTTGCAAAATAATATCTTCCTGAGACCGCATTTTTATTATGAAATGGGTGATAAAGCAGAGATAATTCTAAATCCAAACACATGTTATATGGAATAGATAAAGCCAAGATAAAAATTAATAGTGACCTTGCATGCTGGGATATAAGAAATATAATCAAGCATATATATCAGTCATGGCTGGAAAAGGACAGGGAGATGCCCACAGGTGAAAGATTAATTCACAGAATTTTAAAATGCATTCAAAATAAAGCCTGTGACATCTCTCTTCCCTCCCTTGTCCTGATTCTGAGCGTTATCATTATTGCCTGTCTGTAAAACTACTACCTTAAAACATGTTCCTAACTTGCATTAAAAGAAAGACTTCATCTTTTCTTTTTTTCTTCTATCTGCTTTATTTACAGGCTGTTTAAGTAAAGGCACAACATTCTATGTCTCTATAATTTTTTTTGCAACTATCTCCTATTTATTTCAATTTTATAGTTTCAAAAATGTCAGGTGCTACCCTCAAAGACCTCTCTCAAATTCATCAGTTTTCTCTCAGGAGAGGTTGTCCAGAGTTTGAAGCATACAAGGTCTCATCTTAATGCTTATGTGAGTACTTCTGCCCTTGGATATTATTCTCATCTTCACAATACTATGCAAATCCACAGCTACTTCCCTGTGCTTCCAGCTAGGACTTCTGAATATAGTGTAGAGTAGCTGAAAAATAGCTGAAAAAGAGCTTCAGAAATATAAAAGTTCAGCCCTGAGCATGTCTATGTGTGTATATATATATATGGATGTGTTTGTAGACGTGTGTACTAGTCATATACTGTAGTTTGAAAAGTGGATCTGTGTAAATCAATGCATTTATTTAGCTCTCTCACCAACTCTCTCCCTGAGTTAACACCCCAGCACACACAATGCTAGCGAAGGTGATTATCTCTGCTAGCATAATTCCTCCGTAACATCTGCTTTCGCCCATAACACTCCACTAATTTTTCCCTCATTTCATTACACATAATTTTCTTTCAACACAATCTACATGTATTAAGTGGTAATGACTTTCCAGTTAAGAGCAAATCGACGCCAAGGGACCCCCCCCTCGATTGCCTGCCGTGCCTGACTCCGGCTATTAAAGATAAATTTGGTGCCTCAGAAAGCTGCAGTAAGCTAATCAATCAATTAAGCGGTTAGGACATACATTATCAAAATTCCACAGTGCGGGGTGCATGAGAGCATGCTGACATACTTGGTATGATTTTAGGAATTAAATTAAAAAAAAAAAAAATTTTGAGGTTGAAAGTCAGTATTCAGTGTCTTCTGAAATGAAAACTCGAGCTATTGCACAGTACCGATGGTAACTTTGGTGTCTGTGCTGGTACAATTTCCACTGCAGCTTTTATACCTAGTGCAGTTTACTAGTGATACCAGGATGGAGCTGATGACACAGTAAAATCTATTTTTAAACTATATGAGGATTCTGGTGCAGAATAAGGCAATGCTATTCACAGTAAAGCTGGATGTTCTGTCCCGAACTTGTCATTGTGTCTCTAGGAACTGCCACAGCCTTAAAACACTGATTAATATTCTGTATTACGTGTGTTGCAATAAGGTGGTTTAAGGACAGAATGGTAGCCATCACGTCCTGTTGTGTCAAGTTTTATCTTCAGTATTGCTTTAATATTCATTTTGAGTTTAATTTTGGAGAGTATTTAAAGCTAGTATAACAGATTCTAAAATAAACTGAATTTTTTTTCTACTTTTTTCTTTTCTAAAAAACAGCTCCTAGTGATGTGATATCCTTTGCAGAACTGACTTACAAAACAGCTTCTATCCAACCAAAAAAAGTTACATTCAATGATAATCAAGTTACGTATGAGTGCAAGGCAATAGTATACACAATATCACTTACAAGCCCTTCATTACTTTGTTTTTCTGTGTTATCTTTGGCATTGTGTCCTTTTTTATATGGACAAATTACTCAACCAGTTAAAGGTTTTTTAAATATAAAAATATTTTCTGTTACATCGTGAGGACCGGCTTGTATGGCAATATTTAGCCAAATGCTAAGGAAATTGAAATAAAACCCCAAAGACCATAAGAATCATACCAGCAATTTTTATAGCTCTGTCAGGACTAATACAAAAGGAGAGTTAAATAGAACTTTATAGCAGGATTCTGAACAAGACAAAACATGAAAAAAAAAAAGAGACACATTTTCTGAACAATCAGTGAATTTATAAATATGTATAAAAATGTAATATTTATAAAATATGTAATATAAATGGATTATTATAAGACTTTGCCTGTTACTTTTCCTGTCAGTTTTGAGCATATTGCCTAAAGCTTTGTTATCGTAGTATTGTAGTTATCAGATGAAACGACATGGCAAAACTCCCTGCTTACTTTTCCAGAGTGTTTTCCTCACTTTCTGCAAATTACATTGGAGCATATTCAGTGCATACACTTCTACTAGTGGAAAGAACCATAACACCTTTTTACTGTCTAAATAAATACTCCTTAGCAAAAAAGAAACACGTTGTCAAAGACAAAAAGGGTGGGTTTGTTTTAAAGTATAATACAAATAAAGGAGGTAACTCAATATCTTCTCTCTGATGTGTTTGGATAAGGGAAAAAGCCCTGAGAAAACTCTAAAAGGAGCAGTACAAGTGTATATGATACAGGAAAAACACTTAATCCAAGCCCTGCATGTAAAACACAGTTACAGAGTTAATAATGGCAAATAGAATGAAATAAAAAAAAGGAAACCACAGAGAATATACAAGTGCATCAGTCAAAAAAACCCCAAACCATCATGTTTCAATAATATGATGTTGTCCTTTCCTTTGTGGCATTCTTCATTGACTAGGCTGATAATGAAAAGATGTCAGGGAGATTCACAGTTTAGAGTTGTATTTTCTTCCTTTCTTTTGTGCTGTTTCTTCCCATTTTTGGCTGTTTTCCTGCCTTTACTCTGTATGGAGGATATGAAATAATTCATAGTTATGTTTTCTTGTGAGATATAGGGCTGAATTTGACCTTATTATCATTACTAAGAGCATGCAAGTTAAGTTTACTCAGTTGAAAAAGACACAATGATGTTGTTCTTCTTGATGTAGAAACAGCTATATGGGCTTTTATAGGTTTATTTAGTGTAGGCTTCTTCTGTCCTAGATTTGATAGCTACTCTATCAGCTGGATTATTTTTTTCTTCCTCGTTCTCTTTTTGAAAAAAGAGTCATTCTGATTTATCTAAAAGCACATCAAAACATCTTTATCTGTTCATAGTGAGTGAGAAATTCCTTCAGATTAAGGGGGAGAGGTGGGGAGGGAAGCAGAGAAGAGAGGCAAACAATAAAAAAAGCTGAGACCAAACCAGTTTGCCTTCTCCTTTTGTGCCGTGCATGTAATGACTGAACTTTTGACTTTAAAGTTTCTCTCTGGTACAATACTGTAGGAAAAGAAACAAATAAACAAACAAACAAAAAAATATCCCCTTGGTGCAAAGACCGGTCTAAGGCAATACCTGGTGAGTGGAATTTTTTTTTTTTTTTGGTTGTTGTTGTTTACTTGAAGCAGATAAAACACCCACCTTAAACCCGCCCTCTATTCAGTTCAGCAGCACCTCCATACTCCAATAAACCGTTTTCATTCCATCTGGCGTGCGTTTGCTCTGAAGACATTTTCCTGTCAATCTCTCCTGCCACATTAAAAATCTGTCATTACTATTGCATTGCCGCCTGGCTCCTGAGATTTGTCTGACTGCTTTATTGCTCCGCTCATTTTTTTTTTCCCTGCTACAGCCGAGAAGCAGAAATAAAGGTTTGTTGTTGAAACATGGCCGCAAGGAAAGTAGGAGGCACACATCTGTCAAGGTATTACCTTTCTTCAACCAGGGATTAAGGTGTTTTACTGCTCTCGCTACTGAGCAGTCACACTGAATAAATTTTCTCAGTAGAACATAAAAATGAACTCATACATTTTGAACTGGGTTTCATTCTTTCAAGCCAACCCATATAATTATGCAATGGCATCAGTGTTCGGGGGAAAAAGAAGAGTCAGAAACGTTTGTGTGCACGCCCCCCCCCTTCTCTCTCCTGCACCACCCTTCACATTTACATTATTTAAATGCTTATTAAGAGGGCAAGACTGAGACAATCAGCACCAGGGAGAGAAGTGGTTTTTTACTCTTCCTTGTTGTTGTTACTGGATCTCTTGCAAGGTCAGATGGGGTGCAGGGCTTGGCTCCCCGTGTTTTGTATCTGTGATCACAAAATATGCCTGACCGTGAATATTCACTGTTAATTCACATTGAAGCAAGCCAGCAGAATTGTGAGGATTTCTGAAATACTGTTTTTTGACAAAAAACTGGATATATTAGCTGCCATGTTGCCTTCCCATTTCTGCTGCAGACATTAACTTTACAGACCCAATGGTCCAAATAAAAATAATTTAAAATTTAAGTATAAACAGTGGAAGCGCTTGCTACACTTAGAGCATGCCAGACCATCCTCCTCAGTCCTCTGCTGGACAGTCCTGCCTCATCATCTTAGTCCAGTTTTAAAAGGTCAGACTTCTAATGCAGAAGAGCTTATCTTGCAAGATAAACATTAAGGTGTAGGCAAATGAAGGATCAGGTCAAACATGTCTGTGAAGGTGGACAATATAAGGAGCTTTATGGTTTGTTTTTTCTAGGGTTTTTGAGGATTTTTATGAAAAGGAATAGTACAGCTTTTAAGTTTGACGAGACCCCAGGAGACAAGGACCAACCTCTGTACAGGAACCATAAACTTGTACAAACTTTAAGGAAAGAATAGTTAAGAAAATACTACAACAGTCAGAAATCACAGGTCCTTCTGTGGCATGTGAATACCTCCAGGTAGCTCTGCAGCCTGTCCCCACCATCAGTTTGACTCATTCTCTGTTTTTGCCCATTCTCTATTTTGCCCATTCCCTGCCTCCTAATTTCCACAGTGCATCCTCTCAGGCTCCCCTTTGGAGTAAGACAAACACCTCCCACCAGAGAAATTAGCTTGTGTCATTGCTGACTGACATATTTATTTAGCAGTAAGGTAGCTCAGTTCAACAGAGAAATATATCGGATCTACAGTTCTACTGAAAAACTGCTGCTTGAACAAAAGCAAATGAGCTATCCCACAGGTCAGCAGATAATCTGTCACTCACTTATTCTTCACAGTGTCCCAGGAAGGTCATAAATCACCAGGATATCGGTTCAGTACTGTATTCCCCCAGCCTCCACTTTCTGCTGGCTATTGGCTTTTTTCCATCCATTTCAACCCAGTGAAGACACAAGGAAAAGTGAGCATTGTGAAATCTTACACTCTTCTCCCCAGTCCCACCTCCTTCCCAGAGCTAAGTTGCATGACTAAATTTACAGTTTTCTCATGCCAGAACAGCACCTGGGAACATGTCAGGCTGGATTGTGAGGCACAACTCCATCCCAAAATATTTCCAGGTTTTAATTCTTCAGCGGAAGGAACCATCTTCTTCTTCTGTGTTAGTATCTAACGCCTTACACAATGGGGGATATGGGGTTGTTACATAATGCTCCAGTGCAAATGATACATAATAATGTGTCCATGGAAATATAGTTCCTTCAACTAATTTTTTTATGGCATCCTTCAATGTGCCTCTTTGGCTTAAACCGTATTTGCAAGTAGCTGGTGCATAGGAATAAACAGATGCAGTGCTAAGGACTTTGTGTCTGCAATGCCTATCTTCTTGGGGGTTACTTCAAACTAATTCTAGTCTGGTCCCATGGACTTGATGCACATTAACAAGGGGAATACATCAGGTGTGACTACAGAGTACAACTTCCATATTTATTTCATCTGAAAGAAACCTAGTTTGTGCTCCCTGAGCCCATTCTGCAGTACAAGCCACAGCACTCACAACACACTTGTGTGACATGCAGCTGATGCCTTCTCTGACATCCCTTATGTCTGGTAGGTCCTGTGTGTGACTGATGCTCCTCCATGGGTGCTGTCTGCAGAGAAGCAGTGCAGTAAATTCTGCAATGTATAGTTAGGATGCAAATCATTTGCAGATAATCAACAAAAAAGAGGGAGAGAGAAACATATGCCTCTTCTTATTCTTTTTCCTATTTTTTTTTTTTTTTAACACAAACAGCTTTCTCAGTGAGTTTTTTCTGATACAACCCTCAGGGAACTTGAAGCCTGTAGCAGTGTTACACTTGACTGTAAATTCAGACAACTCGCACAAAGTGGGGAGTTTTGGTTGGTCTTTCAAAATCAAATTTGAATGTTTTCTTCCAGAGATGTGTTGCAGGTGATGGCCCTTTACCTACTAACTTCTTCTGTCCCAGCATACATAATTCAGAATCAAAAATCCAGTCAGTACCTGTAGTTTCATTTGCAAAGCCTGTCTGAAGTGGGTAACTGCTTCATGTATTTGGGTGTGTTTAAATTACATATCAGGATAGAGATCAAAGATGGCAAATGGCCTCTTGCCAGGATACTTTAAAAATCAGATCATATTTGTAAGAGACAACTTAAAGGAGCCTATTTTCCAGAAAATGTAACGGTACTGGCAGTCCTTTTGGGAACCTCAGAGTTCTGTTTTCCTGTTAAAAAAAGCCATGTCACATACTTTTATTTTAACAAGTATTTGAATAAGAACAGTTGAAACTACAGGGAACATCATATCTCATTCCTCTTTAAACTGACCGCTTGATTTTAATTACCCAGGAAAAACATGACAATATTTTCCCATGGACGAGGAACATTCCCATCCAATCAAAGCATTTGGAAGCTTGAATTTAAATATGCATAGCTGGTCCACACAGAGGGATATAGTTGATAAGTATCTGAGATGAGAATCTGGGCTATAGAGTTTGATCTGGTTCTTGGGGTTATCTGTCTAACCATGGCTGCATCTCATCCAATCAGGCAGTGGTTATCAAAGCCTTATGTGCAGTCCCCGTGGAGCGAGTCAACTGCATGTATTATCTTCATTCCAAGAACCAGCTCCAGATACACAGAGCTTTAATAAGTAAATGATTTTTTCTGCCCACAACTCAATAATTAATACCTCCTCTCAAAAAATTAATTCAAGCTGCCTTCACATGACAATTTTAGACTCCATGCTCTCATCTCAATTAACATAAAGCCGCTTCTTGCTCTGTGCATTTAGGTCATCCCATCTTCACCTGCTTTTATTCTCCTGATACCAGTAAAATTAAGTTAGATCCACCTCAGGTATATATAACTAATGAAAGGCCCTTTTCCTGAGCAAAACTAAATGTATCCATCTTCCTTCCCAACAGGAATGTGGACTTCACTTACTCCAGTCTCATAACTGTTCCTATTACTCCTCTCCACAGAGCACTCTCAGCTACTGCCAGCTACCCAAGGACAGATACTGCTCTAAGCACGGGAAGAACAGAAAAACTCTCTTCAACCAGTACGTTTTGAGGGAAAGCAAGGGCACAGAGCTATCCAGAGTCAAGCCTTGAATTCTTTTTTTTTTTTTTTTTTTTTTTTTTTTTTTTTTTTTTTTTTTTTTTTTTTTACTGATGAAAGTAGCAGCTTAGCCTGTTCTTTTTCACAGTGTCACCTGCCACTGGAAAAGAGCATGCTAAGTTTCTACACAGGATGTCCAACACCTGATCCAGAACTACATTGAGGAAACATCATCTCCTTTGCTTCCATCCATTGAGCCTTCTTACACAGATACTGCTTTTTCATGCTTAGGCACATACAGATTTTCCAAGGGGGGTCCTATTCCCATTAACTCCAGCCAGCACTGTACCTGCTCCCATGCTTTGTCAAAGGTCTACTGAGGCTGCAGCTGTACCCATCATTTGCAGGATGAAAGGAAAGACATCCACTGATCTTCAGTGAGCTCTGAGAGAGACCTTTTTCTACCTCAGGCCTCCTGAGCTAGAGAAGTTCCTGTCCACTCTGCTGTGTCTGTGTGGAAGCAGGAGAGGCAGCACCTCCTCTACCCATTCTCTCCAGTCTCTGTGGCACTGTGGTCACTGACCTTACAAGTACGACACAAGGAGCAGTGGAACAGGCTCAGGGATGTGTGCTTGTGAAACCCACATGGAATCACTCCCACCAAGACTACTGCTCACGTGCTCACGTTTACATGTTGAAGCATCTTCTGTGTCATGGTGTCTCATCTCTCTGCTACTAGGAAGGAAGTACCATGAATGATTGATGCAGGGAGGTGTCAGCAGCTCTCTCAAAGGTCTGCTTTCTTCTACAGAGCATGCACTTGTGGTTTGCCTTGTCTTTTTTGCCTCCCTCTTCAGTGGTGGTTTGAGAAAGCAGATCTTCCCTCTCTGGGAGAATTTGCAGATCCCACTGCTGTACATCAGAACACTATTGCATGCTGCATTGCAAGAATGGTGGCAGACACCTAGCATCATCTTCCTAGGGCTGCAGTTTATGATTTTTTTACCCCAATATCAGTCAAAAATGATGCTGACATTCTTCGCTGGTCAAAACCTGGATTTTGGCAATTAATTTATTAAAGAGCTCCAATAAAAATTTGATATTTTTTTATCATATTACCCCCCCACAGCCCTATCTATTTAGTGTCCCCTACATGATAAGTGATGTCTCCCTGATACGCTGCCTTGGCTCACAAATTAAACCAAAAAAGCTGCTCCATTCTCCTTACACTGTACATAACCAGGAGATCTGGGGAAGAACAGGAAAGGAAAGAGAGATATTCTCTCTTCAAGTCTGTCCATCAGACACCACTGCTGACATTATGAGAACAACCTCTGCAGCAGACCGTGCTGCAGGTAGCCTTCAGGAAGTGTTTTGCTTTGCAAGCCAGTGAGTACTTTGGAATCCAGGTCTGTTTGAGCATCTCTCAGGATGCCTTCACTGTCTTCTATAGGAGGGCCCTGTGCTGCACTGTGCTCATATATTTATGGATTGCTACTACACAGGAGCTGCAAGGCTAGATTGGCTTCCTCTTCAGAAAAGAAGTGGGAAGAGCAGAAGCCCCACCATCCGTTCTGATCTCTGTGCCTGCACTTGGTGACAGGAATAAGTTTTATTATGAAATATAAGAGCTCTTACCCCAGAACACGGAGGTGAAGTGGCTGCTCTTGTTTCTCAGCTGAGACTGAAACAGGCCTGGAAACCCTGAGGTCAGTTTACCCAGGGAAAGGAGCACTGTGACATTTCCCTCTGGAGGGTGACTGCAGCACCCCAAGGGTAACCGGGGCTCAGTGGCTGTTTGTTTGTGCTCTGTGATGCCGTGTCCTGCAGGGCGTGTGTGACTCCATGAAATAATGATGAATCAAAAGGGTAATTAAAAACCACAGCAACATCGATCTGCTGAAATTTCAGAGGGAGTTTGGGGCACACAGGGGGACTGTCCATCTTACCTCATGCAGGGCCAGCTTGATTGGCCTGCTGAGGATTGCAGATGGCGAGGCTGCTCACCTGTGGCCGGGAGGGCTCCCAGTGCAGCAGCCTTACTGGTTCACAAAGCAGCAAAACAGGAGGATGGGGAGTGTGTGGTCACAGCTGCCACCCTCTATCCTTGCAGAGCAGCAGAGAAATCATTTAAAGATACAGACCTGTTTTCCAACTCTTGCTCTTTTACCCACAGGAGGCAAACTCCATATTTTTACACAAGGACTTTTCAACTACTAAGAGCCGCTAGGTTTTCAAAATTCTTTGTTGCATGTGGTCATATTGAACTAAGTCTTCTGGTTTAATCCACCTTCCATTAGTTTATTTTCCTAATCCAAAAACTCCAGGAGACATTACACATCAACCTCTATCTCTAAATGGTATCTCATTTCATTTTTTAATTCAAATAAGAATAAATATAAGCTAACTTGGGATCGATGACTTTCCCTCAGATAACACGCTCTCTTTCTTCAGTCTGGACTTCAATTTGGACTGAGGGATCATTTCTCAACCTGTAACTTAAAGATTATGGGATTCAAACTGCTTCAGAAGCTGTCTTTATGTCAGAGCAGAAATAAATAGGGAGCTCACTAAATTAACAGTGATGTCATAGTTTTCTTTGGTAGCTGGCATATTTTGTGCATCATTATATAATCACAGATTTTTACATTCTTTTTATAAATCACAGCCTATTTTTCATTCTTTGCTTCCTCCCACTTCATTTGCTATTGACAGCTGCTGCTAAAGTTCCCTTACCTCTTGGAAAGGAAGTAGGTTAAGAACAGAAAGGAGAACTCTATCAGATTAAGGCAAACATGTGGGTCCTACTGAGAAATGATGCATCTCACAATAGCACCAGCAAAACAGCTTACTTTGAAGGCTAAATATATCCAGAGACTTCTGTGAGCCAAAAACAGCTGTCTTCTGCTTGTTTTCAGTTGTTAGACTCCTGATGTCCTGAAAAACAGCCTCACAGAGGGTCAAAATTGATGCAATCAGGATAATAAAATCACTCTGACAAGGCTGAAGTATATACTTAGTTTATAATTAGGAGTCTGCCCTCTCAGGTTTAGATACTGTACAGTTCCAGTGAATTGTTAGAGCTATTTACAGCACTCTGCTGCTACTAAACTAGGAAAGTATGAAGTCCCAAAAATACCCTCATGTAAACACATCAGAAATGGAAGGATGGGAAATCCAGACAAAAAAGAAACCCATCTAGAGTTCTGTCTTCTACACAGGAAAATGTTGAGGCTTTGCAATATTTAATTTGAGGTTAACTGACAAAGAAATATTACCTTTAAAAATAAAGTGAAGCAGAGTCCCAATTAGGACGAATTTAAAATATTTTAAGGTGATTTTTACAAATCACAGATTATGTTTTTTGTACTTTAAAACTAAAAAGAACCTATTCTGATCAATCTATTTTTTATGATTCTAAAGACAAATAAAAAGATTCCTTGTGACTTCTAATCTGGAGGGAAAATTAATAGAGATTTCTGATTTTGGACTGTATCTCTCATTCTAGAAACATCTCTGCCCAGATACAGCCACCTATCATCATAAACCTGTTTTCATACCTACAGCCAAACTTTCCTTTTTCTTGTCTAAAGGACATCTCATTTTTGCCAGGGTTTTTTAATGCATTCTTCAGCTCCAAATGATCACCTTACCTCCAATCAAAGTTGACTAGAAGAGTGTGAATTTTAAACAGCTCTCCCTCCTGCAATGAGAAATTAGAAATGTTTCCATAATTACCTGCTATGAGGGCCAAGAAGCTGAAGTGGCATCAAAACCAGAGAAACTTGCTAAAAACTCATCTGAGTTATTCTCTGTACTAAGGTTACATTGAGCAGACTTTGGAAATCTTCCAGTCTGAAAAAGGTCAATATCAGAACAAAATCCTGTGCAATTCTATTGTATTTGAGTGTGTCCATGAAAAAGAAGATTTCAGAATTATGTTGGTTTAAATTTTTTACTTTTCTCTGGGTCAGAAGAGTATCCTAGGTTACAGATTTTTGCTTTTCATGTGTATAGAAATGTAACATGATTTCACTTATTAATTTGTATTTATCATCATTTACATGAAGTAGATGCAGATCTAAGGCATCCAATTACAATTTCAACTGTATCCAGCACCTCCTCACTCACCTAGCTAAGGATATGAACTGCATTAGGATTTTGTGTCCAAAATTGACAGCCATTAATATTCAAAAATCCAGAGGCATCTCCCAAAATGATGTGAAGCTGGTGTAGAAGTCACAATATTTTTAAAGCCCATCTTAAATATTGGTTTTAAAATAAAATCTATTGAACTTTTAAAGGCTCCTTTTTTCCAAACTGTTCTTGGCAATCAGAAGAGCTATAAATGCTCATATTGCTAAAATAAAATAAAGAAGGGGGTTTTATTCCTTTAAATCCTACAGGTGTTAATAACAACACCAAAGATGGTGTGATTCCTGATGCAACCTGGAGAATTGACTACACTGCCTGTTCAGCTGTCCACAATGAAAGGTTCTCAGCATTGACTTCCACCCTGCATCAATATTTACTGCTCCTTAGAGCACAGTGGCTCAGAATTAGTGACCTGATTTTTAATTAACAGCCAGGCTCAGTATTTTGGGTGGTTTAAGTATCGTGCTGTATCAGTTCTCTGGGCAGAGCTGGCTGAGGTGTGCTGAACATGCAGCTTTGTCACAGTGTCCTTAGCCCACGCTGCTGGCTTTGACATGACACACCCAGGCTCTTCCACTGGTTCGGGGTGTGCTCACAGCTGGGCAGAGGTTACCTCTCCTCTGAAAATGGCTTTAATCGCTTAGCCATGGGGAGCTTTGCAGGGCCTCTAAAATGCACATTTACACAGCCATATTCATCCCTCGGTAGCCTAAAAAAGGTTTTTCCAAAGTTAAACATAAACGTTCAGCTTGCAGGTGGAACCCAAGGGACATGCTCAGTTGCCTGGAAAATCACTTTAAAAATTAGCATGTCTGCTCTGTAATATATTATGTGTGGTTTCTTTCTTGCCTTAGAAGGAATGAAAGCATTAACTGTAGAGCCCAAATTTTATTGTGCTGCACAGAATTGCTTTCCAAAAGGGCTGGAGTGGTAAAAATACTGGTTTCACCTTTGCAACACCTCTTTTTCTCAAGAGAATTCTCCAAAAGTACCAGATTTTCCTGTTGAGTCAGCCCAAGTGCCTGTGTCAAAGGCCTCTGGAGAGAAACACTTCAACACATCCACAGAACGAAGGCTCCAGCTGCAAAAGTTAGAATTTCCATGTACAGTTTTTTTATATACTAATCAGTCTTCATGTTAGTTCCAGAGTCCCATGGCACCTCATGTCCTTATATTTTATCTGTCACATTGTAGCTGTAAACCAATGAGAAATAGCCAACGCCTTATACATTTTGGCTAAGCCAAAAAAATTGAATACAAATGTACTAAACCAAAATATACTGATAGTGTTTCAAAATTAAGAGGAAACACCACGAATTAATAGACCTGAATCATGTCTTCTCCCAGACTGATATTAAAGTCATGGAAAAGTCAATTAAATGCTCTCTGATTGAGGAAGTCCCCATAGAAGAGGTTCCATAAAAATACTAGAGCATGATAATTTTGAGATGATACAGAGATAATAGTGTTTATTACCAATATTGTTTGCATAACTGGCTTTAGAATTAACGCACAGTACACTGAGAAATGCATTGTCCCTCACTGACACAAACAGTTTGCAGTCTAACCAGACTGGAAAGAGATAAGAAAGGTTTATTAATCTTCTGGCCATTATTCCATAGAGTGAACTGAGAAAAGTCATGGAATAGCACCAGAACTGTGCAAAAATTTGTGGGTTAAGCATCAACGTATGAAGTCTCTGTTCAGTGTTTCAGCTTCTACTTCATTAAAATAAAAGTTCGAAGTTCGCCACAATCTGGGTTCTTAGCCCTCCCCACCATGCTGCCAACACACACCATTTCACGCACCATTTCACTGGGAATGCCACGGGTTCAACAGGGCAGTGGCTGCAGTGGCGTTGGTGAGGATATCATATTCGCCATATGAACAAGGCCAGTCCCTCGGTGGACTGCCCTGAGGACTGTTCCTGATCTCATCTCATACCATCTCTCTGCTCCCCCATCCAACTCTCTTCCCTCAGGGACTCTACAGGAATTCGTGCCCTTCCTCCTGAAGGGATTAACCCCTAACTGACCAGAGATATCAGACTGACGTCCGTGTGTCTTCATCCTACAAATACTGTTACTGGAGCCCACTCACACAGGCCTAGAGGAAGGACTCAGAAAGAGATGCAGAGATATCTTTGAGTTGATCTGTGCTTCACACTGAGCTCTGTTGTGTTTGACATATGTCTTAGGTGTGTATGGAGTTATATCAGTGGAAACCTATGGTTCATTACCAATCTGCTTTGGTCCTGGAGGAGGGAGGTGGAAACACGAGGGGGGAAAAATGCCCAGATGGGAAATGAACCTGTGCATCTCTCCTGGGAAAATGAATTTCAGTCATTCAAGCAACAGCCTAGCCTATGGAAAAAAAAGGCTGTTCTTTCCAGCTGTTACGCCAAAAGAAAAAAAAAATTAAAATGGAAAAGGGAATAAATTGAGCATATTTTTATCATACTTTTTCTTGCAAATTACTTACAGCATTCTTGTTTCTTATGAGGAACCATTTTTAATATTAAAGTAGTCATACACATTTCCAAAAAGTGCTTCCTGAAAAACCGAAACCATTATTATCTTAAACTCCCACACAGTTTGTTTAAAAATATCTTTAAATACTATTAAAGAACAATCATTATGTAGGTTTATATCTTACGAGTAGGAAGCAGAAACCATCAATGAATCATATTATTTCTCCTGCTGTAACAACAACACCATCAAATACCACAATAACAAAAAAGTTTATGCTCACTGTATACCTGTTTTACAGGCAGTTTCCTGCCTTGAAATCTGCATAATAGGTAAGCTGTGGTAAGTGTAATATGCTGCTTACTGCCAATCCACTGTGGATAGCCAAGCATGCTTGGTCTGGTGCATTGCTCCTCCTTTAGGTGCAGCTCCTTGCTGAAGCGTATGACAGCCCTGAAACAGCAAATAAAGCTTCCACAGATTCTAGAATCTGCTTCTGAAAGGTGCTGCCAGATACACAGAGCTAGATATTTAAATTCTTTTATTCTCATCATCTATATTTTTTTTCTTTTAGTTAAAAGCAATGCTTTTAGTTGTAGAAAATATTTTCAGTTGTGTGCTGCTTTACAGGGGGAAGTGACAATGGGACATTGGTGAGGGAAGAGAAAGATTGCAAGAGACATGAAAAAAACACCATGGAGATCAATATTTAATCTAGAATTATGAGTGTACAGTATGTACTGTGCATTTTTTAAATTTAACTTGGCTTTTACTATTACTCAGTAGGAGGGTAACAGATACTGAGAGCCCTGGATAGCAACCATAAGATGTATGTTTAAATACACATTTTTTCAGGAGATCTGTAAATACAAGAAGGAACGGATGTCATCTCTCTGATCTTTTTTCATGTTTGAAAGACTGAGAACTTTACCTGGGAGATTTAATTTCAGGTGAAAGAGTTTGTAAAATAATTTCCCAACTTTACACTGCATAGTATTACAGCACGTTAAAAAAAGGTGTTTGTGTTACTCAATTCTTGAATAAAAAAACAATGTGCACATCACTTTTTCCCAGTGGAAATACTGATGGTATACATAATTATAAATAAATACTAAGTCAGGAGTCTGTGTGGGAAAGCTCCCATCCTCTTTGTGGTTTCAGTCAGGAAGCATGAAGGTAGCACAGACTCATTCTGCTTAAACAGTGCTAGAAGAAATTATGGCAACTTGCCTTTATCATGATTTCAACAATGCTTTGAGTGTATGCATGTACATCATGCTTCTCTTTTATGGGCATTTATATGGCATTTCTAGGTTTTTATGAAGGCCTTTAAAGTTAGCTGGCCAGAAAGGGTTAGGCGCCAAGGGGAAGAAAATTATTTTAAGAATTTAAAAATTATGTTATCAGGTATCATCTGCTTGCTAATGAAGCTTCAAAGTTATTTCCAGGGCAGAATTCTGCAGATTGCTCCAGAGAAAGAGTTCAACATTCTATCTAAAGACCTCATTCCATCATTAATGAGTGCTTAACCCCAGAATATTTGAACTTGGACTACATGACCAGTAGTCAATTTTCACTAACAGGTTTTTTTTTTTTTTTGATCCTGAAAATCTGTAGCCATGTCATCAGCTCCTTCTTAATTATACCGTATTCTTTACATCTGTCCTGCTAAATAACTCTAATTGAAATAGCACTGGCGTGAATTTTCGTAATGTTC
This sequence comes from Brachypodius melanocephalos, assembly GCA_013398615.1. NCBI lineage: Eukaryota > Metazoa > Chordata > Aves > Passeriformes > Pycnonotidae > Brachypodius > Brachypodius melanocephalos. The sequence goes on from VZSR01000520.1 coordinate 37,146,242, forward strand.
CCCCCAAGACATCCCGAAAGTGACTCACACGAGAAAACAGACTGAAGTCACAGCTGGAAGCACGTCAAGGATCATTTCCATTTTTACATGATTAATTTGAATTTAATATCTTAAATCAAAACCTGATTAATTTAAATAAAATTTTGATGGTGCCCTGCTTCTAATATACATTGCAGTAATTAGATTCAGCTTAATGTGATTTTTTTACATAATTAAAAAAAAGAGCAAGTCAAGTGTAACAATGCAGAGTTGGTACAAATCTGTCCATATATACACATATAATACACATGGGATTTTGTTGAGACATTGCTCAGGTACAGGAAAGATCACAGCTGGATGTGCTATACTGTGCTATAGTTCAGCTTATGGCATATGTAGGATATTCCACTTCTATTTCACTGCAAGATGGATGACTGTCCTTAAAAAATAAAAATATATAGAGACAAAAATTACAGCTGAAATCACAGAACAAAATTAGCAAAAGTATTAGCAATGCAGTACTCTGGGTCAGCTTCTCGGTTCTAGTTCTTTTCACATTTCAAACAACTTTGCTTTAGGAATTAGCTCTCTGTATCCTCCAAGTGAACATAGGCAGTGGCCTATTTACCACAGCCCATGGGCTTCCGTTTTCCATGAGGCTTACAGAAATTCCTTATAAAATAAATTGTTACATTTTTATATGGGTTCCCCCTGCCTGTCTCTGCTTTTGCACAGTGGTCCTGTGCACTATGACAGACACAGAGGTAGCAAACAACAGTTCTCATTTATTAGGATCAGATGAAGCCCACCTGCACCACACACTGGTTGTGGTCAATGCCTGTGGCTGGAAATGTCCAGTACTTAGCAAGCAAAGCTTTGCAAGGTGCCCTTTGGGTAGCACTCACAGAAATATTTTAAATGTTTCCAACTCCTTTGTAGGAAAAGAAGGTACTGTCATAATCTGAGCAATGAATTCACCTGCAGGGGTAGATGAACCTTCAGCAAAATCATGCAACAAAATGATGGAGGTAGGCCAAAATCATAGGGAATCTACAGATGGAGTAGAAATTTGGGGTTTCTGAATTTGTGCGTCTGAATATCTGAATTTGTCTAAAGGTTCATGTAAAATTTACTTTTGTTTAAGGATAAAATATCCAATTCATTCCTGTAAATTTTTTATCTCTTAAGTTAAAAAAATAGTAATAAACCCCCCCCAAACACTGTTTCCCTGTTTCCCTGTCTCAAGTGACCAATTTGCTGATCAAATTATTCCTCAATAATTAGATCTTTCTTCAGCAAGGCAGTGAAACATCAACCTGACCCTGCAACAAGGAGTAATTCCAGTATATATCAAAGCTCTTGATTTCAATGGGACACTCCACCAGCTTTAAAACGCTGAGCATGTTCTTAGCTAGTAGTAAATCACTATTAAAGAGAAGACGATGATGGAGAGTGAAAAACTCCTTTCCTGCCTGGGGCTGGCAGCTTTCAAGGAGGTAAAACTACAGTTCATCCTTTTATGAAGGCAAGTAAAGTCATTCAGGTGTATTTGATAGCATCCAGCTCTCCAAAAACCTTTCTATACAGCATGTTATAGATACTGTGTAATGGCACATAGATAATTCTTAATTTTAATATTTCTTTGAATTAAAAAAAAAAATCCTCTTTGTTGGCGAAACTGGTGTAGCTTTGGTGATAATTCAGCCAATTCAGATGATATGGACATTCTCCCTGTCTGAAAACTCTTCCCAGAACCAATAAAGAAAAAAACCCCACAACAGGTGACAGGTTCAACTCAGCTTTCAGCCAGTAAGGCCAGGTTAAAATGCTTTTCAACAGAAATGAGAAAAAACCTGCAGTAGCAATTGAAGAACTGGGCAAAAATAAAGACAACTTTAGTTATAAAATAGTCAGAGAGAAGGAAGGGAAACTAATTTACAGGTAAATTCATGAACCAGATTAAGCTGCTGCAAAAATGCTCATATAGTGATTTACAACAAATCTGTCTATTCTTCAGGCTCTTAACTATCTCTTCACTTTATTGAAATTGTCTGAAATCTCATTTTCATGAAGCATCAGACCCTCACAATGTCCCTGTGACAGCAAGGGCTTCTATGTCATCCTGCTTGACTTCTCAAACTTACAAACTGTGGATCACTGAAAATGTGTATATACAAATTAAACTTGTTGAATTTGACCAATCAGACCTCCAAGACTTTTAGTTCTGTGAATTTTGTAGACAGAAGCCAGCGAAGTTGAATACTGATTCCAAAGAACTTGCTTATTCATTATTCATTGAAGATAACTAATAATAAAAAAATGCCACCTTTTTTCTTACAGCAAAAACTTTTGATGACAATCAATTTTTATTTTTTTTCATTCTAAATTTAGGCTTCTTTAAATGTCTACTACAATATGATCCAAAAAATAACAGCATAGTTACTATCTGGGGAGTAACTACTTTGGAGCTTATATTCTTATTCAGAAGTTAAAGTCAAAACAAAATTAATCGTGAAGGTTTATCTATAATGTATCACCATTCTTTCCAGAAAAAAAAAAATAACTTTGCCAGCAGCAGAAGGGAAGTACTTCCAAGCAGTTACATTAAACTATAGACTCCAAGGAGAAGATTACAGATCTTCCATATTCAGCAACATGAATCAAAACTCTTAGGAACTAGTCTAACTTTCTTTTCTTTTCTTTTTTTCCCTTTTTATTACTCCAAGGCAGCAGGGATTGCTTTTTGTATAGGCTATGATTTAGATGGCTAATTGAAAGTAAGCAGTGGTGAGCTGCTTCCTTGGTAAAATATTACCAAGACAATCTTATCTGGGTTTACAGAGTTATTTTCAATTTGTAAATGCTGTATTCATTTCTACTAGATAAAACACCTTTAAAAATTCTAGACCCAGGCACGACTGGATTTCTGTTGCAACTACTCTGCACTGTTTCACCCCACACAAATGCCATCCAACCCACAGATATATATATATATAAACTTCCTCTCCTTATGAATAGTTTTATTATTAAAAATAAGCTCAATCCATTTTATGGTAAATAAATTTAATGATATACTGAATCCTCATAACTTTGAGTTGATGTCATCCTGCCAGATACCTGCTCTGCAAGAGAATCTCCCTCATTAGAGCCTGCAGCTCTTAGAATCTCACCTTTGCAGATGTATCTCTTGCCTATAACACAAAGAAAATCCTGGGCTTTGTTACACTGTTATAATAGATGTAAATTAGTGTTTTGCCACTGTTTGTTGCTGCAATCATAGAGGCAAGTATATATATTCCTAACAGCTATCTTATTTTCAATTTGCAAAGCATACTGTGCTTAATCCCATGAGGCAGCCTGTGGTTCTAGATATGAATTTAGAAAGGTAATTAGACCTGGGTTTGGGGGGGTGGCAGGGAGATTGTCCCTGAGATGGAAAAAGCAGATTCCTGCCAGGTCCAGAGGGGTCTTTAATAGGTCCCAGGCTGGTCACAGTTCTTGTCCTAGTTTATTACTTGTTTCCATTGTGTGAAACAGCTTATTTGTTCATGTAAATGTAAATCATGTTGATACTAGTAGAAGGATCTTTGTTGCTACTTTCATTAAATTTTAATCCAGAAGGGTCACAGAGTTGAATTTTAGGGACTGGCAACAAGCTATGTTTTTCCCAATGATCTGTGCATTTTTACAATCAAATAGATAGTAAAAGTGACATATTGATAAAAGTTTTAAGGCATCTCTGGTGGGTGGCAGTAATTTTAAATATCATACAATCATTAAGTCATTTATGTAAATGAAAAGTACTTGGCAACTCTGTATGGCAAGAAATAGCACCACTTTCTCTGCATCTCTCTTTTCCCCTTTTGCTGACTGTAGCATAGTGCACACTGTAGAGATGAACTCTCCTTGAGGGCTGTGTGAAGAATTTCTGTACAAAATATCAGACACCTATGTGAGACAGCACATGAAGAGTAAATAATGATGAGACAGTCAAATTAATCTATCATGAAAATGTCTAAAGGAATTTCTATAAGCTGAAATCATTGTGGTGTATTGATGAGTTAAAAGGAAAAAAAAAAAGAGCAGGTACATGGATTTGTGTGGGTTTGGATTAGGTGGCTTCTTAACCCATTCTCAGTCTCACCATTTGAAACTTAGATCCAGATTTGAGTTTTGGGGCATTAGCACAAGTCTGGTTTGTATCCTGCAAATCTCAGTTTGAGTTGATGGCTGGTTTCAAGTGAGACTACAAATCCCCCTTCAGAGGAAAGGAAGGTCAAGGATCTGATCACTCACCCAGGCTTTACTTTCAAAAAATGACATTGTCAACTGAAGTCTTTCTGAGCAGGAGAAATGGAGGCAGTTTGAGCTAAACTGTTTTTGTTTGCCCAGATGTCTGACAATATTCAAGGGCCGGATTCTGCCCTCAAGCTGCTTTGGTAGGCAGTGTGAGCACTCACTCTTGGGAAGATTCTGTGCCTAAATGTTCTCACTTTTCAACACATTGTTACCCTCCCACATATCTATTCAGGCAGAAAAACAGAATGGTGAACCTCCCTCAGGGGTTTTAATGCAAGTCTGTTGAGTCACCCTGTTTTTTGGATTGAGTTAGGGGTGTAGTATTAGGTTGGAAGGTGATAAAGATGCCAGGAATATATGAGGAAAATCCTGTTCTCAGGCCAGTAGATAGAGCATAAATTCTATCCCCATATCTGTGCACAGAGGCTGTTGCTAAACCTCCAGAGGCAACTAGCCAGTAGGAAATATTAGGCTCAGAGACCTAAATAGACAGCTGCACAGCCAGTTGGCTCAGTGCTGTGTCTACTGGGCTGTGTCTGTGGTTTCCCTGGTGGGAGTCTGGGAGTGTGCAGAGCTAGCCAAGGCTGCTACAAACAACTTTAGTGCATCAGTGTCTTTGCACATGGCTGAGGCCATCAGTAGACACAGTAGCACAGCATTTGCATGTTTCCCTAGCTCCTTCTCTTTTTCTTTGCCCATTGTGTCTCTCCGAGCAGAGCATTTTCACAAAAGAGGGTCCTGTGTGGACCCCTAGTCCAAGCTCACATTTCCACACATAACATCAACTCTGCAAGCTTATTCTGAGCTGGAATTGTCTTAGAGCTCTACACCACTCTCCTTGGTAGAAAAATAAAGTGACATCACAACTTCTGCTTTCTGACAGAACCTCCTTTAAGATTTCATTGAAGATCACTTCTGATAAGCACCTCCCAAGAATGCTTATTAAAGAAATTAGAAACTGTGTTACATCAGGAAAGACACTTGTTTTAATTGAATTGAATTATTTATTTATTGAAAGCCTGTATTGTTGATAATGCCTACGGCACCAGTCTCCTTTTGCTAGATTTTTACCAACAAATGCAACATTTGTTTTAAGGGAGATATTTCTTACATTTTCCCAGTAATCAAGAATAGATTAGAGTGCTTCATAACTAATAAATACTGATGAGAAGAATCCTGCATGAAACTACCGTACAATTTGAGTACATTCAAGTTCTAATGTAGCTGAAATCCAGCTTGGTGACATTGTGAGGGTTATAACTTGTCCTACTGAAAATTCAAAAAAAATTAGATCAGGATAAAAGTTTGGGTTTTTATGTTTGTCCCTACAGATAAAGTAAAAAAAATTATTATGCAGAAAAGCAAAATTCCCAGCTGAATATGTGACCTGAGAACTGGTAAAACTGAGCTCTAGGAAGTCTGAGGTCTGAAAATGCAGAGGGGAATGGGTGAAACATGATTAGTTCATTAAGTCACTACTAAAGATAGGTGATATCTCTGGTAACTGTCTAAGAAACCCAAAAGTATTTTACAGATTCACTAAAGTTAGCTCTTAGGGCTGAGCAGGAAAGTGCCCCACTCAGAGGAGTTGCCACATGATCATGTTAAGCTGTTTCCCTCAAAGAAGTCATCAGCTGCCCTTGATTTCCCCACATGAAGGAGATTTCAGCATAAACTCACCAAAATTGTCTTGTGTGCTTCAGACACCAACAGCACCCCAATTCCACGATCTGTCTTCTGCTTGCTTTTCCTTTGACCAAAATATGAGTGTCAAAATGACATAACTCCTAAATCCTGTCTCTTATTCCCTATAGCTGTCGATCATCATCATGCTCATCACTAGCACTCCAGCTGCATCCAGGCATTGGAGATGATCAGAAGCCATGTGGATGAGGTTGGGTGTTGTCTACCCCATTCCAAACCAGAAGGCCTGATCCCAAAAATGCAAAGGTAGAAAGCAAGTTACTGAGTAGCACTGTAGCATTTTATTCCCTCCTTACACTGTATTAAGGCTGGCTCAAGAGGCAGCCTCAGAAGTTAGGAAATCCCCAAACAATGTAATCAATCCTTCCGTGCCTGTGGTGAGCAATAAAAGTTTATATGAAACCTACAGCACTTCACACTGAATGGCTGAAAAATAGCACACATTTATCAGAATGCCTGAAAACACACCCCATTCTGGTAGAGCAAAGCAATCAGTGGAGCCATTCTTCACCTGAAAGATTTCCATTCTGTTTTGCTAACACACTATATTCAGTATTGATGTGTCTCTGTGCACAGCAGAGCTCAGCAGTGCTGGGACAGCTCGTTCACATGGCAGCGCTGTCACTGTCGCGCTGCTCCGCTGCACCGTGCCACTGCAGCTCTGCATTAGAGCTGCACCCAACACTGCCAACAGACCAAAGCAGCTGGCCAGGCTTCCCCCCAGAGGATTTCAGTTTTTTAAGAGGCTTTAAGTCTGGCTGTTTTATCATGGACCACAGCTCCATAAAGGGATGCTAAATGGATTAAGCAGAGGTGTACCCTCTAAGAGCCCTAATCCAATCATTGTGGATGGGACTGGATTGCAAAATGTTGCCACATTTTTGGGGATTTCCCTAAACAGCAGTGTCAATTGTGGTGCCAGGGGACAGAGCACTGGGATGGACCAGCTGTTAGTTTGTCCAGGTGTGCTTCCTTACATTCTTCCATAGGAGTTTAAAATCACATTAGAATCAGATCCACACCCATATCAACATTCTAAATGGCTTTAAATCTCTGAAACTCTCCACTGGAAACTTCCATGAAATTCAACTATGGAGTTTCAGACCCTTTCTACTAATTTCCTTAGGATATATCCTTGTTTACCAACTCAGTGATAGCCAAGCTGCAAAAGGTAACATCTGAGTTTGGGATGGGATGCTGGCATATAAATCTCGTATTGTTAGCCTTTCTTATCAGATGTTTTACACTTCTAGTCAGGAGAAAAAAAAAGAAAAAGCCACATTACATGGTATATGTAATGTAATCACTTCTTGATTTTGAGAGTCCAGAAGAGAATACCATGAAGAGAGTGTGTTGACATTTCCTACATTAAAAAAAAAATAATAAAAAAAAAGCCACATTACATGGTACATTTCTCTTGGGATTAGCTGTAAAAGTTAAAAAAAAGAAGTAAAACAATTTTTCAGATAGTTAACTGAGCACATCAAAAACTTTAAAAGCTTCATTCAAGATAAGCTAAAAAAAAAAAAAAAAAGCCACCAAACAGCTCGAGAGTTCTCTTTATAATAAATCCACGGCCACTTTTGAACTTCACAGTTCTCACTGTCCTGTACACAACTCCCACTCAGTACATCACAGCAACAGTACAGATGGAGTTGTGATCTTCTTTACTCCAAAAGCACAGTCTTGTAGCTAAAGAAGGATATCTGTTAGCAGCTCAGGGTCTATATCATAGAGCTGAGCAATTCTCAGTACAGTGGTACCTCCCGATTCGACAGGCAATCCAGTTCTCTGCTTCCTCTGCTGCACAGTTTCTCCATCAAAAGGTTCTCCACATGCAAAACACTCAGCCTTCACTGTTGTTTTTACATAAAATTGATTTAAGTGAGCAGAGTTGTTTATCATTGAGCTAAAGATCAGCATAGAACGAGATAGCTTTGCAAGCTTTTTGCTTTGCACTCCTCCAATTAAAAATAAAAATGTTAAAATTTCCAAAAGGGCATTTTAGAACCTACTAATTGATAATGCAGATATAGTCGAGACTTTCTGCAGAAATGGGAAAGAGAGGAGGGAGAAAGTCAACAAATTAGAAGACACAGCTTTTATGTCTTCTGTGACTGTGTTCTACTTGTGATTTTGGCACTGGCCAGAGCAGCAGTAAAGGCTGGAGGTTCCTGATCACTAAAAAGCATGGCCATGCTATCCCCAAGGAATTGCAAAGCAAAGTAGGGATATGTTGATCTATATATCTCCTAGGTAACCACCATCTTGAAGATCATGAAACTTCTCTATTTATAGTAGCTGAGCACCTCACAATCTTAATGTGATTAATGAATATCCTTAGGCCATCTGGGTAAGGAAGAGCATCTATTATCTGTATTTTAGACATGGGGAATGAAGGTCTGGAAACCTACACCTCAAAAGTACTTAGATGCCTAATTTATTTCAAGTACTTTTTTGTAGGATTTAGGATTCAAAATATATTTTAGGATATCTACCCATACCTCAGAGAAACTGAGACTTTGGTATATATATCTGGCATGGGTACTCCAAGCAGTGAGTCTGTGATGTGTGGCTTCACATCTGCACTACTACATTTTGCTTTTTTGTTTGTTGAGGTCTCTCTTTGGGGCCTGTGTTGAACCATTTTGGCAAAAAACCAAACCAAAACAAAAACTCAAAGAAATGTCTGAGGTCATACAGGATAGCTGTGAAAAAGCAGGCACTGAAAACAATTTTTTTCAGGCCAGATTACACAGTGGACCATTTTCTCAAAAGTGTCCTCTTTTTCTGATACCAGAAGAAATTTTTGGATTTTGTGCAAAGCCTTTTGGGATTGTAATTAGAATTCTCACAAACCCCCAAAATTAGTAGTTGATCCTTTTCAGTATTGCAACCAATCCCTGATCACACTGTGACTGGTAACTTGGGCTGTAATTATACATCACAAGTTAATATTTCTGCCAAGGAGAAAGGGGACAATCCAGAAGGGCACGGGGAAGGGGCAGGCCATGGATTCACAGCTGTCACTCGTTCGGTGCAGCCCTGTGATGGTGTTCGGAGCCATCTCTGGCCTCCCATTCCACAGCCACTAGGAGGTGTGCTTAATGCATGGGCACACAGAGGGGGAAGCCTCCACACCTGGGGAAGAGGGGATCATGTCCAGCACAGGGATGGGGGGCACACAGGTAAAGAAAAAGAATGACTGGAGCAAGCTGCTGTAGCTATTTTGTAGGTTTGAGCAGATCTGTGGCTATCCTCATGTAAACTGGTTGACAGAATTAGTTTTTGTCTACACCAGACTGGTGAGAAATGTCGAGGCAATTCATCATCCTCCCTCTTTACTTCATAGACACTCATAGATGATCAGACAAAAATGAGGATTAAACTGCATGTATACAGATACTTTCTGTAAAAGGAATATGGGAAGAGCAGTGTTCCCTGGAGAATATGATTGCAGCCTGACTATTTATGCCTGATAGGCATGTTGCTCCTTAATTGTAAGTACACAAGGAATAACAACATTAAAAAAAAAAAAAAAAAAAAAAAGACAGGCAGATGTTGAAGAATTTTCTGACAACTGCCACAAAAATTCCAGCTACGACAACAACTCAGTCTATGTAGCCATAGTACCATACCTATACATCAGTATATAACTGGAAGCCTTTCTTCTTCACCTTTTAAACATACATGCTTAAATACATAAGCACAAGCACATAACCATGCTTATTTGGAGGGTGAGAGGAGAGAAGGGGCTTTCTGTTACCCCTAACATTTCAGAAATCCCATAGGTAGAGCATGTATTTTGTTCTAAGGAGTGATAACTCCTTGATTAATTGACTATTCTCCTAGTGTTATTCTTTTCTATCTGCTTGACTAATACACGTGATGAGAAAAAACAGCCTCCAAGGAACATGGGCAATGAATGCCCCCTCTTCTAATTGTGATAACTGTGCATGGAAATCTATTTCAGGTTGGAATTTTTGGATCTTTCTATGCCTGTCTTTTTTTTAAATTTTCCTTCTCGCTTTGCTGTATGCACTGGGAAACAGTGGCTAAGGAATATGCTGGTTTACATTTCTTTTTGAGTGTGTGCTGACTGTACAAAGAGTTAAACATGAAAAAAAGAATGAAAATAAGCATGAAAGACAACATCCGTTCTCATTTCAATTTCCTGGAAGGAAAGTGCGGTTGGGCAGATGGTGCTTTTTTGTTTTACTAAACTGAAAGATCAGATGTAAATAATATAGACAATATAGACTATAAAGATCATTGAAGGTGAGGTTTCTGTGCACAGAGAATTGCTATATTGTGGAGAGTTTTTCACCCTTTAGTGACAGGATTTTTTGGTTTTAGCTTCTTAATTTTTTTTTTTGACGTTTCAGTTTGCTTACTGCACCCTCTATCTGCCTAGTCATATTTTTTTCAAGGACTATATTGCAGAAGGTTGAGTAGTATATATTTTAATTCAGGCCCCCTTCATGAAGAGCCAAGATATTTGGTCTCTGGCTGAACGGACAGAGGAGACTGGCTGGTAATTTGGCCTCACGTGAGTCTCAATATTTCTGTGTTGTCTTTCTTCATGCCCTGGCTTTATTGTGTGCTATAAGAATTTATTTGTTGTTATCCAGTAGGATTTTTACACTTTTGAAAATCTTCTTTAATTTGCTTTCCAACCCGGAACATTAAACTTTCTTAAAGCAGAGCAGAGTTTGTGTTCTCTCATAATCAGAAAAAACATTTATCAAAGGAAAAAACCCAAACTTTTCTAAAATGCATATGACTAAACATGGCTCAACAAAGCCATAATGCTGTCTTCCTGACTGAAAGAGGAGAAAAACATACTGTGCTATGACTGGAAAGATATAATACTGCGGTTTCATTCTTGGCTGGATAAAAAGAATGCTCTTCATTGCACCTCAAGTCCCCCATTAGACTGGTGGGACTCAGACAGAGGACATTTTCATGTTTACATTACAAGAATGCCTCTAACCAGTGCTGAAAAGCTAAAAACATGTTCACTTCTGTGAAGATCTTGGAAGGTTATTACCTCTCTGAACTTCCCTGGTCCAGGGTGACCAGTGTGGCTGAACAGGGAGCTTTGGCTGGAGCTCAGGAAGACAGGAGAGTTTATGACCTTTGGAAGAAAGGGCAGGCCACTCAGAAGTGGAGGATATCATGAGGTTGTGTGTGGGGAAAATTAGAAGAGCCAAAGTGCAACTAGAATTTAATCTGGCTACTGCCATAAAAGACAATTAAAAAAAAATTATAAAGTCATCAGCACCATAAGGAAAATCCCCATCCTTTATTGGATGCAGGGGGAAATAAAGTGACAAAGGGTGAGGAAAATGCTCAGGTAATTCATGCCTTCTTTCACTCAACTTTTAGTAGTAAGACCAGTTATCCACAGGTACTCAGCTCCTTAAGCTTGGAAGACAAGGATGGAGGGAAGAGTGGAGCTCCCATAATCCAAGGAGGACAGGTCAGCAATCTGCTACACCCCCTAAACATACACAAGTCTGTGGAGCTGGATGAGATCCACCCAAAGGTACTGAGGGAGCTGACAGGAGTGCTCACAGAGCCATTTTTCATCATTTATCATCAGTCCTGGCTTACCAGGAAGGTCCCAGTTGGCTGCAAGCTGGCAAATGTAACATCCATCTACAAAAGCCAGAAAGAAGATCTGGTGAACTACAGACATGTCAGCCTGACCTTAGTGCCGGGGAAGGTGATGGAGCAGAACATCTTCAGAGCCATCACAAAGCCCATACAGGACAACCAGGTGATCAGGCCCAGGCAGAGTTTGGGAAAGACAGCTCTTTTTCTGTGACAAGGTGACCTGCTTAGTGGATGAGGGAAAGTCTGTGGATGTTGTCTACAAGGAGAGTGTGCCCAGGTGGCCAATAAGGTCAACAGCACCTTGTCTTATATCAGATATCCTTGTCAGTAATGGTGGGGCTGCACCTCAAATCCTGTGTTCAGTTTTGGGCCCATCACTACAAGAAAAACACTGAGGTGGTAGAGCAGGTCCAGAGGAGGGAATCTAAAAGTTTGGAGAAGCACTTATGAGGGGTGGTTGAGGGAGCTGGGGTTGCTCACCCTGGAGAAAATCAGGTTTAGGGAGGATCTTATTGCTCTCTGCAGCTCCCTGAAAGGAAGCTGTAGCCAAGTCAGTGTCAGTCTCTTCTCCTGGGTAATGAGCTATAAGACAAGATTAAATGACCTCAGTTTGTGCTAGGTGAGTTTTAGATTGAATATTAGGCAAATTTTGTTCACTGAAAGGGTGGTCTACCCTTGGAACTGGCTGCCCAGGGAAGTGGTAGAGTATCAACCCTGAAGGTATTTACAAGTCATGTAGTTGTGGTGCTTAGGGAACACGGTTTAATCTGGACTTGGCAGTGATATGTTAATGGTTGGATTTGATGTTCCTAAAGGTCTTTTCCAACCTTAATGATTCTATGACACTGCAAACATAACCACTGTGATTTTTTTTATTTAACACTAGTTTTTCTTACTAACCTTAAAATGAGTACAGCAGAAGGAGGAGAAAAAGACGTTTTCTCAATGAAAAGATGTCACCGTAATCCTCAGGAGAAATGACTCATATAAAATTATAGAACTTGCATATCAAATCAGAGTGACCAGATCTGGGGAAATCAGAGGACATAGCCACTGCTAAGACTCCTGTATAAACCAAGAGACTGAGGTAAACCAGAGAACTAGATTAAACTAAAACTTAGTTTTTAATGTTAATTAAAAATTAAATGTTGTAGGTTACACTAGTTATCTTTTTGTAAAACTGGTAATGCTGAATATAAACTGTGAAACTGCTTCTCAGTTTTTTTATTGTTTTACTTTCATAACTACTGGACTCAAGTGCTTTCTGAATCATTTGAAATCTCAGTATAGAAAAAATACTTTTAGCATTAATTGAACAAGCAGCACTTGAAATTTTTATGAATATAATCTCTAAAATCACTGTAAACAAAGAAACTTATCTTACTTTTTAAGCAACTCCTACATTTCAGAGGTTTTACACATTTTTAGGGTATTTTATTTCATCAGTGCAAGGACTATGAAAAGAAGGACAAAAATATGTCTGTGATGTTACTTCTATATTATCAGGAAAGTGAAAAAAAAAAAAATAAGAAAACTGAAAATGCTTCACTTAGTCTTAAGGTATCCTGAAAACATGAATGAATTAGTGTTTGGAGATAATATGTCACTGGAATGAAGATTCTATAGGTAAGAATTTTTAACATTAAGTTGCGAGTAATAAAAAAGAACAAAATTTGAAAGGAAAGACTTCATCTTGCAGAACCTCGTGCCTTATAGCTTTCTTGAAGTTTGAAAATCCCAGAGAGTGAGTTTTGTCTCCTCACAGGTAGCTCAGTAATAAATAAATAAAGAGGAAAAAAAAAATCAAATAACTGAAAGCTCCAAAGAGAGATTTTACCAGCGGAAAAAGAAACGTGAAAGCACTTCAGCCCGAATGCTATCCTGCACCTACCAAGAGGTGTTGGTGCAGTAAAGATGGGGCAGGCTTGCTGGGGGCCAAGCGCTGCTGACAGGTACTGCCAGAAGGAAGTGGGGCTGAGGTGTGAGTGGTGCAAACGCTCATAAACAGGCAGGGCTTCACTCAGCTGTTCACAGTTTCCCACAGTCAAAAGCTGATGGGCTTGAAACAGTTTGGGGGTGATAAGATGAGCTGTAGTTAAAAAGGAAGGAAAGGCTCTAAACACCTGGGGCCAAACCTCTATCTGCCCGTTGATCTCAACGGGAATAAAACCATATGTGCAAGCCCAAGGCTCGACTCTCAGCCTCTCATACGCACTCTGAAACCCACAGAAACTGACCATGGGATATTTTTGGCTTTCCTTAGAGGCATGCCCACAAAACCTCCACAAATACTGCTGTCCTTCTGGACAAAGGTTTCTGTGCTTGCAAGATAGAACTAGTGGATAGCTAAAGACACAGACATTTATGGATGGCACCTAAACAGAGGAAGGCAGAGGCCATTTGCAAATAAAAGAGAACAATCCCAGGTTAAATTAGGAACAGTTACCAAACAAAATGGAGGCAACGTACAGGCCCTAACAAGCAGTTGAGACTAAAACCTGTTGAACTAGTAAGACACTGAATGTCCTGTGGCATCAGAAAGTAAAAAGTCTCATATCTGATTTCTCCTTCGCTTGAAAGAAACACTTCATCATGCAAACCCAAATCTTTGTTCAGTGAGAGCCTGGACTGCCACTCTTCATTACTACAGGAGTTGATGTAGAAGCCAACACAGTAATGCCTTTCATCTCTTGTAAGAATTCAAATTCAATTTTTATTTGAAATAAAAGTTTCAAGGCACAGCCACACAGTGCCTTAGAGTATGTTTCGTGTGTTGCCTTCATCCCTTAATAACAGCTTAGAAAACAGATACACCCCTATTAAACCCCTATTTCTGCCACTCGCCCCATAGTTTGTTTCATCTTACAAACAGTAACAATTCACCACGTAAAAGTCACAACAATAGTAAGTAGAGTCTACTGAACACTTTTCTCTTCCTAAAGGTTTTTTTCGTTCTTTTTGAGCACTGATATACTTAGCTGTTCCACAAATCTGGGATCTACAAGTTTTGACTTGTAGAAAGTCGAACTGACACCTTTGCCAATAACATACTAATATGCTGAAAGCTCTTCTTAACTCACCTACAGCGGACTATTTCACTTTTTCTTCTGCTCTCCTCAGGAGTGCAGTGTTGGACCATGGGGAACTTCAGCCCTACTGTCTTTAACCATGAGCTGTGGCCTGATAGTCACAACATTCTGACTGGTGCTTGCTGCCTTCTTAGTCATCATGCTTTGGCTTGTGTGTTTTCAGACTGCTCTTCAAGGTTTTCAGTTTGAGGGTTTGAATATATACCATGTCCAAGTTGTTAAGTGCACCACCAGTCCAGAAACACTGACTTTCTAAACATGGACTTTAAAATGGTGTGGTCATCATTCCTCTGCTTCTGCATATGAGCCTGACTCAGCAACTAGTGGTTAGTTTTGTGGTCAACAGACTGTTTCATAGAGTCCCTTAAGGGGACAGGTTGGCCCAGTGGATGGGCTGTTCATTTTGGTACAAAAACAACAAAAATCCCACCAGTCCCAGCAGCGATCAGAGCAGCAGAGGAAACAGCAACACATGAAGTGTAGGAATAGAGACATCCCAAGTAATCTGACTGGTTTATATTAAGAAAGGATTTGACAGACCTGCTGGGTTTCTACTTAATGCCAATCAAGTCTGAAAGGGACCACTTGAGCTCAGGTATTTATCTCAAACTGATCTGAATTATCCTCACTTCTTGATTTTGAGAGTCCAGAAGAGAATACCATGAAGAGAGTGTGTTGACATTTCCTACATAAAACAAAATTAAATCCATTCAAGTCAAGGAAATACAGTGTAGATGATACAAGAATCAGGCCCTTTGAAATGCCAACAGAAGTAGAGCTTCATCGGGGCTACGTGTTCTCAGAAAATCTTCTGGGAAGTGAAAACCTGATGAATCTCCCCTTTCAATGTAATTAGAATAAACAAAATGCATACAGGGCATATCATACATATTATTACATCTATTTCTGCCTAGTCAGTATAAGCTTTATGTTTGTTTTGCAGACACGTTAGCTAAAGAGCAGCATTTGAGATCAAGTCTAGATTGTCCTTTTTATTAGGCTAATACTGCACATATGAAAACTTATTCAAAAGAAATAATCTCAAATTATTACCAGCACTTAAATGATCATTGCAGAAATCACAGGAAAGAAGGATAGTGCTTACCAAAACCCCAAGAAAGTACTTCAGATTGTTTTTCTTTCATTGCCAAGCAGCGAGGGTCAAGTGAACTGTATTATTTGCAAATATCCACCTTCTCTGAATGTCACAAGCAGCTGTAACATATCCACTAGCAGCAATTTCCACTTGGCTCTATCCAGAGGGGAGAAAATTACCAGGAGCTGCGTTGTTTATAATTCCCTCAACCCTCAGGGTAATTCTGTTCACCAATTACTTGAAATTAAAGTTAGGTAATTTGACACGTCTGTTTGATACCCGACCACAAACTCTTAAACAAACCAAAGAGTTGGATAGTTTACTTCCTTAATATTCCACAGAATTTCATTATTGCAACCATGACAGGAAAGGAAAAATGAGAAATTGTACAGACTTGTGAATCGGTAGGGCTTGGGGGGTTTTTGTCACTGTTGCCACATTAAGAGGTCCCAATAGATCAGAGAAAGAGGAAGCTGGAACGCAGATTTCCTCCTGGGATGAGAGTTCCCAATCAAACATAGCAAAGATGGTAAGAATTGAACAACCAGAAGCCTTCAAGTGCAGTGTTTGAAAAGAAAAGAAAGCTGCTTTCTGTAGTGAGATGATTTCACACCTTTTGTCTTTGCATACAGTTACAATGCTGCCCAGAAAAGGCTGTACACATGCAGAGAGAACCTACATTATCTTCAGTATGTGTTTTTTGATCTCTAGGGCCAGTCTTTTAAATTACATAGTTGAATCCTGAGCTGGGTTATACCTAGTCTTGGAAATTTTTATAGTCAGGCATACCTGTTAAACATTTTATTGGTGATGAGTGTGTGTACACTCCATTTCTGTATCTCTTTGTGAGTAATGAATTGGCTGCCAGGTACTGTGACTGAACTGCATGACTCACTCCATGGATTCATTTTACAATCTGGTGAAACCAGAGGCTGGTAACACCTATCCTTTGTAAGAACTTTTTACGTGTTGTAATTCTACAAATGAACACATTTTTTTTTAACACAGAACACTACACTGATGAATTTTAAAAAAGTACAAGCTGACTCAAAATTCATTTATGTTGTACTGAGCTGTGTACTAAACTTTTCAGCCTAAAATCTATGAAATGAGCTTACCTCCCATTTTTGTCAAGGTATATCAGGACTCATTTCAAAGGATTCATTATCCTTAAACATTATAAAACAAGTGAACAAGAAATGCAGATGTACTATCTTTTCATAGTGAGAAGGCTTGATTTTTAATTGTGTAATCTCATTCTTGTTGGCATAGCTTCCTATTTGGAAAGTCTAGTACCAAATAAGTAGCAAGTGCTTTATTTTTTAAATCTGAATATGATTACCCTTTCAGCCATATTCTGCAATTCATTTTTACTATAAAAGTTGTTCGTTGTCCAATTTCAAGCTGAAAAACTATAAAAGTCCATTTTGACTTCCCTACAGCAGAACTAAAAGATTTTTTTGAACTAAGATTAAATTGATATACCTTGAGCTTCTGTCATTGTAATATGACATTAGGAGCATAGTCAAATACTGGTTTTGACTATAAGTGTCCTACTAAAGTAGTAGTCTACTGCAGAGTGCTTTTTGATGTATCAAAGAAATGGTACTATCTTTCAAACAGCATTCATATTCTCCTATCATCAAGGCAAAGTAATAGCAGGACTAAAGCATGATCTTTTTTTAGTTTCTAGAAGTCAGTGCTATAAGGGATTGCCTAGCCTTGCATTAGGTATTCATGTTTAAATGGACCATAGATAGGCTTTCCAATCTACAAACTCCATTAATCAGATTTTATCCTTTTCTCTGTCCTTTATTTTTTGGATCCTTTACCATCTTTCCTGCTGCTACTGCTATAGCTTCCCTAATGACAGGCCAAGTAATTTATTTTTTTCTTTCTATCTTTCTTTTCCTAAAGTTGCAATACTCTTACTGGTACAATTCACAAATGTTTCCATGTAACTCTGATGACCATGACTCCATCATTCAGTGGGTAAATAACATTTAACTTTATTATCTCTCAAACATGTCAACTCTCATATAGAATGTCCTAACTTAAAAGATGAGTTTGTTTTTCGAAATGTCTTGGTTAGTGGAAAAAAATGCCTTTGAACCACTCTTAATATTTAAAGTTCTGATATGGTTAGGTATATGGCTCAGGAAAAAGACAAAAAACGAGAAGCAGCATTAGCACTGAAGGAACAGAACTGGACAGCACAGTGAATTGCCAAGGGCCAGCGAAGTGTCAGAGAAACATAAGAGAGGTTTTGCTTTTTCTTTTTTATCCCTATGATATTTTTTCCCATTTTTTTTCTAAAAACAGCCTGTTTTCATCCTAGGAATAATAGAGTGAATCCTGACTTTTCAAGTTTTCCTTTTATGCCTATCTAGGACAAAATGTAGAACTCCACATCCACAGAGCAACAGGGGAGAACTTCTAAAGGTATTTATTTCCAACAAGTGGAACAATAGATTTGTTTTGATATTGTTAAATTGCTTCAGTAGGATAAAATAATTCTCATTGATCAGTTTGAAAGATTGAGTATATATTAGATATATAGTGTTAGTACAGAATAATATGCAAATGTTAAAAAGATAAATTTAGAAGACAAAAGCAGGATTTTTTTTATTTTGGTTTTAGTCACTGAAATGTTTCCCTTAAGAAATCATTAAAATCAACATGTTCTTATGAAATATTTAAAAGAACACCCTTCTGAAAGCATTTTTTTTATTAAGACTATGCAGAAGGCAATGTTATTTCCGTTATTTTTTATCCTAAATTCATAAAAGACATTGCTAATGATAGATTTGTTGCTAATGGGAAGAGCCAGTTTAACTCTTCTGAGAAGAGTAGGTCCTCCCCACAGAGCAAACAGGTAACAGAATGGTGTAGCCCTCTTCAAAAGTGCTCTTCTATGTATGGGGATGTTTTAAAACTGGACCAACCAATAGTTCACAGTTCAGTTGCTATAATCAAGGAAAGATCTCTGTAATTCCAGTGTTTTCTCCTTCTAAATGCAGTCTGTAAGAATTATAAGGGGGGTTCAGTAGAAGTGTGTACATACTGTAGATGGTACAGGGGTAACATGAGATGAAAACAAACAAATAAACAAGCAAACAAACCACTTTAAAAAGAGATTAAAAACCTCAACTTCCTAGCACAGGTGGAAGGCAAAGTTTTTTATATTAAAATGTTCTCCTATTGAGAGTCACCAAAGGGAGACACCAAATGGACAGACTTCATCTGCAGAAACCATTAAAATTGACAGAAATTTTACAGAGTTGGTCAATAAGGTGAACTCAGGGATCAAGAAAATTGTTTCATCTCTAAAGCCACAATGCCCTGTTGTCTGGGGAGGTGAGCCAGTGCAGTACAGAACGAGGTCTTAGAACACTTCATGCAACACTTCTTCCTTTCAGTGTTAGACAATAGATGGTATCCATTCGTGCTGAGTCAGTTTATAGTGCCTATGCATTATGAAACACTTCCTCAGCTCCCCAGCTTCCTCTACCCACTCTTACATGCACAGACTGAGTTTTCCAAAATTGTTCTTTTTTGTCACACTGTGAGCATCAGAAGCACAGGCCTGAGCAGCTCATAATGTGTACATAATAACAGTGGTTCTAGATCCGTACTCAGTGTAATAATAGTGGATGCTGATACTGGCTCAGTTGACACTGTATATTGCCAAAAATTTTTGTCACACCAGAAACAGGAAGAGAAAAATTGGGAAGAGGTGTGAAGAAGGAACCTTCTGTCCAAATTCAAATCACATAATGCTATTATCTGTGGGGAATAACAGTGAGAGACTAAATGGATGTGCTTTGGGTGGCTGTTAAGGCAGAAATGACCAGAAAGGGATGTTGGGCTGCACTTCTCTGAATGGTGCTTCTCCTGCAGCTCACATGCCTTGAGTTATGGCTCATGATAGTGAACACATGGCAGCCTGGTCCCAGTCTCCTGATTCACACTGTTCTTACATGTAGCCCTATTTTGCCTGCATAAATAGGGAGGAATTTCCAATTCCATGGAGATACTACAAGTTTAGTCATGAAGATAATTAAGTCCTTTGGGCTTGAAATACCCAAACATTTCATACTTGAAAGAAATTCAGATATGGCTCTGAATGTCTGGACTACTGCCATCTAAACAATTTGGATTCATCTGAGGTTTAAGATTCGCTCCAAATTTCTCTTCACATCAATTAATCATTCAGATATTTACTATTCTTATCACTAGTATTATAGAATGGCTAGAAATTCTAAGATACTGTATAGCCTAGTTCTGCTGATACACAAAAACCAGCATCAGTCTGTTAAAAATGTCAAATCTAATAAGGAAAAATTGGGAAAAAAAAAAAAAAAGGTGGAAAGAAGTTTTATTACTGACATCCTTTTCCAAAGGATAATAGAAATAGTAACTTGTCCAAAACACCTCACAGAATATCAATGATAGAGCTGAGGAAGGACTCTATGAGTGTTGTCTGTCTCCCAAGGCAGCAGGAGATTTAGTCAGCAGATTCCTTTACCCCAAATATTTTGCAGCAAAAATATTTCTTGCTGTTATTGCTCACTGCATTTAAGTGAAAAGATATCTAAATTTTACAGAAGTTTTGGAACTCGAATATCAGAATAAATACAGTCCCTATAAATAATAGTTATCAATGGAATGCTAGCTCAGGTCCCAGGGAACTTACAGAAATGCAGGTACCTTTCTGGTACTGCATGGTGATCATATAAAAAGACTTTGATACAGAAATAGGAACACTTGCTTGAAATCGGGCTTAAATATCTAGAGACTTTTGAAACTAAAGACAAAGGCAGATTAAGAGATACATTTGTCTCAAGGATCAGAGAGCCTCTGTGAGATATCTGTCTGACCCATAGTTTTATCTAAGTTTGTCATTTCACCTCTATTTCCAAGTAAAATAAGTTAGATTCATTGTTAGGGCTTTTTATTGAATTTATGAGTTTATTTTTGACTACTGAATTTCAATCATTTACATTTACCAAACTTTTACCTGATAGTAACACTGTCTTGATTAAATCTTACTTTCTGTTTTGTTGTTTTGCCACTAAGAATTCTGAAAATCAGATGAAGACTCTGAAAGTAGAACTGCTACAATTGCAAATAGATTTAAAAGCTTCACTTTCTTTCCTGAGGTCTGACTTTTTTGTGTCTGCATGTGTGTGTGTCAGTAAAGGGGAGGGCAGAGGGTTCAACATGACCTGCGGTAAATATTATCAAATGAAATTTAATTAACAGTTCTGACGAGATACCAAGAGAGATTGAACCTCTCTCCCAAAACTGTACTAGTTTTCTGTTGTTGCTGCTGTTGTAAAAAACCCTTATTTTGCTGACACTTCGGAAATGATTGTGATGAGTAAAAAGATACTGTCTTTACAAGGGCAATTTTGGACTAAATTTAATCTGTCTAAAAAAGCTGAGGTGAAACACTAAAGGAAAAAAAAAAAAAAACCCTGAAGAAGATTCTGCACTGAATTTGACTTATTTTGAAACTTTTATTGGTGCAAAGCCTGAAATAGCGCACAAAGAGCTTCAGCTTTTCCCAAGACACTGCAGAAGTGAGGAGATAACTTATGAAGACATTAAATGCAGCAAAACAGGACATAATTGTCATGGGGTGGGAGCGAGGGGTGTGGGCTGGGAGGTGGGTAAGGAATTAAAAATTAAATTATCTTTGCCAAAATTTCTGCAAACAGCTCTGATAGAAGTCAGCTGTCTTGTCGCAAGCACATTTCTGATGCTGGCTACTGGATATTCCCATCCTGCATTGAAAGGTCTTTATCAAAAAAGGAGAAAGGATGAGAGATGCAAATTATGGTTTATAATGCACATAAGCATCAAAAATAAAAGTTCTTCTAGCTTGATACATCAGAGTGCTGCTTTCTGTTGATTTGTATTGCCTGTGATTGGAGATAATTGTAGTAGTTTATACACTAGCATGGTAATGTTTGATTAATTTTAGTTTATCACTGACAGTGAATGTGTATATTGGTGTGTATGCACCAATGGAATACTGTTGAAATACTGTATTTCTGTTACTTCATAAAAAGAACCAAATATTTTGGGGTGAAAATAGTAAGCCCTCTGCACAGCATGATTTCAAAGGCCTGAAGTGAAACTTAATTCAAATTTTTTTGTAAACTTAAGGATAAGTCTAAACTAACTGAAGCCTGGATACTTTCGAAACCTGTCTTTCTCACAGATAATTGAAGTGTAGCTTTCTAAAACAAACACTTTTTTCAGTCCTCTACAGAATGCCTAAACTAGTTACAATGAAAAATGGATAAATCATTTTCCAGCTCCTTTTTTTTTTGTTTTTTTACTTTCCCATAGTCTAAATTTTAGTCCCAAACTAATACAAGTCCATATTTTACTGTTGATCAATGTAAAACTAAAGGGTTTTTTTTGAGACTAAAGTTTTTACTTTGATAAAGACTGAAAGGTATAATTTGGATCACTTGTGCTTAAGACTGCCAAATGAATACCTTTCAATTTTTTTTCAGAAGAATCTTCTGAAGTGCTGTGTGATTCAATTTTCTGTCTCTCAAAAAAAAAAAAAAAAAAAAAAAAATTCAGTCAAAATTATGAACACTGTAGAAAAAGGTAAGAATATATCTCTGCCATATATATTTATTTACATTTCTTGCTTATCCACCCAGTCCAAAAATAAAAATATTTGACTAATATTTTTATATAATTTCTTTCTTCTTTAGTTTCTCTTTTAGTAATATTTACCTAATTCACTATAAAATGAAAATGTAAGACAAAACCTCAGAGATCTTGGAAAATACTGTCCAGTAGATTAGCAACTGAAGGGATTCTCTCTCCTTAAAGGATTAAATATGCCCAGCTAAATCTTATGACTATAAGCTGAGTCCTGCTGGTTTTGAACTAATCATTTGCAAAATCGGAGTGGGGAGAAAAAAAAAGGTGACACAAGAAAAAAAAAAAAAAAATGTCTTCTGGTAGGTGAGCCACAGCAGGGCAATTAAGATGATATGGCAGAGGTAGACATCTGCTCCTCGACAGATAGAGTTCCACTGATGCTATCTATAGCTGCAATCCTTCCGAGAGATAAACAACGCGCGAGAGCGACGCGCAGGAGGAAACGCCACACTGAGAAAGAGGTGATCGTGTGGTCTGAGAAAGAGACACAGGCAGCAGGAGACAAGGGGAGGGGTGTCGTGTGGGGCCTGCACCAGGCACATGCAGGTGGCAGCAGTCATGAGACAGGCATGCATCAAAATGCAGAGATGAGAGATGAGTGAGATCTGACACTGGAGGGGAGCAGAATTGCAGCAAAGAGGAAAGCACAATGGGACCAAGAAGAAAAGAGATGGAAAACCCCTTTCTAACTCTAGACATGAAGTTAATCTATACTGAATTTTTTTAAGAAATCATTAGTAGGTGATTTATTCTATCAGATTTGAAGGCTTGAAAGTTTTTTCAGAATTTCAAGCTCACATTCAAGTTGCTCACCAAGTTAATCTGAACTATGCTCCCACAGTAGATGATTGCTTGCTGCTGTTTCATATTACTCTCACAGCAATGCTCAGACACAGCCAAGGTAGTATTCCCTCTTTCCCTTGCAGATAGGTACAGAGAAAACCTAAAGGAGGGTGTGATATCTACTGCAAACAAATTTTCAAGCCACAGAGTGAGAATGTTTAATTTAGGACAGACTTGATGCAACAGTACACTACACAGTAAGCTTAATGACCTCGTTGGACACAAGTTTTCTAAAGGCTTTCACTGGCCATGCCACTGACTTTTCATGTCATTTGTCACTGGGTTCCTTGTCAGGAGAATTTGGTGGTATTTCTTTGATGTCAGGGGTTCAGAGTCCCACCAAAACTGAGGGAGCATCCTTTCTGTCTCTAGCTTTCCTAATGGGAAAAAGGCTTAGCATTCAGTTGACCTAAGGAATTCACCCAGTGTCAGGAGCTCTCTGGAAAACTCACAGCAAGAACCTGAGGCCAAGCAATTTGCAGAGAATCACTGTTCGGAAGCAAGTGCAGAAATACCCTGCTGAGGGCAGGTCCTCTGGCTCCTATGCTGTGCTATCTTCCACTTCTGGGCTGGACCTGGGGCTTAGTTTACATCAGCAGAAGATGAGGAACTGAAACAGCAAAGTGTCATTCTTTCTCGTGTTGGAATCTCAAACCGATAATTACGAGTTTTCATAATGTCTGTTATTATGATTCTTCAGCCTGGTCACCCTGTGGTCTCATTCTGTAAAAAAGCCGATTTCTTTCCTCTGTGAAGAGAAAAATATCAAACAGAAGAACTTAATGTAAAATCAAAAGGTGGAATGAATCACAAGCCCTCATGCAATATTGTGCTTTGGAGAGTTTTTAAATTGCTACTCCTGAAAGCGTCTTACCAGGAAAACCTGACTCTGAAATGTGCTGTTTATCTTAAGATGGTAGAACTGGACTTAATGCCTTTAACAAGCAATTCTCCTAAGGCCAGATTTTGCTATCCCGACTCAGTTCATACCCCAGAGAGGGTGACGAATTTAGGTACTTCTTCTGTCCACTAGATGCTCATAAACAGACTCATCTCCAATATATTCATGAGGGGAAAATGTGCAACTCTTCCTGTTTGCTTAACTACACTTTTGTCTTCCTTATTTTTCACAGAGTGAGCACGAACATTCAAGTGTTGCATCTGTTGGTTGTTGATTACTTGTTTGGGGCTTTTTCTGATTCTTACTTTTCATTCTAGATCTTTTAAATTTCACATTCACACATGCAAGCATCAACACTTCTTTTTGAGATATGTATTCTGGAAAAACTCAGTCCTGTGGATATTTTCAGGAAGTGGAAAAAAACCCCATTAAGTGTAGAATTCTAGTCTACATGACACAAGAAACCTAATTTTTAAATATGATCATGAGATTAGAGCACTAATTTATTAAAATTTCCCCTAGATCTGCATAAAATTATCAAAACAGGAACAGGAACAATACCAGCAAAGAACTAAATTGTTCTATTAATGTGTGTATAAAATGTAAAATTTCTGCTATTCTTCATTCTGCATTTCCAGTAAGTATATCAATTATTTAGGGCAGCCACAAAAAGTCTGATCATTTGAATTCCTCAGATAAAGTTATTATTTTGGAGAATGGAGTTTTCCTCTTTTGGAATATCTAAGGCAAATGTTTATCCACACAGAATGTCAGTTCCTAAGTTAGCACTCGGCATAGTCATCAGAGTTCAATAATTTCTGTATATTAGATGTGCTAATGTAGCTTTATTTTTTCCCGTTTGTTCACTCTTGATGAATGCATTTTGTGTGCTTAATCCTGCAATATATACTTTATTTATAACTATTTTGATTTTATTGCTCTCTTCCCACTTTTCTACCTTTTTTTTCTGTATTTTGAAAAAAAATGTTTTAGTATAGCAAAGAAGCACACTTTCTTTCTCTCCATTTTCTTTTCTTAATTCAGAAATATATCTGATTTTTTAAAAAATCACATTAGTAACTCAGGATTATTTTAAATTTTTTTTTGCATGTTGTATTATTAGATTTTAACCTACTGAGCAACTTTCACAGAGCAGATTTTTGTTATGACTGTATTTTGCCTTTTGACTGCAGTCTATCACATAAAAGTGTGTCCCTCCTCCATTCCAGCTATGTGTTGCAAGCTTTTTTATCTTTTCCACCTTGCTAGAGGCATTATTGGGGCAGCTCACCTTTGACCAAATGGGCAGATGAACATTCATCCTCTGGAGCCAGTACTAGTGCTGTTTGGTAGATCAGCTCTCAAATGGTACTGAACTGTGACCTCTTCCTCTGTTCAAAGACTAAATACACAAGCTTGAGTTTCCATTGGTGCCAAGCCTGGGAACCTGAGCTGCTCCCTAATCCCAGGTCTCGCAGCCAGCAGCACAATGGGCAGCTCACCATGCCAGCCGGCCAGCCTGAAAGAATGTCTTTATTCTCTCTTCCTCAACAAATTGCTTATTGTTTGGCCCACAGGCTGCTAGACCTTGTGAACTGTCCAAAACTTTATTGCTTTAATGTTAAACTTTCTTCTCTTTTCCCTCTGATTTTGCTTACAAACAAAATTAGTTCCTATTTTCATGTGTCAGTAATCAAATTTTATAATATGTCTGCTTCTTTTAATTTTTTTTGCAGAGTATATCTGCCTCTTGGAAGCCTGTAGGAACCACAGAAGTAATACAAGCCCTGCAGGTTTAGTTTCTTTAGAAAGAAATCTGTGGAAATGCGAAGTGTTAAGTGCTCTGTATTACTGAGAGGAAAATGGAGCCAAAAGCTTAAGAACATTCCTGAGTTTCCAAATATATGTATCATTTTTTTGGCCTCATCTTCACTGTGGCTACAATGTGCTTATTGTGACCATAGGACAAAACACTTATTTGGGGTCGTTGGGTTTTGGAGTTGCTCAGGATTAGTTGCCTTCAGAGGAAGTTAAAGCAGGGTGCCCAAGTTGTGTTTTATCTCTCAAGGTATTTCTGGAAGCACCTTTTGTTTTCAGCAGAAGTTTCTGGGAATGTGATTGCAGGATAATCATTGTGCAAGCTGGCACTAGGCAGAGCATTGGCAAGATAAGGCTGATATTGCAAAATGCAGCCAGATCTACCCTGGGAAAAGAAGAGCTTCACAGGTGTGACCCCAGCATACAAAGAGAGAAATTGCTTTATAAACATGGCCAAAAACACAGGACCCAGCACCTCTGTTGCTCTTCCTCATCTCGACAAACCTGTGCTGAGACATGTTCACGTGTTCAGTGGGCAACCCTGGCCCTGTTTGGAGACAGGGACCTAGGAGACAAATATCCTTGTGAACAGTAAGATCGGTTCTGATCACTTGGAGAGTGCTGATGAAGATCAATTTAAACACTCATGCAGTTCTGATCCATTTTTTGCACACATTGTTTTCGAAAGACGGGTGAAGTGCACAGCTTTCCGGAGCCATACATGATCTAAGAATCACACAAATTTCTTAAAAGTGCCAACGTGAGTGTGTGTGGGTGTATATGTATGTAAAATTTAATACTCTTTCAAGTATGAGAGTGGCAGCACAAGAGTAGAAGAACTGCAAAACTAAAATGTCCACATTAAACTGATATATAGTACATAGCAGATGATATATACACTGCCTTATTGTTCAGTTGTGGCTCAGGAAGCTAAATGCATAATTTAAGATATATGTATAGTCTAAGGGTCAAATGCTGTCAGTTACACGAGTGTAAATCAAGAGCAAAAGCTCCAAAGTGACTGAAGTTGCAGTACCCTGGATTTACACCAGTGTTGCTGAAAGCAGTATAGGAGTCAATATGTGTCATCAATACAGCTGAGTTAGTGGTACTGAGGGAATTTTATGATATGCATGCACCTAAATCCTTCACTCTTTTTTCTTTTTTTTTTTTTTTTCATGTTTCACACTATTACACTTTATGTTTCAAATTTTGTCTGTGTTTTTAAAGGAATAAGGGACTGAAATCCCAAATCTGTAAGTGAAATGTCCACTTCCCTCATCTAGCAAATTTTCTCAGTCTTACTTCATAACAGTGGGATGAACATCTCACATTCATGGAAGGATTACTTCCCTGACTTACATTGAAGGCCAGTCTTAGTTTATATAAATGCATAATTCTGAATCCCAAGAGAATGTTGCTAGGCTGGCTGGCTGACTGCATGCAGAAATGCATCCTTGTCATTCTCTCCATCCTGTTAGCAAGTGCACAGGCTGTTGTAGGGTCAGGAAGCAAAGTTTTCTAGACATGTAGGAAGCAGGATCTGGATGCAGCAGGAAGAATTGTGTACCTGGTTGAAGTCAGTGGGTATGGACAGCTGGCAGCTAAAGACAAAATCATCTGTTGTAAAAGGCCACATTGATACATCCTGATTTTTTTGTCGAGAGGTTCAAGAAAGAAAAAAGGCTATGCATGGACACTATTTGGAAGATGCAGTGCAAAACAGAGAGGTATAAAAACTCATAATCTGTTGAGGAACTACCAGATTACCTGTCAGATACATCTGGTCTTCAATGGCCTTATTTTACATGGAGAGAGAATACATGATTTGCTGGGTTGAAAGGAGGTTTTTAATTCTGAAAGGAGGTTATATGTTAAATATATGGTAGCAGTCTATTCAATAATAGAAGTCAAGTCCCTTACTTGGGAAGGCAGAATCTGGTATTCTATCACATAAAATAATGTCATTATTTCTCTAACATACTTTTAAATCAAAAGTGTTATTTTAAATCACTTTTTATTATTTTCTTGAATACCTAGAAATATTAAAAAGCTCAAAAGTAGATTCCCCAGTATTCACATAATCAAAAATGGCTGAATTAATTTGAGACATACTTACAAAAAAAAAAATAGCCATTTCAGATTACAATGATCAACTGTGGGGGCTTACCACTTCAAAAGAAACAGAGCAAACCTCCATGTGTGCTCAACACACACACACTCCCTTATCCAGTTAGAACAATATGTAGGTATAGATTTGGCAGGATTGTTTGATCCCAAAAGGATTCGTATAAGAAAAACTTCTCTTTCAGAGAAATGATCTCTCTAGAGACTGATAGTGATGATACAATAGGCTGGAGTTGCTATTATTAAAAAAAAAAAATTACTACTTTTTCTGACTATGTTTCTTTTTTTCCCAGTGGGATTCTGATTCCAGACAATCAGCTAGCCTGATATCCACTGGGAAAGTGATGACACCATAAATTATTTAAAGGTTTGAAAACCACAAGAACTACTGTATATAACCAGATTGGATTGACTTTTTAACTCTTTTGATTAATAATACATAAAGCCTTAGATATGTGAATTGGTCGAGTGCTAACCTGTTAACAAAAGGAGTAGAAGGGATGAATTCTATCATTTCTCATACGTTATTCTGCTTAACAGATTGGCCAAACAAAACAAACCAATGGAGAGCTCTACATTAGTCTTATACCTTTAATGCATCATCAATATTTAATGACTACCTAATGTTTCTGTATGTCTGGACAAAGATGATAATTTGATCACCTGGCTTCCCAATTTCAAATTTCCCAAATGCTTTCTCCTAAATTCATCAAAACACACAAGTAGAAAGTAGATACAGTTTCAATATACTGGTTTGGTTTTTGCCTTTTTTTTTTTCCCTTGTTTTTTTTTTTTATTTTTTTAACTTTCATTTTAACATTGTTAACTACTTACGGGTAAAAAAAAAAATCAATCTTCTGCAAGAAATCGGGGCTAGAATTTCTTTAGTTTATGACATTTTGTCCTCAGCAGCAGGATGAGAGTAGATAAATGTGCTGCTTCAGACAGATTTCATGTTCTAACTTCCGCTGCTGGCTCTGTTTTAATTATTCCCCAAGTTCATAGGTTTTGGTCTCTTTCATGCTGTTTTGGGTGGAGCTCAGAGAAGAGAAGTGTTGTTCTTTCCTCTTCAAGTGTAGATGAAGATTCATGGGACAGTCTGCATTTCTAAGCAGCAAGAAAACTCTACAGGAGACAGACCAAATACGTTTCTTCCAGGTTGCCCAACCTATGCTTCAAGAGGCAGGTTATCCTGGGTGCCATCAGTCAGACACCTTAGTTTACAATAATAAATACTCTATTTTCTGGCCAATAGACAGGTATTATTCCTCTGGATTATTTTCTATTACCCCATCTGAAGCTGGACTCCCTTAGACAGGAAAAATAGGAAACAAATCTTTATTGTTTTCTGTTTCATCATTCCTGTGTGCTAATCCTTTAACCATGTAATTCAACTCTCAATTTCCTTCTGCACCAGACACTGACTTGCCCTCAAATGCAGTGTCCAGATACAGTAACTCTGATCAATTCTTTTTGCCTTCTGACATGCCCACAGAGCCATCCTTTTTTGGTCCCCTTAATGACATATGAGTGTGGCTTCCCATTTCCCACTTTCACATATTAAAGATTCTGTACTAGCAGAATTTCCATCCATCTTCTGGCCTGGACCACTAAAGAATAGTGTGGTTGTTTTAAAATGTTAAAATCTATGTGAGATTTAACAATGCATAAAGGAAAAAATATATCAAAGGCACACCCTAAATTTTTTTTCAGTCCATCTTACTTGATTTGATCAATTATTTTGGTGTGAATTTCAATTGATGCCATAAGTGGAATTCAAATGAATTTATTATAATAGGAATGCAATTAGAATCACATCCCAGCTCTGAAAAAGAAACGAGGTCCAATCTCTTAGTAAAATAGAAACTACAGAAAATTTTAACAGCCCACGAATTATACCTGAATTAGATCTCATTTATGATGCCAATAATAAGAGTAAATTATTTATCAACATTTATTAAATCTTCGTGGTTCCCATCATCTGACTTTCATATACACAATTATTGGAATCTGTTGCCGTATTCTGTTTCCCTTTCTCACTTTAAATATCACCCAATTAGTTCATAGCTCCCTAAAATGTAATGGAACCATAATCATATTAATCATATGCTATTAAAAATAAGAATCTCACCTACAGCTGATTTATAGCCACATCTTTTTTTCTTTATATCTGCCATATCAATAGCAATGTAGGCACATTACTTTGCTAGCTGTCAGGGTTGTACACACCACTCGAACAATCCATTCCCATTCTAAAATAAAATTTTAGCTACAGTGTTATTTTGCACATTTTCTTGAGGCATTCTAAGATCCAAGCAGGGCACTGAGACCAGCATATGACTTAACTAGAATAGCAACTATCTTTCCCATAGTATCTTTCAACTGTCATTAAAAAGAAAATAAAAAATTCACATTTGTTTTCTTTTTCATCTGGGATTATGTGACAAAATGATCTCCTGCATCTAATCAATTATTTTTCTTCTGTATCTTTTGCATTTTCCTGCAGAACTATTTGCAAGTGTAACAGGAAGATCCTTTGGAGATAATCTGGTGATTATTACAAATTCAACCTTGGGTGCTGTAGGCATTAAAAGATGAAAATTGCCTGAAGTCCACTGTTGTACAACAAATCTGTACCTCTGGACTCCTGTCCTGAGGTGAAAATGCAAACCAGAGAGATATTTAGAATCATTTTGACAGTTCATAAAATTAAGCAGGGATTAGGGATTCTCTCAGAAACAAATAAATAAAAAAATAGTGCCACAGGGCCCAAACATTGTTAGTCACATCTCCTTGCAACAGGTATTACTGCAACCCACTTTTGGGAAGAAAAAGAAGTTATATAATTATTTCTGGCATGCATTTAGAAATGATGATTCCAATTTAAAAACCTGAGCAAGTTCAATTTAATACAAATATATATGATATGTACACACACATGATTAATGTTTAAACTACCCATTCAGTTTAAGTTTATACAGTTATAGGTTCCTATAAAAATGTTGTATATTTGCGTATTCTATTTTCTTCTCAATTTTATGGATTAGCCCTGATAATACAAACACTTGAACATATGCTTAACTTTACATAATGAGAATGTCTTGCTGATTTTAGGATAACTCTCGATCTACATGACTTTAAACAAAAGCCTAAGAGTCTACTGGGAATGCAATCTGTGGTGCCAGTCATTTGAAACACACATTTAATAAGAAAAGAATTGAAATAACTGCAGCAGACATAGATGACTTTGGTTCCCGCTGTGTTGAAGGCAGGTAAGCAGCAAACATGGCTAAAATGAATTCATAACAAAAAACTGTGCAGCTGCATGGAAATACATTTTGGGTGAGCATGGAGATTTACTGTTATCCTCCCAAAATTACCCACCCACTTTGTAGGCTTTTTAGTACAGTTAAAAATACTTGCTTTTCTTTTTCAAAAGCGAAAGGCAACATTGAGATACTAAGCAACAGTGCTAGTCTGCTTACAAGAGTGCATAAACTTTCCTTTCTGGATGAAAAAAAAATTATAATGCATCCACACAGAGTTTATAATTAAATTTTCACTGAGCAGTATCATGTTTCAATATATTAGAAAAATTTTCAAGTTAATTTAACACTTTCTAACCAACTAAAACTCCAAAATAGAACTAGCTGCATTGCATTAAAAAAATAAATAATTGAAGGCATAGAAATACTTTTCAGGTTTGACTATATGTTCAAATTTTAGTTACTGAGTTTAAGCACTGAATTTTGCACATTTATTTAAATTATGTAAATACTTCTTTGTAATAGATGTTAACAAATTTCCCAACTCAAAATAGAAAAAAAAAAATCTTCTTTACATAGTACAGTTTAGGCATTTAAATTATAATTAACTTCCATCTTTAAAAATTTCTTCTGAAAATTATTTTTCATCCCACTTTACTCCAGAATGCTGACTGGAGCTAGAATAATACATCACACAAATGCTGATTTAAATATTTAAACAAATTCACTTACTTTGGATTTACATCCCCTATGGGCTTTACTTTCCATGAATACTCTGATAAATAAACTTACTGTAAGGAAGATCTGCTGGGATGACAAATTATAAACAAAAATTGAATACATGTGGGATATGAATTTTTGAATTCTAATCATCAATTGTTGCACTAGCAATTAAAGCTGACTGGAGGACAATAATTCCACACTACATTAATTTTCAAGACTTCATGTCTTCGTGTCTAGTTTGGTTTGCTTTGCTTTTGTTTCTTTTCCTGGAGAAAATGGAAAATGTCCCCACATATAAGTGTATATCTGTGTATCAGCCAGGGACACTAAAAGACCCAGACTGAAGCCTTTTCTCAACCTGAATCACAAACTGCTCATTTTCACCACCGATTTGTAGATGTGATTACTCAGAGTTAGCTAGACGAGCAACATAATCCTGGGCTATTTGTGTCCAAGGCCACTGATAAACCGCAGGGTTGTCAGCAAAGCCAAAAAGTCTATTTTGCTCCATCTCATTCTCCAAAATATTTCTGTTCAGGCGAATTACGAATGAGGCCTCAGAGCTGAAAGGGCTGAGATGAAATTCTGCTGTCCAGCATGGGGACACTCAATGAGCACCACTCCCGAGGTGACCTTGGCTTCCTGCCCCTCTCAGGTCTGCAGCGGAGGTCCTGCAGAGGGATCCATCCTGCACAATTTGCCAGGACATCCCTATGGACTCCCGGCCACACAGGGACACGCCGCCCATCCTGTTGTTTTGTTGATCATCCTGAAGGGCCAAGCATGGCTGTTCACGTTGCAATATTGCTTTGCTCTGGAAGAAATGGATTGAGAGGAGATTGAGAGGGAAGGAGGCTGGCCTGAGCTCCACGTCGCTGTCAGCCGCCTCCCTTCCCTGCAGGAGCCAGGGCTTGCACACAGCAGCCTCTGAGTTGACAAGCTTTGAGCACAGACAAAGCAAGAAAAGTTTCATCTCTTCTCCCCACAGTTTCCTCTGTCTGGGCTGGGTTCCCAGAACAAAGAGCCTTTTCACCATAGCTTCATGGTGAGATGGTACATGGTGATGCAAATAGCGCTGCTGTTTGTCGCTCACTGCACAGCCCCATCCAAATCATGACCATGTCATTCAGTTTCAATCCAACCAACACGAACTCTCAGGTTCACAGGGCAATTCATATGTGTCTTACCTTGAATTCATGCAACACCTCATAAGTGCAATATAAAGCTCATGTTTGCAAGGAGACTTTTTTTAAAGGAATTAACACGGTGTAGATTTGTACATGTGTCAGTGTCAAAATATTTTTGGTGTCCCTGAGTGCTAGGAGAGCCTTAAAAAAGCTTCTCTTTGGATTTTATCACTGGTTGGACAAGTAGCCATGGTGCCTTCAGCAAGCAGACCCTCACTTTTCACAAAGCAGCTGGCACATGTCTAAGTAATTTTAGCCAGAAATTACATCAATAGCAAGTTCTTCACCTTATAGACAGCTGGAAAGTGAGCTTTGATTTATTTTTATTTTTGTCCTCGGGATAATGGTTTCTAACTTACTTATGTCAATGGTCAATAGCATAACAAATCCTTCATCATGAGAATGTGTGTATCACTTTTCAGCAAACCCTGGCCTTTTGAGGTGAAATGATATACTGCCACTTAGTTTCAAATTGACATCTCTCCTGGTTGCCAAGGCAAGTTAATTTGCAAATCAGCATTTTGCATGAAGCTTTTAAGCCAATCCAGCTAGGCAATGGCTGCCATTGCTGTGAAATTAGTGTCTAAAGCACTTAAAATTACATTATTTAAAAAAAATTCAGAAAATCAGTGATTTTGTTCCGTACATGGCCAGAGACTATGTTGTTGCATGAATAGCAGATCTGGACTTAGAAAATTATAGCAAGGCTCCAATCTGATTGGAAAGGAAAGAAGAATGTGCACGTAACGACACTGGCAGACTTGAAATGAGAAATTTTAGTTTCACTGTTCTTCAGAAAAAGAAAATACACACCCCCTCATAATTAATTCACAAAGTGCCTGACTTGGATAGCACAGAACAGTAGCAAGTGACAGTTAGAGGAGGAGAAGGCAGTCATTGCAATTGGATTTTCATTCAGTTGAGGCAGGTTCTTTTGAGCACAGGAGTGAACCTGAAAATGGCCTAAATTTCAGATTTTTACTTGAACACTGTCAAAGACTTGCAGACTTTCTGGCTCTTATTTTGGTTTTTGAAGGCAGAGTCAAGAGAGAAACATGTTTAGAGGCAAGTGTTCTTCTTGGAAGATATTTTTCAGATGCAATTTCATCCATCTTTAAAAAAGTCTTTGATTTTTTGGATCTCTGGTTAAACACCAGTGAAAAAATTTGGACGTGAAAAAAACAAAATAGGGGATATTTTAGAAGAGAGTCTGTTTAAAAGAGAGGCAGGTGTCTGGAAAAAAAAAACCTAAAACAAAAAATGTACCACAAAGTTCGTAATGGACTAAATGTATTGCACCTGTTTTTGTTTCTTTACATTGGCTTTTTAAAACCTTCTTTAAAATTTTCCATCATTTGGTGTCTATTTGGTAATTTTATTTTTTTTTTTTATGTCAGCACAGATGTGGCTTGATATTCAACTTCACTTGCCACTAAATATCAGCTATGTACTACAAATATTGCAAGCTGTTCATTGAAGTGATAGGACTCACACAAGTATAAAAAGCCACCCAGTACCTCAGCTCTCCATGAGTCTGAGGGCCTTTCAAGCTGCCTTACTAGCAAACTTGCATATTAGAGAGCTTGGATGAACACTGGTTGTGGAGTCTCTGCAGCAGAATTCAGGGAAAATTTCCCCTTCTATTCTTTTATTTGCTCTTGACACGTTTGCATGAGGTAAGGTAGGGGGAGAACTCGCATCACGAGTGTCACAAGCATCTGTCCACTCATTCTCCAGCTCACATCTGGTAGCATTACGCTGGGGTGTCCCTGTGAGCACAAGCAGGTGCTGTGGAGCAGCTGACCCTCTGGATGTTCACAGACTAACACACCTCTTGATAAGTCTTACATTTCCCTGTAGGTTTGGTCTCTGCCCATCCTCTCTTTGCAGCTCTTTTTTGCTTTGGTTTTCTTTTAATGTAGAATTCTTAGTCAAACTAAATCCACAACCCAAGAGAGATGTAGACCATCACGAAGAGTGACTTGGATCACCTCCAGGAAAGCCAATTAACAGAAACACTGTAAAAAAAGGGTAGACATTGAAGCAAATTGGGGCCAGGCTGTTTTTCACGTGGACATTTTCCCTGTAACAAACATAATGCTAGCTGTGCTAGCTGGCAAAAGACAAGGTTTGACACTGTTATAAGTCCGTGGGTGCTCAGTGTTTATGTCATGCTGATGCACATGGTTGACACGTCAGGGGTATGTGGAAAATAAACTGCCCAATCTCTCTGGGCCTAACAGTTTACAGACCTCAGTGATATACTGTAAAGGTGGTGCTTGACTTCAAAAGCAGTAAATCAGAGTGCCACCAGAAGGTGCTGACAAAATTAAGCAACCGTGATTGAACAGAGAACAAAAGCTGTTCTGCATAAATAGTTATTTCCTATTCGGACCTCCTAATATTTAATTTATACCCTTATTTGTCTTTTATGAAATTGCTTTAATTCTGAATGGGCAATAGGTTTATAAAGCAATTAACAGTACAGTCATAAGGGTCTTTAGTAATGTATGTAGTTCCAAAACTAAGCTTCATTAAGAAGTATTGGATTTGATATCACTAAGAAAATCTTACATTTTATCAAAAGAATGCAAGGGATTGTTAAATAGCAGTTGATTCATGTTGATCCCTATATTTCATAAGTAATATCTGAAAAGGCCAAAAATAATATGAGTTTGTTGGTAACAAATCTTTTAAAGTTTGTCAGGTAGAATTTCTTTCATTCACTCACAAGGAATGATGTTTCTTTGTGTCCGGCAGCCCAACAATTCTTGTGATTGATATTAGTGTGGATACAACCTAAAGGTATGAATCTGAAATCCAAACTCTGCGAAAACCTTGATAGAGACTTTGTGTGAGTCAGTCCTGTTTATTTTCAGTATTCACAAACCTGAGAGAAGGATGAATTTTAGTTTGGATCTAGATTTTATGGATTAATGGGTATATGGATTAGTACATCTACGTATCTACTTTTCTCTAGAGAAAGAGATGAGGCTTATTTGGTACTTGTGAGAGTGGTTAAATATTCCTTCAATCCAGAGTCCACATTTATCTCTCATAGATAACACCTTTATCTTTGTGGACGCAATAATCTGAGGAGGCCTTTCTTCACCAGTAGGCTGCTAAAAGTTACCCAGACAACTACAGCTTTTACATGAAAATGAGAAACAATGAGACACAAACTCCAGTCTGCTGAATGAAATTTAATGAAGATAAAAGGCTCACACTGCCTGCCTTGGTTCCAGTGAAGATGTCAGCTGTCACTAGCAACTCCTGATGTACAGCATGTCTGAAGCTGATTGTAAGGGCCAAGAGCAGACACCTACTGCAGTACCAGTAACTGATCCACTCAAGGCAGGATTGGAAATTAAAGAGATGGTAAATCAACCCCCTCACAATGCAGCGCCAGTTTAAGTAGCTAAAAATCTTTTCACTCCTTCTGAATCCTAATTTGAAACACCATAAGTAGAAACGAACTCTCTCATTCCCTGAACAAAAATAGGAACCAGCTACTGAGCCTTGCACTATCATCTGTTGACCTGCCACAAGTACATCCCAGAGTTTCCTCCTGTTTGTACAGCATTTGAGCCCTTCTCTGGTCTGCCTTTTAGGTGATGGCATGCAAAGAGGAGCTTAGCAGAATAGCAAGGGACAAATTCTGTTCCTCAGAGGAAATGAAAGGACAAGACAGTGTGTCCTAGTCATAATACAGCTGTGTCTGTTCTCAACCTGTGACATTGCTTCTATTCCACAACAATCAATTTTACCCTGTAAAAAGTAATGTGAAATGATCTTTTAATGTTACCTCTCTTTTGGCAATGAAAATTACTCCATTACCCTGGAGTTCATGATAGGGAATAACAAAACAAAAATACAGAAATACAAGTAGGTAAAAATAAAATTTAAAAAGTCCAACATTTAAAAATACCTCATATCTCCCAAAACCATCTGAAGTCAAAGAATTTGAAAACAGTACCTCACTCTCATGATGCTCACAGAGTGCTTTTCTGCTCACAACATGTCCATGGGTTAGTAAAAATACAGATATTAACGAGTGACAGTAGCAGAAACATACAGGTCACTCTATACCATTTCTCTTCCTGTCCAAAAAAAAAAAAAAAAGCCAATTACAAGCTCTCTACACCACTGATGTTTTAGAGAATAAGTTGGCGTGAGACTAATTCTCCTTCATAGTTGATTATTTTTTTCCTGTGCAGTAAAGAGGGAGAACTATTGCCATTAGACCACTTTGTCTAGCATCTCAGTTACCTGAGACAGGAAGTTGAGAGCTGCCACCCTACAGCAAATGAGTGAGTTTTTGCAAGCAATGTCACCACCTCAAACAGGCAGAGCTAGTGGTCTCCAAATGTTATTATTTGCATTGCTAGGCTAGACGTTGACACCCTAAATCCAAAACTGCCTGACCTTTCTCCAGTCTCCATAAGGTTTACAAAGTATAATATGATCCATTCTGACAAAACAGCAAGAGAAAACACTAAAAAATGTCTTAAGAAGAGAAAAGTGTTCTTTGTGGGTCAAGGATTTGGTGCCCTGTTGTAATCACAGACAAAAAAGAAATCAATACCACACGTAGCCCTTGTAGGACGAAAGGATAATTATCTGTCACAATTAGCTAGACAACACGTACCTCTTCAATGCTGCACATTTCTCTCTTTCTTGTCTCATTGCATGTCTGTGCTTTTCAGCATGCTCTATTCCTCCACACCTCCTCAACCCTCCCAAGTTGTTCAGTGTGTGCTTTTCTCCCTGTTCCCAATTTCCCATGCTCTGCTGGCTGGGGTTTGAGTGGCAGGGAGGAATCTGTAAGCAGGTGTTGTGGAAGTGAAGCGTGCCATCCGGCCAGCACATTAGGTAAAGTAACATTCCCCTGGGAGCCCTAATGCTCACAACTGCAGCAGCCCCAACTGTTTTTGCAAGAAGAGGAAGAGGCCAGTCCTGACCTCTTCTGACCAGATGTTTTGGAAATGTGCCCATTTTTAGCAGATATAATAGCTGTCAATTTATCAAAACTGTAATAAGTATTAACAAAGCAGACTCTTGAGTTACAGCCTAGCAGTAAAATGCAAGAGAATAAATTAGGGATATGGAAGAGATTAGGTTTGAGTGCATGGGACCATATTCAAAACTAGTTAAAAAAAATTTTCAAGATACTCTGCTCTGTATAATAGATATAATATGACTGGTTTAGACATGAATGCAGAAAAAAAGAGATCATTTTCATAAGCCTATGCCAAAAATGTTCAGGAATCTGTACAGACTAGACACAAAAAAGAAGCAAAAGGCAGCTAATGTAAAAACTCATACTGCAATAAAAGCAATTGAGTTACTGATTTTGAGACTCATTTGGAAACCCTAAACCTTCTGCTTTGAGGTGTGGAAGGAGGGAATCCGTATTCCACACACAAGAGGAAACTGTGTTCATGTTCTTTTATGACTATCCCTTCAAATTGCTGAAATGGGAAAGAAACATCTATAAAAAGCATTTCTAAACAAATATTCTGCTTTCCTTCCTCCTCTTACCCCTAATTTATATCCCACCAAGGGCTCACCAATTTTCTTAAACTTTTTTTTTAAAACAAATACCTCTTCTCAGCATAAATATATGAAAGCAATCATTTGCATTATCATTTTAAAGAGCCAGGATTTCATTCTGTTTCCAATGTCACAAAGGGGTAAACACATTTACTTTTTCTTTTGAGAATCAGTGGAATTACAGGGAGCTTGCACCCCAAGCAGTGAGAACAGAATGGGGTGCTGAGGGGTTTTGATGGCTAAAGCTTCTGGATTCATGAAGCACTTAGTCAGGCTTTTTCCTTCACAATTGTAAACAATAGCTTGCTGATAACCAAGATGCAAATAACCAGAATGCTGTGCTTAAAATTAGAATTTCTTCTTATTGTGATGGTCTTGTTGAACAATAAGGGTTTTTTTACACAAAATAGAAACACTGCAGTAATAACAATATTTATTAATAGTAGCCATAAGGTAAAGGTTTTAATTTAAAAATATTATTGTTCAGCATTATGGTTTTCCATTTGATTTTTCTGACCAAATAAAAAAGACAGATTTCATCTCATTCTTTCATCTGTGTTATTTGAAGGAAACATTTCTTCTCCAGCCCAGCTTTTGCAGTGTACAGTGCCTATCTGTGTATACGAAGCATCCCATATGGTTGAAGTAGGCTGGAGGGGTTGCTACTAACCATATTTTAAAAAGCAGATGTTACTAATCTTCTAAATATTACCCCCAAATGATGTCACTTGTGACTGACAACGGTTGGGCTCATCAATCCCTTCCAATGTCCTTTCTCATGTAACATGTCAGGGAAAGCAAATTTTGACCAGAAAGCATGGCTCTGAAAGGGCAGAGCACTTCACTACTGAAGTGTTAAGGAGAATGTCAGTTCCTACGGGAAGAGGTATCTGTGTACTACAGGCAAGAAGGAAAAGAAGTTTGCCTGCAAAGAGGCCATCCAGGTAAACTTTTAGTACAGCCATTTCGGAGTCGGGCTGCACTGTGACAAGCTGAGGTTTTTAGCTCAAAGTGCCTGTCTGTTCCACGCAGTACACAAAGCCAACTTTATTTTACATTTACAGAAATCTTCTTTACAGGTTTGCACATGAATGTAAGAAGGTGCTTCTGCATACAAAGCCAATGTCAGTTCCAAAGTCAGTTTTCAGTCAATGGCACTTATCGTAGTGAGTAAACAAAAATGAAGGATGACACTGAACATTTTGACCATAAATGGCGCAGAAATGTAATATCTGCTAGTAATCCTGAAATAAATTTGATAGCATTTTATCATCAAAGTTTAATTTTTTTATGGCAAAAACATAGTGACTTTGTTTCATTATCCCTGTAATTCCCTCTGATTACAAACCCCAGAGACTAGCCCCCCAGTTCAGATGTGAGGTAGTGCCTTTTCTCAATTTCTAGAAAGTTACACTCACAAAAATTTGGATTATATCTTACTGAAGAATCAATTAACGTACTTGTGGTTTATAGATATGATGTATCTCAAGTTCAATTCTCTGTGTTCCTTGCAAGGCTCACCATAAGCCTTTCCCATTTAATTTTTTGTCGCCATCCTAATATTCCTTACAGGTACTGTGCTTTGACAACTCTGCCTTCTTCCATATGCACTTCATGAAGAAATATAAATTAGTAATATTCTGCAAAAATGGGTCTCAGATATTAAGAATTATGTCCACACTTTGGGAAGGGTTAAATAAGAGCATTTGACTTAAGACTACTGTATAAAACTTATATATCAGTCTGTGTTTTCCATTTTTTTTTTTTTTAATTATTTTTAACATCTTTATCAAAGGTTTCATTGCCTGTTTAGTTACAAGGACTGCATGAAATCCTAGTTCTCTGAAAATATGAGGATAGAAAAGCTTCATCATTCCTAACTAGAGCACTTTTTGGCTAAGATGTGATCTAAATCTCTATTACAGCAACTTTTCCTGCACATGCAATTAGTGCCTCTCTCTGCTTTTCTTTACAAACATCTGTTTCTTTACAGCCAAGGACACAAAGTCTTACAAAGGAACATGACAAAGACATTTCACCCTCCTGTACCTTTTCATTGCACAAACAAAATGTTTTGTTTGGAGGCAGATATCTGGTTCTACAATTGAGGTTTCACTATTTTGTATTTATACTTTTCATTTATCAAATAAAAAGCAAATGTTATGCCTATAATTTTCAATAAGGTCTAATCTCATTTGTAAGAGTGTAATGCAATTCTCTGCTCCACACTTACCTTGCAAATTTGTATTTTTGTCTTTCACAACACTTACGAAACGTATTTACACTTTGCTTAGTCTCAGCTTGTTGTCAGGATGAACTTCAACCATTCCAAGAAGAAAACGAAGAGAATTTGGGGAAAACTTGTGTGACTGGCAACAGGCAGGCATGGTTAAATGTCAGCATTTTGGTATGTCATTTACTGGTCAGACACTTCAGTGTGCTGCCATCCAACAAACCTATGAGACATATTACCAAGGAATGTATGCCAGCTCTTTTCCAGCAAACTGCTTGATGCCTGATGCCAAGTACTGGTGGGTGTATACCTTTTTATGCTGTCACTGCATTCAGCCTCCAGGGTGTTGCGTGAAAGGATCACTGGATGTTAATGAATAACAAAATGTGT
Source organism: Brachypodius melanocephalos (assembly GCA_013398615.1). Lineage (NCBI taxonomy): Eukaryota > Metazoa > Chordata > Aves > Passeriformes > Pycnonotidae > Brachypodius > Brachypodius melanocephalos. The sequence goes on from VZSR01000520.1 coordinate 37,187,762, forward strand.
CATTTCCCCTTAGAATTTATCTATCTATCATATACAGTGAAAGAGACGTGTTTGTTTTCTTCTGCCTGTATTTACATGTGTGTCAAAATACGTACTGTTAAACCTGGCCACATGCTTAGGCAGTATGTTGTCTTGTTAGTCTTTTTTTCATTATTACTATTGCACATCATACATCCCATTTCATTTAAAAAAAGTACTCCAGTGAAATGAATTTGGACACAAAGATTTGTTTCTTTCTAGTTAGAGTAGCACCTTGTGCTTAAAACTACAATTTCCACAGGCAATGAAAAGCTCTTAACCTATTTAAGTATATTGCCACTCATACATCAGCAACACATGATAGAAAATAAAAATGTGAGAAGCATCATTAGCGATCCAAACCACAGCAGAATAAATAATAGAAAAAGCAATTTGTGACTACCTTGTAAAATAGGTATTAATGTTTGGCATGATCAAATTCCTTCAATGACATACTACTGTTGCCCAATTTATACATGAAATAAACAGTTCAGATCTGTAGATGATTTTTAAATAGTTTTGGGAGAAAATCTCTTCGTTTTGCACACAAGCCAAAGCAACCCATGAAGGTCAATCTAACAACCCACAAACCAGTATTAGGCCATTGAAGTCTGACTGCACAAAACCATGGTGAGGCAATTTCTGATCAGCTAAAAACATAAGTTCAATAGGTAAATTTTAGAAAATAAGAATTTTATTATAAGTGTTTCCTTCAGTTCTTCTTAAAACTATCCTGATTTGCAGGTTTCATTTTTTTTAAGTATTTGCCCATAGGTTTCTCTCAAGTAAACCATGTTGAGAACACCAGGGCATGATAAAGCAATCTAAATAAATATTCTAGTGCCACTTCTAATATTGTTTTGCAGCTGTAAAAAATATCAGTGTAACTTTTACATATAGGAAGAATAGTTGCAGGTATCAAATCCCACTACATATAAGTAATTTTCTTAGACAATCTAGCAATTGGAGAATATTATTTTTAATTTTCTTTCCAAATTTTAAAGACTTTACGTGATACCAATATTTTCACAGGCAATATGTGTTATTTCTAGAGAAAAATATGTGGGTTTGAGTGCATGCACTGTTTTAACAAAAACTCGTTTCACTGTGGGTCTTAATTGTGTTTTTCAGCAAACTGGTTTAAAGTTCCCTGGGGCACACGTACTGTAGGATTGTGACATATCACACCAGGTTAAGTCAAACTCACAATGTTATGCGATATGACAGCGTGTAAAACACATGATTAACGCACCCATTGGGAAACTTGGCTCTATGAAAAATGGTGCAACAGGGAAACTTGGGACACTCTCTGGTAAATTTTCCTTTTAAAAAATAATAATTTTAAAAAATACTCAAAAATATAGTACTGTGTTAGCTTCTGTTTGATGTCCACATCTTTCTCCTTTGGATAAATGTCACTGTCAAAGATCGACACATATTTGTGGTCAGTGCAAAAAAGCAAGAAGTTGTATTCTCTTGGAAAATAATTGATTTTTTGACAATTTAGAGTATGACTATGACGAAGAACATGCAAGAGGTCCATAAACTATAATTTCACTTCCTGAAATTATAGATGCATGCTACACCTTTTTTACAAAGGATGTAAAGGCATCATTTGCCAGCACGGGGAGATCAGGTCTCTTTTCCTCCCTCTGTAAGAATAATCATATCTTGTGTCCACATTTTCTGGTCAGAGAGCACCCACTATTACAGAGGTGTCATGAAATAGAGCTGTGAAACACACCACATAGATTTCAGACTCCATTTACTCCCTCCTATAACACCATAAAGAAGCCTCTAAAATTGCCTTCCTTTGTGATATGTCAACCCCAGTGTGGTGCTGGGCAGCACAATCACAAATTGGCCACTCTTCCCTGATGCACTTATTAAGAAACAACAGGTTTTTATAATTTTTAACAATCTTTTGTAGCAGCAAACTGTGATGCTATTTGACATTTTTAAAAACTGACTTTTTTATTGGAGGCTTCCCATCCTTTCCTTGCTCTTCTTATCAGGTTTGAATTGAATGGTTAACTTCAACTAAATTTGATAAGGATAATGTTTCAAAAATATTGACTTTCTCTAAGTCTTGTCAAAATAGACAGCTGGCAGTGGACAGAGATTATTTTGCATCTTTTCTCAGAGAAAAGCTTAAATACCTCTCAAAGCTTATTAGATAAAAGAGAATCCACAGTGTCACTTCCTTGCAGTACTCACCTGCATTGGAAAGCAAACCTGAAATTCTTGAATTTTTTTATTGCTAAGTGTCTGACAAAATATTAGTTGCCTGATTTACTACACAACTACTTCCTGCAATGCAATAGAAAATGGAAACACAAGAAGTCTGAGATGCTCAGAGTAGTCACAAGCATGGGATGCTGTGTATCTTAAGTGCCAGAACACAGCCAAGCCGTGAGTGAGAACAGACAGATCATTTCCAACAAGGAGAAGCCGACAATCAGTGTCACCCTGCTTGCTTTCATCATCATTTGTTTCAGGTTGTGCTGAGCATCTGCCCAACTCTGCCAATTCCTAATGAAGGGAGACAGGTATCCTTACAACAGAGGAGGTGTCCAGCTTGTGCTCCACCCCTAATTCTGCAGTTGTCCTCTGAACTCTTGGCCCTGAAGGTGATATAGGGAAGAATTTCTCAAGCCACTGACCTTCCTGAGCAGAGCTACCACAGACACTACAGGCACTGCAAAGCTCCAGGAAACAGCAGATCTGTGTTTAGTGGGAGAAGGGGCGGATGGAGCTGGGCACTGAGGGGCTCTGTGTGAGTCACTGGCCTGTGACATGCTCCAGGGTGAGGTAAATCAAGCAGAGTTATTGCAAACATTACAGCTCCCCTATCCATTCTGGTATATCCAGATTAGCAGTAAAGCCCAGTACTCAAACGTTGATATGTAGGCAGAAGATAAATCCACAGAAAGAAAAAGGAAAGCTGATAGATGTATCTAGTACCCAGTCTGGTACACCTTAAAAATAATCTAGCTTTCAATTATGCACTTTTTGAAATCAGGATCAATTAAAATTTGAGATACTGGCACTCACAGTTCCCAGCATCCTGTCCTGTTTTGGTTGAATTTCAGAATCTGAAATGCTAGGACATTTTAGGGATGACATCTGACTAAGGCACTATTCACAAATAGGGTGAATTTTCTATAACCCATACAGATAGTATAGATTTGATTAAGGGCAACTGGGGAGGATGAGTGAGCATCCTTTCAATGGGATCACTGTGGATGGAAGGCCACAAAGAGAACCATTTGTGCAGAGTCCCTACAGTTCTGTTGAAGCTTTTGCATTCTGACCTGAAGCATCCAACTGTTTTGGACTGAAATTATAGATCATGCTGAATTATGTTTAACATATTTGGAGGTCAAAAAGGAAATATTTCCCTCTCTGTCTTCTTCAAAGAAAAATAAAGCATTATGTCCTGTTCCTATCCTCCCACAAGAAAAATGAGAGTGGCTTAAAAATCAAATGTTGCAAATGTTCAAGCTGTTGATTGGGCTTTGTAAAATTTAAAGGTTTTTATGTCTAAAGTAGAGCCTGTCAAAACCTTACAACAATAACGTTTCATTTTTTAAGAATTAGCTTTTCTTCTGAATTCTGAAACAATACCCATTTTTTTTCTTCTTTTTTTTTTTTTCTTTTTTTTCTTTTTTTCTTTCCCCTTTTTGAAATAGTGTTTTTCCTTATGGGAACTTTTGGTAAGACAAAATTGCTCTATTTCAAAGAATTCCATACTTGTGATTGCAAAGAAATGTCCCAGGTAAATTGTATTGAATTGAAGGTATGCTTGAAGTGATATTATAAGAAGTTACTGACATGCATACACACAGAATAATAAACATAATATTTTAACCTACTTCAGGTCACTAAAGATGTTTCTGAGGTCTGGATAGTTTTCTGCAGAATGCTACAGAAAATTAGCGTGCTTGATACTCTTATGAAACTTTGCTTTAAAAAGCGTACTTAGTGCTGACAAAGCTAAAACCTTGTTCAAGGAAATAGCCTTTGAATCCTGCAGGCTCGAGGTGAATGCTCCAAATGTTTTTGTCAGAGACAGAGGTATGGGGGAGATCAGATCTCTGTAAGAAAACACCCAGGCAGAAGGAGGATTTGGGAGACGTGGTGGAAACGTG
>VZSR01000520.1:37192030-37211362 GCA_013398615.1 Brachypodius melanocephalos
AGCAGCTCCAGAGCCCGGCTGGGCTGGCAGAGGACTCAGGTTCCTCGCGCTGAGCACAGGAGCAGGGTGTGCTGCAGAGGTCACACACGCTGGCTTTGGGGACAGAGGGCAGGGGACGAGGGCCCTGCTCTGCACTGGGAGCTCTGTGTGTGTGTGTCTGTGTGTCTGTGTGTCTGTGTGTCTGTGTGTCTGTGTGTCTGTACTTTTAATGGCCTGTTAGGCAGGAGGCTCAGATGATTTTAGGAGATAGACACTCACTGCTTTACTGCTGCGCCCTCACAGAAATCCCTGTTTAACAGAGCTGAAACCAGCTGGATTATAGTGAGACATAACGCAGCCCCACAGAAAGGATATTTTAAAAAATAATTTTAAAACAAAATCCCAACACCTGCAGATCTTAAAAACAAGGGTGGTCTTCTAAAGAATTTTAAAACCAACACACATTTTCAATGTAACATTTTACCTCTGCTGTATATTCCTTTGGGTTGGCTTAAAAATGCCATAGACAAGTTATCATTCTCTGCCCAGTTATATTGGATTTTTCTGTGAGAGGTAGTTGAAGTGATTGAGTAGTAATAGAAATGGACATCTCCGTTAAAGAATAAGTAACCGTGCAATTGTCCTGCCAGACCAAACAGTGCTCTTGCAGGCCTGATCCTTTCTTAAAACAAAATGGTGCAAAAAAAGTCCTGGCCCAGTCTTGCTGAGTATACTATGACTACACCTATTCTTTCCTAAGCCTGTGCTTTTGCTAATTGCATAAAGTGTGGTTGGTGCTGAGTAAACACAGTGAGAAAAGGGACTATATCCCAAAAGTACTTGCTATTTGAAGGCATGGCCCACCAAAATATAAACAATACATTATGCAAAAACATCCATAAGAAATGCCTTTGATTTATTAGCATGATCGTGGAAATGGCAGGACTCGCATTTGTTTCTGCTACAGACAGGTTTCCTCTTGTTTGAATGCATCACTCTTTTCTCTGCTGGTCTGCCAAGAGTTTCAGAATGAACATCACTAAAGGATTTCAACAATTTATTACATTAAAGGGGCTTATTTTTGCCCAGGTCTCTTTCAAATGAAGACATCAAATTATGCCAAGATACTGCATGAGTCGTGATATTGCCAGCTCTTAGCTGAGGAAAGAAAACATGAGAAATTATTTCTGTTGGGACTGATACACAAACTTTTTCTGTAAACTTGCTCTCTTCCCTAGTTATTCACTCAGCTTTTATAGCTTTATGTGATTAGCCATTGCCTTAACTTCTGAACGATATCATTAAACAGAGCTTTAAATACTGCTAATGTGAAAAATTTACATTCAAGATAAAATTGGTGTCCAAGAAGTATAAGCTTTATATATATAAGGGGGTAAGGGACAGTTTTTTATCTGGAAACCATGTTTTATAATATTATTGGATATCTGAGCAGTTTTTGTCGAAGACTATTTCTCATAAAACCATCAAAGATGTTCTAGGCAATCCAAGAGAGAAGACAAAGAAGTCCAGGCCATGAAGTAAATGAAATCTTATTATTCCTTATTAAAAGCAAAAAGCAGGTCAGATACAACTCAAAAAGAGTCTTGACTGACTCTTATTTAAGCCATTTTCACTGTTGGAATACATTCAAAGCATTTTCATATGACTGAGGGTTGAACACATCAAAACAAGCAACTGGGTATGTGAATCACCAAAAAACAGAGGAATTAAATGATCTGCTAATGTATAAATGATTTCAAAGTGAATAACTGGACCTGTGTGCCTCTGAAAGGAGGCTGGAAATCCTGCAGAGGTACACAGCTATACATGCATATAAAACATTGCAATGGAAATTCAGATCTGTATTCAAACTCAGCAAAACTGATAAATAATATATTCTGTTAACTGAACCTAGGCTAGAGAAATAACCACCCTCATTACACACTCCTGAATTGAAGTTCTCCTTGCAAATTACAAAGCCTTGGCTCTGTCTGACTTTTCCTTGCCATGGGAGTTGATACCTCCCCATCTCACCCTTAATTCTTTCTGACGGTATTCAGTGTCATGTACTGTACCTCTTTATATTCAGATCAAAGAGGGACTAGAGCAAAAAAATGGGGGAAACTTTGTTATCCACTTCCACTGTCCCACCTGAAATACTAGTTTAGCTAAACAAGAATAACAAAATATTCATACTAGGTGTGCAAAAATGAAACCTCCAAACTTTAAATTTTTTTTTAAAAAATTCTGATGCACAGCAAGCTCCTTATTCTATCCATTTTAAATTTGCTTTTGCTTCACATATGGCTGTTTTCTGCTCTACTGTACATGAGATTTTTCTCAGTGGTGTGTATCATTTCTGTGCCTAGAACATTCTCCAAGGAGATTTCTAGTGAGTGTTATTTCTTTCCAGACTTTTGAAGAGCCTGCCTGAACCAAGCCTTTGTTCTTGGGGGATAAAAGTTGAGAAAGGCTGGTCCATCTGAGGCATTTGGTAAACCACAAGAGATCCCTCTTGCCCTGTTCCCTTCCCCAGAGCCTGTCATTGCACTACCTCAGCCCCTGCCTGCTCCATGCACCATTCCATGTCCCTCCTGTCTGCTGGCCCTACAGAGGAGTCTGGATCACCGGTGTACAGCTGGCACCCTGAAGGCTTTCCTTTGTATCCAAATTTGAGATTACAGTGAGGATAATTCTGCCTCAACAGCCTGAAGGTGACCTGGTTAAGAGATCCTGAGCATCAACCTGAAATCTTACCATCCTATGTGGAAGCAGTGACATTTTGTACATCATCTCAGAATACTCCGTGGTGAACATTTTTTGGTTCTAGGACATGGAGTGCCACAATGACCCAGTCAACAGGAGTTCAGGGTTCAGGTGTGAGGTCATGTGATGTCTATTGTCCTCTTTGTGCAGGAGAAGAGAGATTAGGTGTGGTTTGGTTAGACTCCACTTTCATTAAATTGTCCAGGAAAAGTGCATCCACCTTACAGAGTTAAAAGCATTTCTCTCCTTAATCATCCACAGAGCCAACCTGGACCCAAAATCATTGCTGCAACCTTTGGCCTCCCGTGGTAATAGGATGAAGACAGCTGATAAAAAAGAACATAATTTCCCCCAAGAAGCCAAATATTTTACCAAGCCCCTCTTTTCTTTAGCCCCTCCAGGGGCCTTTTGCTGTGTTCATTTCCATCTCTGGTTTATGAATGAACCACCCCTTCTATGGATGGGTACCTGCATTGAACTCCTTCAGAATTACGAGAATTTGAATTTAACCTCTTGACCTATCCAATATGTCCTTCACCTGATGGGTGGAAGGAAAAAAAATTTAGAGGACACATGGATCCAGTTTGGTCCTGCTGGTGAGACAAAGTACTTTTGTAGACAAACTGGAAAAGTATGTTGCTTTTTTCTGGCCTTTGAAGAATAGTGGAGATTTTGGAGCTGAATGGCTTTAAGGAATACTTAATGATGAAATATCATTTGCTAAAGGGAGAAGCCAACCAAAATGGAGTTGGTTTTCAAATTACATTTGCTTCTATTTAGATAAACAAAGCATAAATTTGGGTAAACCTTCCATCAAGAAAAAAATAAAATCATGGCCATTTGTAAACTGGTGGTTCAAACATTTTTGGTCTCTTTTTCATGAATTGATAACATGACATGCTTATAGAAATAGTGAAATAAAGGGCAGGATTTTTTAGGAGTACAAAAAAGATCAGCAGTTATTGCTGCAGATTTACAGCTAATTTTTGTAGTACTACTGACACATCCTATCAAATTTGTAGGTTTTCAAATATTATATTACTAGATTTTTGAATCTTATTAGTGGGTTTGCATGCATTGTATTATTAAATTTGTTGTTTTCTAATATGATATGAGAAATTGTTATTATATCAATCTTTCCAATAATATCTGCAATTTTAAATCCTTATATCATGCTTCTGTGGCATCACAACCAGTAATAAGATATATGTGTTAGTTTTAGTATTGATTTTTCACTGCAAAATTGTCAGATTCCCATAGTATTTATTCATTTTAATTGCCCCTAAGACTGCACTAAGTTAGTAGGATGTTTATTTTGAAATGCAGAGGGGAGGGGAGGAATATTTTATCAATTTACAGAGAGCTTATAAGACTGGAAATTCTGGAGTCATCACAACAGCTTAGGGCAAAGTCCTACTGTTATGCAATATGGTTGTTGAGGAGGGGGGAGTGGAGGGGTGCTGGCAGCAGAACCAGTCTACTTGTGCAGAACTGAGTAGAACAAGACAGCTGGGGAGAGAAAATGTTCAGGGAAGGTACCCTGGGGTTTGTGCTCTGCATGCTGCCCAGTGCCCAACAGGCCATAGCTGCTGCTGCTGGTCTCAGAGGTGCTGGGTGGAAGGGTAGCAGCTCCCAAAGGGCAGCAGCCTGTGGGTGGGAGGGCCCTGCTCCATCCCCTTTGTCTCAGCACCTAAACATGTATAAGGCTAAGCTTTACTAGTGAGAACAGCTAAAGAGACCTATCTTAGTGGTTTTACACTACCTTGAATATCTGACAATTCTGTGTCTTTGGTTAGTGCAAATATCCATGGATGAAGATGAATCAATATTTTAGAAGTGAGTTTATATGTTGTCTTTAAATCACATTCAAATGACTATGCATTTCCTCAGGGGATATTGTTTATTCTTATTCTTACAGAAATTTCCTAACTTTCACTTATTGATATTTTTAATATGGTATGATCTCATACCACTATTGTAGTGGGTTGACTCTGGCTGGATGCTAGGCACCCACCAAAGCCTCTCTATCATTCCTCTCTGCAGCTGGACAGGGGAGACAAAATATAAGAGGTATTCATGAGTTAAGGAGACAGATGACTCTCCAAATACTTTTCATGGGAAAATGGACTCAAATTAGAGATATTAATTTAATTTATTACAAACAAAATCAAAAGAGGATAATGAAAAATAAAGTAAGACCTTAAAAACACCTTCTCCCCACCCTCCCTCCTTCCCTGCTCTACCTCCTCCCTGCTGGCAGCCCAGGGAGATGGGGAATGGGGGTTAAGGTCAGTTCATCACACATAGTTTCTGCTGCTGCTCAGGGAGAGGAATCCTTCCCCTGCTCCAGCATGGCATTCTCTCAGATGGGAGACAGTTCTCCACAAACTGCCGCAAAGTGGATCACTCCTCAATGGGGAGCAGTCCTTCAAGCACAGGCTGCTCCAATGTGGGTCCTCAAAGGGTCAGAAATCCTACCAGGAAACCTTCTCCAGTGTGGGCTCCTATCTCCACAGGTCTGGGTCAGGAGTCTGCTGCAGCAAGGTCACAGCCTGCTCTCAGGCATCCAGCTTCTCCACCATGGGTCTCCTCCAGGGGCTGCAGGGGGGATCTCTGCATTCCCAGAGACCTCCATGGGCTGCAGAGGCACAGCTGCCTCACCCTGGGCTGCACCAGGGGCTGCAGGGGAAGTCCACACCAGCACCTGGAGCTCTTCCTCCCACTCCTGCTCCACTGACCTTGAGTCTGCACAGTTTTCCTCTCATACATTCTCACTCTGGTATTGTCTGGCCACAATCAACTCTGCTCAGTAACTTTTTTTTTTTTTTCTTAAATGCATTATCACAGAGGTGTTACCACCATCTCTGATGGGCCCAGCCCTGGCCAGCAGCGCATTTATCCTGGAGCCAGCTGCATTGGTTCTGCTGGACATGGGAGAAGCTTCCAGCAGCTTCTCACAAAAGCCACTCTTGTAGACCTCCTGCTGCCAAAAACCTGGCCATGCAAACCCAATTGTACAAAATATTTATGTTCTGGGGACCTTAAGTGAACTTTGACAAAAGACTTTGGACTGAGTTCCTTTCCCTTCTGCATAACAGTGATAATATCCACTACTATTCAGATCTAAAAGCACACTTCACTGCACTAGTGAAGAATCCTACAGTCTGCAAAGTGAAAGAACTCAAAGTAAACTATGTCCTTATGAGAAGATTGCCCAGAAATTCATCTTTTTAAATTACTAAATAATTTCAAACAGTTTCAAAATTTAATTGGAACAATATGATGTGGCTCTTGATGTTGGCTTCTAAAATCAGTGTGTTATTAATTAAAACTCTCAATTAATATAATAACTTGACTGTTGGAACCTCTCTTTGTATTTAAAATACATGCAGACTCTGGCTCCAACTACAAATAGACCATAATTCTAAAGGCTTAAAATTGAAAATTAAATTATTCAGAAACAAATGGTTAAATTTAGGCCATATTTCTGAGAAATTATCTTTTCTCATTTTAATTTTATTTCATATACTATATCCAATCATCCTTTTTGACTAGCAGATTTTTTTTTGCAGCGTCCACATGCATCTCTTTCTATTAACACATGTGGGTAAACACACCCACGTGCTTGCACACTCTTACAGTTAAATGTAATTTCCTGAGCAATGATCTCTGCACATGTCTAAGCAGGAATAAATTTGTCTGAGATAGAACTATCTCCTTTTTGGAAAGCTGTTCCACAGAACTCTGATTAGCCACATGACATTGCAGAGGAATTTCAATGCTTCTGTTTCCACTGAATCACCAGTAAAATTTCTAACGTCCCAATGAACTTTGCTGAATGTACATGGTTTGACAACAAGAGATGTTTTTGTAACTCTCAAAAATCAAGTTGTTTTCTTGTATGAATTAGCAGTTGGTATGGAAGTCACTGATCCTTGATCCACATCCAGTAAAATCAATTTATGAAAATGTTTTGCCATGCTTACCTTCTATTGATGAGCAGACTTAACATATGTTATGATCAGTGGAGAGGTTTCCAAGGACTGAAAAATTTTTGGTTTAAGAGCTCTGTTTAAAGACTCTGCATTGTAAAGTCATTTGTCAATGATATGGACTCTCCAAATTAAAAATGACCAAAGAGATTGATGCTGTCCAGAAACAAGTGATATTGGATTATAAACTTGTCAGTCTTTTTTGAGAATATTTTTTTTAATCATCTATAAAGTTATGCCAACCAGATCTATATAGAAAAATTTAATACAACACATTTCGTTAGAAAAAGAGGTTTCAAGGCAAGTGACTTTTTTTTCCTCTCAAAGTGACATGAACAAGATTGGGTTTCCTGTAAAATGAGAAAATGTTTAAATAAATTATTTTTAGACTTTAAGGCAGATGCTACTTAGTACTGATTGAAACATTCTGCAATATCCCAAATTTACAAGTTTGCATTTTGTTACAAAAACAATGAACAAATGAAAAGCAATAGAACATTTTAACCAATGCCATATTATAATCTGTCAGCAAATTATGCGTGACTATTTTTGGCATGTGTTGATATAATATAAGAAACAACAAAGTTTAAAAATTATCCTTAAAAAAAACACAAAAACCCCAAAAGTTTCCAAACAAAAATAGTTTCTAATAGGGCTTTTTTTCCCAAATTTTAAGAATAGGAATAAAATTTAAAATATTTTTATTTTCCCATAGGTCAGAAATTTATCATTTTGGCCAGATTGGACACTCTTCTATTTTAATTTAGGACTTTATCTAGCTAAATATTTTCATGCTTGATATTAGGAGCTGGCAGAGAGGAGTTATGAATAAGGCTATCCCAATTTATTATTGGTGTCTTATTTCTGTGTTTTCGGGGGGGGGGGAAAGAAGAAAAAATCTAATTCAAAACATATTTTAGAATTAAGAAAGTTTAACAACCATCTCTCACTTGAAGGGAAAACATAAACTAAGAGCAAATCCTTATCAAGGTAAGGAACAAGTTTACTGCTATGAGTTCAAGTGCTGAAACCACTGAGAGTGTGTCAGCATCTGTGGATATTATTTTTGTGCCTCAATCATCAACAGGATCTCTGTTTAACTGGGTTCCCAATACAAAGCCAAGCAGCCATAAGCCAGCTGTACACAGCTGTATGCATTCCTCCTGCAGAGACATCTGCAGATTTTGCCACAAACCCAGTGTTGGCTCCAAAGGTTTTGGTGCCCTTGGGGAACCAGGGAATTTCTGTGCCTCCAAGCACAAGTTTACTTATTCAGGCACAAAACACTGTTCTGTCACCAAAATATTTCTGCCCTACATGGCATTCTGTCTTACAAACATTAATTGATTTTCTTCAGCACCTCAGATGTGTTGCTTTGTTGTTGTTTTTTGGGTTTTTTTTGAAAATATAAGCAGCAATTTAGGAGTGTGCACAACCCTTTCAGTGGTGCTTATATTTTGGAGAATGTGTGTTGTCAGATACAGGAGTTCTGGGTCAAAAGCTTTCCACTTCTCACTCACTCAGAAACATGAGCCTGAGGGTCTTACTCATTTATGTCGCTTTTATCATTTTGGGTAGACTTTTCAAAAGTGTCCTCCCTCCCAACATCTTTTGCAGGAAATGCTAATGTAGCTCCTTATCATGATAATTCTGTCACCTAGGATGACAAATCTTCACCCACCATGAGACATGTTGATAACAATAACAACACCCCATTATCTACATCCTAAATGTGCACCTGTCCTGTAAATTGGCCATGGATTTGTCATCTAAGATAGGAGAAGCCACTCACCTGCCTTTGGCCATAAGAGCAATGGCTATGAATTGAATCATCTAATCTTAGAAGGGAGGTGTGGGAAGGACTTCCAAAGATCAGATTGCCTTTCCTCATGTCTCCAGGCAGGATCGATACCTTTATATTATCTCATAGATAAAGCAGAGATAGGAGCATTAACTTCTATTGTTCTTAAACATCTTAAAGGCCTTTTTGTGAACTGTGTTGTAGGCAGGCAAACCTGCTAAGAATGTGTATAACTCTTACTTTCAAAAAAATGTTAGCAATTGGATGTAATACTGTTCCATGTTTGTACACAAGAAGTTTTACACAAAGGATAACAGAAAATTTAAAGAATGTTTTCTCCACCCATAGATAAACTTCACAACTTTTCATTCTAAGCATTTATAGGGATTAAGCAGTTTTGAGTGCATAGCCTACAAATAATTTTCTGAAGTACATTTAAAAATATTCATAATGATTAGGCCATAAATAGATGTATTACTAACATTCATTGGTCCCTGGATCAACAACTCACTAGGGAAAAGAGCAGGGAAACATGAAAGCTGATTTGAGAAAGTTGCAGGGGGAGAGGAAAAAACCTTAATGAATATCTAGTGCAGTTGAAGATGTTACAAGGATAAAAATCACCTAATTAAAAGATAATCTCTCTTACTTTGTAGTATTGGAGCAATAAATGACTGCAGAGATTGAGTAATCAACACAGCTAAAATGGTTTCTTTAAACAATCTTCAAACTTGTTTAGCATGCTTGTGACAACGTAAGGAAGATTACTCCAAACTCTCTGGTGATGTAAATAAAAACAACTCCATTGATGTTGTTTGGAATGGCACCCTGTATGTCAGCACATATTTTAACCTAGTTTTCTTTACTCCCTTGTGAGGGAACTTAGTTATTTTGCAATGCCATCTTGGTGATTTCATGCTGGATATTCAAGAGCCTGGAGGAGGAGGAAATGAAGTGGTGCAGTTATCAGGTACTGAATGAAATTCCAGCCCCAAAACGCCACAGAGTAACTTCAGAGACCAGATTCCTCCCATCAGATGCACAGGATTCGTTGCCTCTTTGTGAAAGGATGGAGTTCACACCTAAGTGCTTACTGATACACTTCTAAGTTAATAATAGGGGCTGGATATTCCAGCAGGGAGTATTCACACATCCAATTAAAATCCAAAATATCTATGGAAATTTGAAAGCATTTATGTCTTTATTTTAAGAAATGTCTTCAAAGAATCTGGAAATGAAAATGCTGACCTCTGCCTTCCTGAATCAAATGGTTGTTACATACTGGTGGGAAATAATGGTATTATACAGAAAATACCTTCTTTTCAGTGGTAAAAAAGCCCAGAAACTAGTGGGTTTATATGTTTCATTTCTTAATTGAGGTGGGCATATGCTAAAACATTAAATATCCCTTCAACCAGCTGTCTGAATTCAAAGTTTGCGGGTTCAGTCTGCCTCTAGTTACCACAGAATTCAGCATCGCATTTCTTTTCTTTCTTTTCCTAACTAATCAAGACTTCTTTACTCATCAAAGACTTGAAATTACTGTTTCTTACTCTGGGTGTAGTCTCACTGACATTTTACCCAGCACAAGCAGTGCTGCCATAATTTTCCTATCGATGATTAGGGATCGTTCTATCAGATTGTCACATCCTATACTTTAAAAAGGGTCATTTTTTAAATCATCTGCACTATGTAAGGAGATAGGCCTTGATTTACTGCTAAAAAAAGATATTGTTTAAACAAACAAATAACTGTTGCTGTAAAAAGTTCATAGAGATGAAAGTTCAGAGACTAAAACTCTGTTTGTGAGCCAGAGAGTGGGAAGGCAAAATTCATATTCTGTCTCCTGCTCAGTGTGTATTTACTTTAAACCTAACTTCAAGGTAGAAGAGTAAAGAAAATATCTCTGTGTACTGCTCTCAAATTAGGTTTCCTTTAAGCAGGTACTGCTACAGGTGCCAACAGTGTGTGTAACTCGTGTTGAATAACGTCTATGTGAGCCTTAGCTGCGATCAGCAAATTCATTTAAGCACTCAGGTTAATATTAAGCTCAGGCATTAATAGAGGAAAATGCACTCCCAGAGACTCATTTCTTTGAACAAACGAGATATGCAAGTAAATAGCATTTCAGCTATTTATATTACTCTATAAATGGCATTTTGGTTACACCTTTTGCATGGAAATGGGAGTACATAAGGAAAGATTTAGCACTGTGTTTTATATTAATTGAACACTTTCTGGTAATTATAGACATAAGGGTGTTCCCATGGAAACAATGGAAGAATCAATATGTTGGAATATGCCATAATAGGGATGTGGAACTATAAATATGGTAAAAACCACAACCAAGTCCTTTACTTGGTGTCCCTTTATTCCAAGTACAGTCTTTAACTTTGTCTGGAGTATTATTTTCACCTGAAATATCTCAGGCTTAACAAGAAGACAGTGTGTTGGAGACAAGCACTACGAAAAAAAGTGCTATGCCTTTAAGTTACTTGTGAATTACAGTTTGTCAGAGATACCTTGGTTTGGATTTACCAATCAATACAAATCTTTCCTTTGAGGTTCGTAGCACTCATGCTGACTTCTTAAAACACATTCCAAACTCTGAGCACTCTCACATTAAAAAAAAAAAAAATTACTTGTGTACATTATTCAACAAATTTCCTACCAAGATATTCTTAAACTTCACCTCAAAGAAGCAAGCAGGAAAAAAATGAGAGAAGGCACAAGGTTCCTGTTGCCTACACTTGCAGGTGACAAAGGAACAAGAATTCATGTGAAATGAGGTGAAAAAGGGGTGACCAGGACACGGGGATTTCCCAAGAGAAATAGGTACTAGAGATGAAAAGAGAAATCATTCCAAGAAACTTAAAGTCCTCCCATAAGTCTGTAAGTTATTTTTGTTATATTTTGGAGGATGTTTCTAATTATGAGGAAGCTGAAACACCTGAACTTATGATTTTTTTTTTCTTCAGTTTCCTCTGAATACAAGGCAAGCATAGAGTTCTTTTTTTTTTTTTTTTTTAATTTAATGTAGCAGTAACCTGGCTTATTGGAGTTAGATAATCTGAAGATACGAAATAAAAAGCCCATGAGATAGGAAACTGAGGCACAGTCAAACCCTAGGAAAAAACTTGAGTAAAACCATATGCTTTCCTTACAGTTAAAGTCTCAGTGCAAAAGGGAACTTCCCACATATAAACACATGGCTTTTAAGCAAGTAAAGAATGGGATAGCATGTGCACCAAACAGCAATTTAATTAAAAGGATACTCTTTAGCATTTTAAAATACAGAAGCAAGTTTTTGAAAGGGTACAACTGCCAAAACAAACAAATAAAAGGAACCATAAACCTGGCAGTGAATCAATGAAGTGTTTCCTGCAAAAATGTGATAATTCTTTTGTTGTGTGCAGTGTTATCTTTAAGGATCAACAACAGTGAATGTTATTACAGATGCAAAATCTAGGCATGGTGGGCTGTCTATGGGAATATGATCAGATCACAAGGTTGAAGCTAGTCCATTCTAATAACATTTATTTAAACTGTCTTGTGTGAGCTTATTCTTTTAAATTAGCTTTTGACCACAGTCAGAAGAAGACCAAAGTTTCTGGTAGAACCTAATTTTGGTAAGATATATGTGGAGAGATCAAAAAAAAGGGAAGAAAACTGACAGTTTCCTTTGGAAATTGTGAAATCTGCAAAGCATATGACTGGGGCCCAGAAGAATAACTCAGGTATACCTGGCCTTGTGGCCAATGTACAGTTGACCAAATGGCCCTGGACATTATCATATCCCTGTTGGATTCTGTTTCAGTATTCCTACTGAGGATAAAAGTTATGATTTCACCCTACTTGTGAATGTTAACTGTCTGGAAATAAATAGCTTTCTGATGTGAGTTTTATGTTTGTTTTTCGTTGATGGAAAGACTACTATTTTTGAGTGATATTAACAAACACAAGGGCAATAAGTTTCAGTAGTTTGAAAACTTTGACTCTTGCTACATATTTTACTTAGAAACACAAACTCCTGCAGACCTTTCCAAGTCCTCTAATCCCTCTGCTCCCTCCACTGGCTTCCCACAGAACTCTGCATTCGTCTGAAGGCCTTTATTCACAAAGCCTTGGATCATATTATTAAAAGATCAGTGGAGTAGCAGTCTCCAGACTGCCCTTGGCAACTTCATGCCCCTGGCTGGCTGGGTTTCTCCACAAGGAGAATGTGCAGTTGTCATTTGTGTAGAGAAGGGAACTTCATACAAAAGTAGTGCAAACAGACCCAAACGAGCCTCAGTTCATCATCTTATCTTCCTCATTAAGCTCACTTTTTATAATGCATGCAAGCACACACACACACATACACAGAAATCTTTTTGTGGATTGAAGTTTAGCAAATATAAAACAACACACTCAACTTTAGAAACTCATCTGTCCAGAAGAAGATAGGTAAACAGTGGTATATACTACAGTATTTTCTTTTTACGCACTTTTAAAACACACAGATAGTGAGCATGACACAAGTTGGTAATAAATATGAGAGCCTGCACAGCAGAAAGTAAAGGAAGACCAGGTA
The DNA here is from genome assembly GCA_013398615.1 of Brachypodius melanocephalos. Taxonomy (NCBI): domain Eukaryota; kingdom Metazoa; phylum Chordata; class Aves; order Passeriformes; family Pycnonotidae; genus Brachypodius; species Brachypodius melanocephalos. The sequence goes on from VZSR01000520.1 coordinate 37,205,142, forward strand.
GAAAGAGATCAGCAAACTGGTCTGTCCTTCTGCTCCAATGGAAAGCCCAAATATAGATGAACAAATATTTTTACAGTAGGCCCAAACCTGACCACGATGAAGTAAAAATTTCCAGTTCAGCATTCTTCCTGAAAAAAAAACATCTTGGAGGCCATCCATCTTCCAAGATTATGTATGACAGTCAGTAAGGGAGCATATTCTTTCTGCTATCAAAATGAGATTTCAGCAGACAACTCCACACAGAAAACATTCAGCTTTGTGGACAAAGATCATCTTTGCTGTACCAAACAGTCGGCTCAGACCCTGGTCAGAAAGAGCCATACAAAATGAGCATCCAAAGTGTCGACCAGGGTAAATATTCTGCTTTGTCTCAATGGAAACTGGCAGTTCTGTGAGCTTCAGAGGCCACTGGTTCTAACTGAGCTTGTCTCAATAGTTTCCTCCTCCTTGTCAGCAGCTGGACAAAAGTAGAATTAATGCCTAAATCCATCTGTATTAGTTCAATACTGGGAAGAGCAGTTTCCATGAAGCCATGGGATAGACCTTTGGGAGTAGACAGGATACTATAACAGACAGTGTGCTGAAGGCAAGAGACAGAGACCTGGGGTCAGAAAGGGAGCTGGTTTTGTGGCTACAGGCCTGGATGGAGTCCTGTCTTAGCTGAAGAGTTTATGTGCAGCCTTGCTGCTTTTGCCATCTATACTTAAAGCGAAAAGAATTGTTATATTCCTGTGTTCTAATAATAGGTACGTCTTCGCTCTTGGTCCGTGCTCATATGGCCCAAATCCCATATAGATTTTGACATATGCTTGGTTTGGCACATGTGAAACATCTCATTCAATTCAAGGGTTTGACTGACAGTGCCGGAGTCAAAAGCATTTGTGTGTCTGTAAGGACTCGGTGCAACACGTTCTGGGGACAAGAGCTGTCCCTCCCACCATGCTGGGACAGCACCTAGCCCAGGCAGTCATGCCATTACAATGGAATAAAAGCAACGATGTGCAAGACCAGGAACTGCTCTGAGTTTGCCTTCCAGTAAGAAACTGACCCCATCTCAAGTTCCCAGCATTATCATAGAGCAATGGAATGGGATTATTGTTTCCTCTAATTTGAAAATTGATGGTAAGGCCCAAATGCCCCTACTCAAATTCATTTTGATAGTCACTGCATAGCAAAGCATAATTTTCATTTCTTTTCTAAAGAATTAATCATCACTGTTGGTGGCACAGGCACTAACCACTACCATCAGCTGAAAAGTTTATTATGGATTGCTTCTTGAAATAAAACATTACTTTTATTGGAAGTTTAAAGATAAATAAAAACAGCTGGAGGGAAAATACTATTAAATACTCCGATGAGCCCCATGATGTTCCACTTAAATAAAAAATTCCTCTTGCCTCATTTTAAGGGTTCTTTTCTGCTGTGTTAAAGTTAGCATTTCTTTCATGTGGGACAAGTGAAGCTGGAAAGGGAATTTACTTAAAACTGTGTCTGAAATTGCAACTTACAGGAGCTTATGATCAGTGCAGTTCCAAGAATCCTTCAGTTTCTCTGTAATGGATGGTCCTTCAACTTATACCTCCTCTATTACTTTTATGTAGCTTTCTAATTAGACATTTTAGTTGTTTGCTTTCTGTGGACAGACAGAAAGCCAAATATTCGTCCTCTCATCTTTGAAAGTGACACTGCTCCATTGAGAGGACTGGGTTTAAATTATTAACAGAAGATAAGCTCACATACTCAAATAAAGGTTGGCTGAGACCAGCCATGGGATAACTGCACAAGAAACAGCTCATGCCAGAATAGTCCACATTTTCTGCACCCTGCAACGGGTTCACATTTCTGTCTGCAAGAACAGTTGCTTGAAATTGAGGAATGACCCTGAGAGACCAGAAAAAAAGAAACTAAAATTAAGTTATTTGGCAGGAACACACAGATAGGGAGAGGATTTACAGGGTACAGATCTCATCTCATCACTTTCATGTAAAGCACCCAGTGTTATAAAAGGTCCAGCTTTCCTGTTTGTTGAAGATACCTTGAAGATAGCCAGTCTTGCCTCTTCATGCAGAGAGCAAGCCCAAGAGATCATCTTCTGGCACGACCAAAGTGCACAGACTGGAGCATCTGTGACCCTGCAGGCTGAACCATCAGCTGTGTCCAAACTGGTAGGGGGTCAGCAGAGGGTGGGATGTGGAGCATGCCACACTTACAGCTCACTTCATGTGTCCCTCCAGGAAAAATTTAAACTACCTCTCAGGAAGGACAACTATACCTCACAGTGAAATGTATTAGAAGCCCAAAGGATAATGAAGTTGTGCATCTCCTCACTTCCCACTCAAGGGAAAAGCCTCACTCTGAGCCTTGGAGGATGTTCAAATTTCAGGAGCTGCCCTGAATCTCAGATTAATTAATACCTTCAACTGGAAGAAAGCTTTTTTTTTTTTTTTTAATCACAGAACATTGTCTCTATGCATTTCCTGTATAAAGACAAAACTGAAGTTAGCTTGTTAAAGCCAGCATAGATTATTTTCATCTTTCTTTGGATGATGGTGTGTTTAAAGGCACTCAGATAAATTTCGTGTTTGTATGGAACATTTAGTGCTTCATAAAGGACTGATTACTCTTGCCAATATGGAGCTAAGGCTCCTTCAGGCAGTCTGGGATTCCCTGGTGAGTAAGTACATTGAAGTTTGCACCAATGTCCTGATAAGTGGAAGATGCAACCTGGATGTGTGTTGTTTAAGAGGGTTTCCCAGACTAAGGTTGTCTTCTTCACAAAGCAGTTATGCTAATTTTCCACAGCTCCTTGCTCTCTTTTGGTGCAGGCTGCAGACACTGGGGACTACTGAAGCATCTGACCATGCTAGTAGGATTCAGAAATTTATGTGACAGCTGAGAAATGGGATGGTTGGCTGAAATGCAACTTCCCAGCCCAGGCTTTGGGTAGTTTGCTGTGTTTCTCCTATTTCTATTAGCTTTCTTCTGGGAAGTCCAGCTACAAGACCTTCCCAAGCAGCATTGACTGGATTTCTTGGGCAGAAATAAATAGAAAGAACAGAGAGCAGACACTTAAAAAAATCCCAACATGCAAACAAATAAACACCTCTTCTCCCCAGAAATCAAATGGAATTTAAAAAAAAAAAAAAAAAAAAAAAAGAAGAAAACACTATTTGCTTTGCTTTTTTTTAATCATTATTACTTTTTCAGTAATTATTCTGAATTATTATGTTTATGTTTCCATTTTTGGATATTGAGGATTTACTGAAAAATTTCTATGAGCTCGTTTATCATTACCGTGATAGCTTTGTTACTGTAAATAATAAGAAATTAAATATTTTTATGCTGAACCCTTTCACCAACTTCTGTCACTCAAATTTCACTTTTCAGGCAATTCTAAGTTACCATTTTAGCATTTTTTAAAAGAATAAATAAATAAATAAATAAATAAAACTGAAGAGAAACAAAACTGTAATAGAAAACCCATCAAAATAAACACAAATATTTCAGGGTTGGATTTTTCTTGTTTTAATTTATAGCTCCAAACAGTTTTGAGTCTTCCCCTGAAGATGCTCTGTGTTCAACTTTCAGAATACGTATTTTTTTATAAACTAAACATTGCTGTTAAATTGCCTGTAAAGTCACTGCAAAAATGAAACTTTCAAACTGTACGAATCTTCACCATTATTTCCCCAAAGCATTAATTTTTACAAATATTTTATTGGATCTTATATTACCAGCCTCAATTTTTTTTAATGCAGTTCCTTGAAGCTCAAATTTTTATTTTTTTAAGGGGCTTCTATCTGTGAATAATAGCAGCAATTTTAAAACCTTTTCTGTTGGGATTAAATTCTGAAGCCATTGAAATCATATAGGAAATGCCAATACATTTTGTAGGGAAGTGGGGAGGGGGTTACTATAAGGCTAGTGAGGAACTTGAGTGAAATCCCAGTTTTATTGTAAAGGTGCAGGCCTTCCCCTGACATTCTAGATTCCAGAAGTTTAATCACTGTCATTGTCCTTTATATAGGAGATGAGTTTAACTGTCTGATAAAACTATCATAACATAAGGGGTTATTTAAAAACCATATTTTCAATCAAATCTACATAGGGAAAGGAGAGTTTGCAAGATGTTTCTCCTCCTTCTAACTGTAACACTGAGCAAAAATAACATTCCTCAAAACCCCAAAAGATAGTTAGGGAAAGAAGGGAAAGAAAAGCACCAGGGCTCTACCATGGTGAAGAAAAAAAAAAAAAAAAAAAAAAAAAAAAAAAAAAAAAAAAAAAAAAAAGAGGAAAGAAGAAATGTAAAATGTCTCTGAGTAGAATAGGAAGATATGCTATGCATTGAGAAACACAGGAGGAGTGAGTCTCCTGAAGGATACTGGCTTCAACAGACTTCAGTGAGAGTGTGAAGAGCCTGAATAAAGAGTTCAAGTCTGGGCCTTGTTCTCTGAAGGAAGAGAGCAGTATAAATGTGTGTCTCCATTAGATGCACTGTACACCAAGAGCAGAGTTATAAGAGTAGCATGCTCTCCTCCTCTCTCAGCTGTGTGATCACAGAGGTCAGATCCTCCCTGTTCGCTGTGAACAATGCCTTGGAGCAGCAGTCAGGAATCTGTCACTCCAGAGCCACATGCTGCTCTTTGGAAGCAAAATCTTTCCAGCCTCTGGCATCAGAGCACTTGGGAAAGAATTGGGGTGGGGGTGGGAGTGAGCGAGCAGGAAAAAAAAAGAAGGAAAAAAATCCAAGAAACTAAAAAGAAATTTAAAAAGCAGAGAAATAAATGGAGAAGAGCACTCGCCATTTTTGGTAGTGATTCATTACATCTCTTCTTTGGTACCATCTTATACAGAAACTGTGAAGTACTTCAGAATAGAGCTAATAACCAAGTGGAACTGATTACAAACAACATTTTGTTCCTCTGCCTGAAGTGCACATGTTTTCAATTCACTTGATAGCTGTGATTGATGCCACCAAAGAAACATGCTCAGAATACTGTCCTTAAAAAAAATAATCACTTGGTAGCAAAACGCATTTTCATAGCTGGTTCTTCAGAACAAGTCAAGTAAATGGTGAGTTTCAACACTGTTTTTAGCTGTGAATCCCTTAAGATCACTGGGACACCCTCAGAAGTTGAGAGAAGAGAATGGATGAGAAAAAGGCCAGAAAAAAGGCCAGAGTGAAGCAGCTTTAAGACACCAGAATACTCCTTGAAGCCATTCATCACACTGTAACAGAGAGATCCCAGTCAGGTGCTCTTACAAAAGCCCAATTCTTGCTTTTAGTTCTGAGGGTGTATTGAATGGACTTATGCAGTTTAAAGAAGAGCAGAAATGGCCCCCAAAGAGACTGGACTGTGTACAGACCTTCTTGCTAGTGGCAGCGAGCCAGTCACGGTGCACAGAGAGAGGTGTTATTTACCATATCTGAATCCTGATTTGGTTTCCGGCACTCACTTCATCCAAAGTTTGGGGGGTGGTCAGGTGCTAATTGTTGGTGCCAGCTGATTTCAAAGAAATTTTTAAAAAATGGCTAGACAGACATTTGGCAACAAAGGTCATTGACTTTCGGCTGCCTTAAAGAATGATGCATCTGCTTTGTTTGACTGCCAATAGATAAGGTGCATATGAAATTCCTCTTGTAAATTAACGAGATAAAAGTGATTCTTGTCTCCTTGGAGTAATCCTTTTTCCAGTGTTTTAATCATGTTGAAGGCACACCCCTATTTTGAAGTTGGTGGGGAGCTGTGCTGCCCAGGGGAAAGCCCCAGGAATGATTCCTACCCCTTCCTTCCTGGGCGAGAGTCCAGGCTGCTCTCTTCTATCTGCTTCCTGCAGTTTGTCCATGGAGTATCTGGTAGTCTAAAGGCAGAAAGATGAAGTAGTTTTTGCATGGTTGGAAATTCAGGGATTTTCATCTTCATCAGGATTCACTTTTATAATCCTTTACCCAGCTAAGACCACTCTCTGCCCCACATCTTAGCAACATGTCAGAACACATTCTAGTCCTAAGACAGCTGAAAGTGTCATTTTTTCAACTGTGAGCACTGGAATGCAAAAACACAATTCATAATTACTGTACGCTGTCAGGAATGAGAGCATTGCAAACCACAGGCTAATGTGGACGGAGATCTATATACAGCATATAAAGCCAAATTTATCTGAAGATGTCCTTATTTTGCCAACACTATTTGGCACACTTGATCCTAAGCTAAGATGAC
>VZSR01000520.1:37211462-37249421 GCA_013398615.1 Brachypodius melanocephalos
TTTTTTTTTAATGTGTTTGCCTTCACGGCTTTGGAGTGCTCACTAATTCCATCTGTCCACAACAGAGCCATCGGAACGGCGAGAAAAAGCATTTCCATATGTGCAAATTAGCATCCAGCCCCTCTTAATCTGTGCAGTGCTCCTCTGAAGTAGATGGTGCGGATGGTTGCCAAACCCACTAATGGCATTAAAATAAAGGACTTTATTGGCTTTAGCTGCCACTTTTCTTTTCTTTCTTTTCTTTTTCTTTTCTTTTCCTTTTTTTTTTCTTTTTAAGATAGAGAATGCAGTCCCTTCTTATTTTATTTTTGTTCTGATATTGTCACTTTGTACTTCAACCATGAAATAAAAAGAAGGCTCTGAACAGCTCTCAAATGGGATCTGTTTTCTCCTACAGTTGCATTCTTTTACTTTCTAATGAAATCTCACCATTATTTACTACACTATAATCAACACCTAAAGTACATTATTCCCACTCTCAGCCAGCTTGTCTTTCCCAAAGTTCTTTCTCTTTTCTGTGCTTTTCACCAGCAGAGACAGGGCTGAGATGAGAGACATTTTGCTTGGGATCCTGCCCGTGCTGTGAGTTCATATGAGAAGGAATCTGTTTGTTTGCTTGTTTGCTTGCTCCTCAGATTGTTTTTCAAGGTCTGGCACACACACACAGCTGTGGCCACGGACCAGGAGAGGTTCCAGCCGTATCCTATTCAGGGTCGCTGTCCCGACGGGTGCCTCTGCACCCAGCAAGGGCTACCATTTGGAGCATGTTTTGAATTTTGAACCGCTTGATTAAGTTAATGGAAAACAAAGGATATCATTTAATCCTAAGAAAAATGTAGCCCTCGTAGCAAAAATATTTCTCTGAGTATACTAAATCAATCTTTACTTTCGCCCGTCAATATTTGCCCTACTTCTGGCAAGGGTTAGGTAACCACACCTGAGGCCTTGTGATCTCAGATCTTGCTGAAAATACTATGGTTGCTAATCCTGCCTTGACTAGTGGTGCCAGCAATAAAACCACAGTCTCTAGTGTGTTGCAGACTCCATATGTTAGCCCCCTAGTCTGCTAAGTCACCACGCCAGCCTAAATTTGAAACATTTCTAAAGTGTTATACAATGTTGTAATAATGTTTTTACAAAACAAAGACTGAGTTACTGGAAGCCATATTCATCCAATCAGCATCTTATTGAAAGAGGAATCTTGATGGTAGCAGTGGTGACACAAGCTATATATATTAAAAAAAATAAAAATAATTAAAAATTAAAAATTTAAAAAAAATGTTTTGAACACTTTAAAAAGGGCATTGACCTGTTGGGGAGTGGAAGCTGGAAGAACTACTGCAGAAAAAGAAAGTCTCAGTTGAATGTTATCTCTCTTTCCTGAGGAAGAGTGCACCCAAAAAGCCTCAAGCTGAGAACACAGTCGACTTAATTAAAAAGTTCCTAATTGCTAAAATACTGCTTATAAAAACAGGAATGGACACTGCTAATTGCATACTGAGCAGTGTCTGCTCAAACAGAAAACCTTCACATAAGCAGAACTCTTTCAAAATTCTATTGCTGCTGCGTGTTGCAGGGTGTTTCCCATATAGGGGGGATCAAAAAACCAAAACCCGCAAACCAAGCTGATTACAGATTGACTCTGCACCCTGCAACTTATGTCTACATCATGAATGATAATCAGGGGGCATGAATCTAACCTGTTACAAGGTTCCTGTATGATTCCAATCCTGCAAATATTTCAGTGTGTATTCAAAACTGGTACCATTCATTCCCTTTAATGATGTTAGCTGCATACTTACATGTGAAGATGACAGAAAAACAACAACTCATGTCTTACATAACTCCGTATATGTTACATTATTTTTTAATATATCTAAATCTTTGGAGCACGACAATTGTGTCACAATGACAGCCATGAGATGAAAAGATCACCACACTAAGTACCAAGAAGCTAGAGAATGTATGTAATTTAAAAACATTTATAGAAATTTTACATACGATACTAATATTTCTATGAATAAAGGACTAGAATTGTTAACCATGCTGAATATACTTCGGCTATTTTTCTACCTGTTTACTCTAAGAATAGATACTTTGTTCAACAATCACAACTCTCATTTACAAAAATGGGTGTTCTAGAGGTTTTCTCAAGTACTTCTAGAACACATTCCTTTATATTTATTTTTCAGAAATATTTGCTCCAGAAATTTGATTTTTATTACTTACTTGTACAAGAATACTAATTATTTTAAAGAGCCCAAGGCACCATTATTGTACAGAGGTTGACTGGAACTTAGTTCTTAATTTAAAGGAATGTCAAGACAAAGAGCTAATAAACACTGTATAGGATATGTTCCAGTAATCTGGACAAAGAAACATTTCCTTGTGATTTCAGTAGTGATTTCACCACTGAACAATTGAGCACACAATGAAAATACTGAGGATCACTTGAAGTAAATGATGCTTAATTGCAGGGGAAAAATTATCAAATTATCTTACTTGCTATGAGTCACTCATTAATCTTTATTTGCATTTCTTATGGAAAAAGAACCTTTACTACCTGATCTGCATGTGCAAATAATAATTATTATTAAATAGTGAAAGTAGTGCAATTATTAAATAATGCAACAATATCAATCATTACTCTTATTAATAATAAATTATAATAAGTCTCTTAGAACTGTGCATGGTCCCAAGCTGCACTATGCAAACACAGATTTGAAACATCTGCTTAGACTTGGAGTTGGGGTTCATACCATATTAGTCACTCAGTCACAGGTCAAAATACAAATTTTTTGTGCATTTTGGACTTAAACTCCACCTTTGCACTTGCTCTTCCCCCGGTCCATTACTAGCTCTGAAATCAAAAAATGAGAAACTGTTCAGAAATCATGGAGGTTCAAACTCAGTCTCTTTTTTAATCAGTTTAAGAACGAGTAGTTTAGATGTAATGACCCTAATTTTACAGGATTTTACATTTTTTTTTCTTTTACCTAAGTAAAAGAAGGCTGGCAAATAAAGCAACAAAAAGTCAGTGACAGAACTGTACTGAGTCTCAGAATCTCCTACTTCTCTCTGTGCTCTTTTTGCTGATATAAGTTTAGCTGACAACACAAACCAGTAGGAAATTTTATCTTCAGAATAGTTACAAGAAAAAATGTTTTGTTTCCAGGAAATAAAGAGCATTCTCATGGCAACAAGATACAAATTCTGACATATATGCTTTATATGTTATCCTTTTGAAGGATCACAAGATGACATATAAATTTGGTGTAGTTAGATAATGACATTAACATGTTGCCTATGTTCTAAAAGCAAGACGTACATGGGTTTTGAGACTGTAAAAGTACTTTAAAACAATTAGGAAATGTATTTGATTGAAACAGTTTGAAAATATTTTGAAATTTCAGTCTGATTTTCAGCAAAGTCAGTTGCCTAGCTTATCACTTTAATTTGATGGTTAAGTAGTTTTGCTTGATAGTCTTGTAAGGATTGTGCCTATTCAGGGCAAGAATCAATGAAGGGGAGATTTGTTAAGCAACAGTGTATAACTTCTAATTTTACACATTTAAACATACTTTCTCATGGTGCCTTTTCTGCTTTACCAAAACATCCTCTCTTCTGACATAACACTCACAAAATCTGATGCAGAGACATTTTCTACAGAGCACAAGTCAGGTGAAAGCAAAACAATTTCAGAACTTCACTTGTGCACGGGTGGAAACACAAGAGGCTCTTCCTGATTGAAATTAAACTTATCTGTCATGACTTTGGCCTTTCTCCCTGGAGAAACTGATGCAAATTTTAGCACTGGTGTTTCTGTAGTGTGCACATCCAACTGCACACACACTGACACACACGGACAGTCATACACCAATGAACAATGGCAACAAGAGAAGTAGAAGGGGGAAAAAATTTAAAAATGCAACTCTCATTTTAAATCCAAGTCTCAGACTCCAGTAGAGCTGGACTAATTTACACCAGCTGAGAATGCTCTTGTATTTATTTTAGAAAAGATGCAATTTTGTCCTAAAAAGCAGTTTGTAAGGCCTACTTGATTGATTTAGTTGACTCTGGCTTTATTACAGCTTAATGTGTTCACATCACTATTGTTAAAGTTGTTTCAGCACTTCTATTATTACTGCCTAGTTTTTGGCATTTGAAAGTTTATAATAATAATAACAACAGCATTTTGTACTTTTATAGCATCTTTCTTCTGAGGAACTCGAAGAGCTTTGCAAACAATAATTACTCCTTACAACCCCTCAGTATAGCAGACTATACTGCAGCACATTTTACTGGCAGTTCAGATTCTGATCTCAGTTCACATCAGTGCACATGCAAACTATCTACAGTACAAATGTGGTTTACATTCCTAATAAAATAAAAATAAGAGCAGGAATGCCCTATTCAAGAGCTGCTCCTACCCCAGAATAAAACTTCACAGTCCTGACTCCCTCTCCCCAGTAATAATTTTTAAAACATTGGGTTTGCTCCAGAATCCGTGCTCCTCTCTGGTCACTGTAGCAGCAAAGGCTTGAGCAAACTGCCTTAAGCAGGTGACGAGACAATCCCTTCTACAAAGAAGATTTCTCCTGCCTCTACAGAACCATCTCTTCTTATTTCTGCTGGGGTCTGCACTGTAAGGAAAAAAAAATGCTGTTGAGCAATCTGGAGCAAGATGCTTGTTATCTTTAGCAGAAATAAGAGAGATTCTGAAGCTACTCTCTTTTATGCTGGTGAGCAAGGTAGTCCTATATTTAGTGTTTGGGACTAAGGAATAGACAGATAAATATGATACACTTTGAAACACGATCACATGAGAAAATCGGACCCCCTCTGGTAATACATGAACAGGTAAAAAAATGGATTTGGGCTAAATAGTTGTATTCCCTTTCTTCAAAAACATTTTTAAAACTTAAACAAAGGGAAAAAAGATGTTTTAAAAAATGCATGCAAAAATTGTTTAGCACTGATGTTTTTTAGTGTATTAATGCAAACAACAACAACCAAATAACAAATACAAAAAAAAGAGTCAAAGCACAGTAAAAGCTTTGAATTTAGCTACCTTGAATGGGAACTGTGAAACTGTGAATAAATTAATTTATTTGAGTTAAACTGTGAAAACAAACTAGTTAGAAATTATTTCAATTTCAGATAAACGTGAAATTTTTATTTTAAAATACTGACACATATGATTCAATTTTGAAAGCTTTTTTTTTTTTTTTTCATTTATTTGAATTCAAATAATTCCAAGTAATATTTTTTGGAACAAAAAAATGAAAATTTCAAAGAAGAGTGCTCTTCATTTTGTGACTAGTTCAGGTCCACTGAAAAGTGCATTTTTCTGTCAAAAAAAGAATCATAAAAGAAGCCTTCTGTTCTGACTAGAATGTAATCTTATCACTTTCATCATTATAAGAAACATATACACAATTCAAGATGAACTTTCTACTGTTTCACCCATTATATTAAAAATATTTATGGAAAGGAAAAAGATTCATTAGATAATTTGCCAGAACTCAGATTTGCCCTACATGGCCTTGACCAAGCTGTAATAATCGCTGTGGACTCCTCTGCTATTAAAACTGGTACTAGACAAGAACTTCAAGTGCATCAACACTTTTCAATGGCAAGCAAGAAAAAAAAAAAAAATGCAAATACTCTCCTGCCCTTTTTTTCCAGCAGTTTGACAGCAGACAATAATTCAACTAACTGTCCTACCATCCCCACTGCCACTGGAAAGAAAACATCTTTGTCAAGTTGGTAAAAAAATGAGGTTTCATGGAGTAAAAGCCAGAGCTTTAACACAAGGGAACGCTTCAGTGCTGAAACCAATGGATATTCTGTCCTTGATTTCAACAGCTCCTTAATCAGCCATCTTAGAACACAGAACAAAATGTTGGCTCTCAAAAGAACAAGCAGAATTTTTTCATTTCCATCCAAGAAGCTGGATTTTTGGCTTTTGGCTTCATCTTAGAGAGAAGCACAAAGATGATTCTATGGTTCTACAAAATTTTGAAGATACCTCAAAGCAATCAATATTTGAAAAATTGATCAATATGATCAATTAGACATTGAAAGAACATTTTCAGATTTGGGAAACTGAAATGGACAGCTGATCAGAAATAGTGTGGAATATTTGCTAAAACTTGAGAACATAGAGCCCTATGAGTAATGTTGATTACCTGTAACTATAATTCCCTGTAATTTACTTAAAATTAACTCCTCTGGATATGGCCCAAAGAAAAAGACCTGAAATCAGTATTGAAGAAAGTCTTGGGTAATCAATTACTCTTTGAAGTTAAACTTCACAGACGAGTGTGTTAAAAAAACCCCAAAACAGACCAAAATAAAAAGAAAAATGGAAAATCCACAAACAAACAAGGAAAAAATGCAGAGTAAATCTTTTGGATTGAACTATTTTGTACTCCAAGTTGTGATTTAAGTGTTAATATTATCATAGTCTGGAAGAAAAATAACATCATTGAGGCTTCAAAATGTTTGTGTTTACACACTCAAAGAGAGTTGCTGTGCATTCGATTCAGAAAAAACACAAAGCAATCTTAACTCTATCACTTCTGACTGGAGTGCAAAACGCAAATCAATTACTCATAAACATTTGTGATAAGATTAATTTAATTTTTTTTCTTAAACAAAGAGGATAAATTAAAAGAATCAGCTTATTCTTTCCTACTCTGTAGTGACAAGATTAAAAATTAAATTTATACATATTTCATTTCTACATAATAAAGCCTTTTGCAAAAAGAAAAAAATACCACAGTTCATCTAATTAAATCAAAGAAAATTGCCTGCAGCGATGCTACAGTATTACAATTAGATGTCTGCCAAACCCAGCCATTTGAATTCTTAAACACCACTCCAGTCTTAAATAAAAAACATGGTTTTCATCATTTCTGTGATATCACTAAAATGAGGGGTTTTTTCATCACCATTACGTCAGCCTCCTTACAATTGCCAGACTCATTACATTTTTTTTTTCTGCCTCACAGAAACGTTGTGCGAAGTAAATGCAGAACACTTTTGCTTTGTTTGCTGTAAGTTCACACATGAATTTTGGTAATAATATTATGGAAATGAAATAACATAGTTTTTTTTAAAAAATCTGCATTAAAAATTCAAGTTTTGTGTAATTAGTGTAATTTATGTAATGCTTAAATAGTCTTTGGAACTAGATATGAAAAGAATAAAAATCTCAAAACGCAACCCCTACATGTAGTTGAAGATGATCATTTACAAAAACTGAGGTTATCCACAATTATTATTCTTGCACAGCCTGATTAGTAACTCTAATTTAGTATATATTTCGATACATCCAGATCCCAAAGGCCCACACCAAATACTCAGCTCACACCCAAACTTCCTCTGCGACCTTGCACGAGTCCCGATTTTTTCCCGTGTTTGTAAAGTGGGATAATAATACTTCCTACCTGACAGGGGTGTTGTCAGGTTAAAATCCACAGAAGAGTATCAGACACTGAGGTACTGGATGTAATAAGGGACAGAGAAAGACACAGGCTGAAAACAGTGAAGACTGGATAAATAAGTTGCTACGCTACAGTAAAGCAATTCATTTAAGCATCGTTCAGTGAAAGCAGAGCTGAGTTACAAGCTACTGCTGACTGACAGATGCAAAAATATACTCCAAAAGCACTAAGCTAAGTTTCAGCAAAATTATTAACCTCCCATTTAAAAAACCACACATTTACAAAGCTTTGTGAAGTATAGACAACAAAATAATGAAGATAATACATGGCTGATAAACTAATTTTGCATGCTCTAGCACCTTCCTATGTGATCACATTTTACGTGTAACAAGGAAAACTACAGCAATATTCACCTTGTCATCTTTTGTGTCCTCTGTGTTTTCCAGGTTCTTATGATCCATGAAGTCTGTCTGTAATCTCTGCTGAACTCTCCCAGGTCACATACAGGCCTTCTCCCTTTAGATTCTTCCAGTTGACTCAACTGAGCCTCAACCTTTGCACGCTGAAGTAAAATTGCATCCATCCCTCCAGGGAAAGTTCCCATTGACCATCTGATGATACCACTTCCACTGATCTGTGTTAGAGGAAAATGCTCATACTCCAGTTTCATGCTTGCCTGAACAAAAATTGGTGCCATGTACAAGCTCAGAATAATGAGAGTTTGCAAACCACTTGGTATCCACACACATGTTCTGAAGTATTTCTCTAGATACAAGACAGATGCTCTGTACTGTAGACACTTACCTTCCACTATCCTCCCTATGATCAAAGATGTTTGAGGTGAAAAAATCTAAAAAAAAAAAAAAAACCCAAAACAAATCAACAAGAAACCAACCAATCAACCAACCAAAACAGTACAAAAATCTCTGGAGAAATGGATTTTATTTCTTTTTTTTCTGAACTAGACGCCACGGGCAAGTGACCAATACTGCGGTCAAGTGAGCAACTCCTCTTAAATGACTCAGTCAGATAGAATCCTCTTGCTTTGTTTTGTCCCCTGCTGCTACTGTCTCACATGTCATTACATGCACTATCAATGCCTGGAGGATCTATACTCAAGTTAAAGAACAGACAGGATATGCAAGCAGAATGCACAGCACTGGCCACATTATAATAACATGTTTATATGAGACCTAGATGCAGATACATGACCTAGCAGGTGACCAAAGCTGTTGTCTTGTTGACAATTAACTGTGTCTAATTGTCCAAAGCTGGACAATTAGAGACTAATAATGAGTGATAATATTAAGCTTCCATTATTTAGCTTCTATTTTTTATGGGTTTTGTTCATATTTTATGTTCATGCACAATGCAACACATAAATTCTTTGACTCCCCTAGTGAGAATGTTAGGATTAATTAAAATTCATTATGAATAATTGGATAAATGTCAAGTAGCCAAAGACCAATCCTGACCCTTAGCATGGGGTCACTAATTGCAGAAAATGTTGATAGCAGAAGGAAGAATGGGAGTTGCAAGATGCAGGCCACAACAAAAGTGGACACCTGCATTTCAATTAGTAATCAATAGGACAATTTCAGAAATTCATTACTCTTGACATTGTCATGAAAGCTCATTATCTAGTTCACCACCCAAAGCCACTCAGCCTCTACACATGAGGTGTTTTCCCAGAGGGATTCATCCAGTAGGTTTGCTTACAACACAGTCCACTCTGACCAAAACGTGACTGGAAGGCATGAAAGTTTCCTATTAAAATCCCAAAGGACAAATGTTCGAAAGTCAGGTTGAACTCCTTTCTCCGATTCCTGTCTGAGAGTCAATTCCTGATTGCACTATTTGTACATTTCTGTAGGGCCCCATGTTTCTTCATTCCCATGGCAATGAACCTTTGCAGTACAAGCTTTCAGCAGCATACCAATATCCCAGTAGGTCAGCTGAACATGCTCAACTTTGACGAAAGGTCCATATCCCTTTGGTATGCTGTTTCATCACACTTCCTCATTCATCACCACTCATGATTGAAAATTTTAGCAGACATTTCCAGCAAACAAGCAAAAATTGGTGAAATAAGTCATCAATATTTCTTCACCTTGGTCCCTTTTTTGCCAACCCCCAGATATTTGAAAATCCAATACTAACAGAGAAGATGAAGAATAGCAAATTCCACTCAAGAAACACAGCAAAAAATGCATACAATACACTTGTAGAGAATTGCGCTGCCTTTTTTACCTACCTATTTTCTATGTTGCTCCAACTTTGAGAGAAGCTAACATAGAATACTATTATTCACATCTTCATTATCATTTATGTAAAAAATGTGAAAGCAAGATTTTAGTGTTAGCCCAAATATTTTGTAGCTGGCATTTTACTATTACATTGTGCTTGTGGGAAAGTTTGCGAGATTGCAGATTTTGAACCATATTCTATTTACAAAATTTTGTACTAATTACTGAAACTCAGTAGTTTTTTGAGAACTTAGAGTAGCTTATAGGAGTTTCTAAAAAGGGAAATTGTCTGTGAGTTAGTTGTGTCTGTCTATTCAGGACCAGAGAACAGTTTTTTGCAAATGACATATTCAGAATGCACAATGTCATCATGTCACCGAATTCTTCTATAACCTGGAGTGTGGACAAATCTAGAATGGCTATCAAAAGAAAAGATCTGTTGCCAGAACTTTTAGCACAGGTACAGAAACCTCTCTCTTCTTTTCTGGGCTTCAAATGCTTGCTTTTTAGAATAAAAACTCAGATATACACTAGCAGCCTGTTAGGTTGTTAACAAAAATTTTCTAAACGAAATGATGACACATTACAAAAAATCATTTCCAGTGTTTACAAGTGAGCTGCATTTCCTTTACTATCTGGATTACTCTTAAAAGGGTGCCTATTCATGCTGGAGTTACCTATGTCCATAGAAGAGTATTTTCTGATCAATCTTTGTCTTTCACAGAGTTGACAGTCGAACGGTAAAAAATCTGTTATATACATTTCTTCAAGCAAAAGAGTATTTCTCTGCCTTTCCTAGCTTTGTGTGCACAGCTGGAGAACCCTACCATCCACTGTACTGTACAGTTCCCAGTGGAAAACCACTCTTTACCACTCTGACAGAAGGTTGTGTGCTGGTCTTGGCTGGGGTAGAGATAATCTCTGCAGTTGCCAGCTTTGGTTAAACCACTCCAGGTTGTTCAAGAGCAATCCCAGACGTGAACCAGACACACGCTGCAACTTACAAAAGCAGAGCATTTGGGGGTAAGTATAATACTTGGAGAGACTGAACAATAACAAAAGTAAAAGTGAACCATGTTGTTATGTAATAAAGCTTAGCCCTTTTCATGAGTTAAGGATTACTACTTACATATTAAAAATAGAGAAGACCACAGAGACCACTAAAGCTGGGATTAGAATGTGTAAAGCCCTGAATCCCAGATCTCGCCTTCAACCACTAAACCACATCTTCTATAGTTAGACCTTTTTTTGAGTCATGGAGCTGCTTATTACTCAACATTCTGCAAGTATTTAAGCACCCTGCTGAATCAAGACCACCTCCTGGAGACTACAGCCTGCAGTTCTTACTCAGGCATTTAGCCTCTGTAATCACACAACTGGAAACTACAGCAAAGTACACCTTTTTTCAGCCCTGGAAAAATAGTCATTAGTTCCTCCAGAGTTCCTTGCTTTGTTTTGTCATGCATCACTCCAGTCTTAAGCCCTAATAACTCCACTGCATTCATAATGGTTGCACCAAAATGGTCACAGTGTAACAGAATGGGGCCCAAAGTCTCCAGTCAAATGGCACCGCAGACTTGATGAGAATATCATGCTTTCTTATCATAATCAGCTGTGTTTATTATTGCTGTCACCACCCTGATGCTAACAGAGATCTGTATTGGTACATTTCAGAGGTGCAGAATCTCACTGAGAACCTGGCCATGCAGTCCTTTTTCATTTGACTGTATTTTATTTGCAAGAAATAATATATTAACTTGCCTTAAATAATTATCCATAAGCTGGAACCTGGTCCTGAGACTTTGATATATGTGTTTCTAGTCATGCTTAGCTGGTTATAATTTTTCATCTGGAGGGTATCTTCACTATGCAAGCTTGATGAACAGGTTATTTTACGTTAGATCTCCAATGAATACCCATGACTGGCGTTAAAGCAAGAAATGAAGAAAGTGTAAAATGAAGCTCATGTGGACTCTGTCTTTCACAATTCCATGCACTCAAGAGCCATTTGAAATTCTCTTTGTGTCTTCTCAGGCAAATGCATGCATCAGGGCAAGACGAGAGGTATTTGGTAACAATGTGTGATGACTTTTGTGAGATGAGTCACCTGCATGTTCACCTGCATCACTTTGATAGCCTTCTGATTTCTTGAGTACCGTCAACTGTATGTATCACACTAAGAAGGCCAGAGTGGTTGAAAGGACAGTTTTGAACTCTTCTGTCTCTTGCTGGTGCAATCATAAACAAGTTTAAATCCCACATTTTTCTAGGGCACCTTAGTTTGGGTGAGAGACAGATTTAATTTAATATGAATGGCTGCAGACACAATATTTTGCCATAAAATCATTTAACTTGTTCAACATATTATCCCAGGGCCAAAAGGTGGTTTCCAGGTATCTCATTCTTGCATTATAGATAAGATTGCAATGAAGCCTGTAAGAGAAAAGGTCATAGGAAACTTTTATATATTAAAGATTTTCCAGTTAATTACCTTCTTAGTTGCCCTCTAAGATGCTGTTCTGCCATCTCCCCATTAACCCATTGCAGCTGAAATTTACCAGTAAGCTCAAAATATATACTTCTGAAGACTTGTGTAGAAGACCATGAAATGTTTGACAAAAAGGTGAAAAGCTTGGAAAAGGATCAGCATAGATGAAGAGCAATCACTCCAGTACATTCTCTTTTTCCTAGATTTGAGGAAGTTCATATTCTTGAGGGAAAGGTAAGCAGCAGATTGTTGAAATAGGCAGATGGATGGAAGGGACATACTTGCTCCAAGTCAACTGCAGATACACAGTTCTCTGATGTGTGGGACCTTGTCCACTGGCCCATCATCCAGCCTTCCATTCCCTAAATTTGCTCTGGCTCTCAGTTACTTGATAACATAATCATCATATTCACACTGTACTCTTCCATGAAAACTCTTCAGAGAAGGAAATGAGAGGAAAAAAAAAGAAAATGCTTCATCAAGTCTAAATCCTTGTCTATAGCATCCCTGCTGAAGCTGTCCCTGCAGCCACCATGGAAAGATGTGACTGACAGTCTGTTAACTGTGGCATTGCTCTTAAGCCAGGAAGCTCCCAGTCCCTGCCCCTGCCTAGAGGCAGTATCAGGGTTGTTTTGCACTTACCACTGTCCATCTGGGGAAAATAGAATCAGGGATAAACACGATAAAATCTAAAAGTCTGGATGAGCTATTGCCCCCTTCTCAGCTGAACTCAGAGAACACAGAAGAACTGCCATTAAATTTGGTGCTTCTAAAGGACAACAGTCTAGTGCACCCTTGGGCCTGATAAGTTTTCTTAAATACCAAAGATGAAAATGAGGCCCAGGAAGAGGATATCT
Organism: Brachypodius melanocephalos; assembly: GCA_013398615.1. Taxonomy (NCBI): domain Eukaryota; kingdom Metazoa; phylum Chordata; class Aves; order Passeriformes; family Pycnonotidae; genus Brachypodius; species Brachypodius melanocephalos. The sequence goes on from VZSR01000520.1 coordinate 37,224,505, forward strand.
GAATTTGTCATCTGCCTCACAAAATAAAATGAGGCAGAAGCTGAACTCTTGTAAGATTCTAAACAGGGTGTTATCCTTTTCTAAACACACAACAAATACATGGCACCAACCTCACTCACACAACAGACACACATTTGATCCATGAGCAGTTTTTAAAATTTGGGTGGTGGAAACGTTTGTCACACCCACAAGCTATATCTGAAAGAGGGGAATGGGAGAAAAGCCATCCATTTTGTCTTCATGCAAAATTATCAGCTTCTTGGCTTTGTGCCAGCTCAGTCAGCTTATAATAATAACTGGCTCTGGGCCAAGATGTTTTGAGAGAGAGAGAGCACTGCATTCTCTTTCTTCAAAAATATTTGTTAATAATTTCCATATTACTCATAATCTACGTAGCTTAATTAAAAAAATTATTTTAGTTTCCCTGCTAACTGAAAACTGGAGGAGAGATTAAATTATTGGGAGCCTGGAATCAATGTGGATTTCAAACACAAGATATCATGGGAACTGTTTGTGCCTGGCTTTCTGGTTAAGGCCCCTGCTACCCCAAGACCCAAACACAAACACTCACTGATTGTGAATGGCATGAAAACAAGAAAAAGGATGATAATCTATAATGAAAGCCTAGTGTTATATTGAAACACATCTTGAACCTTGACCTGTTACTTCTGGAGATATACCACAGTGTCTCTACATGGCACAGTAAAATCCAAGAGGAAGTTTATCTGAAAGAGCTGTGATAATGCCTGACGTGATATCCTCTTAATTTTAGAATGAATCCAGTCAAACTACATTTTAAAGGGTAAGGACTGAAGGAGAAGCAAAAACTTCTCTAATTGAAAGGCAGGTGTAAGAGCTGTCAGGTCTCACTTACCTAAATTCAATTTCTTTTTGTCTCTTTGTTGGTTTTATTATTACCATTATTATTATTAAAACTCCTAGAGATGACCCTCTGTGATTGTATAAAAAATGCCTCATTCTTCTGAGGTACAACCACTAATAACAACAAGCACAAAAAAGCAGAACGCATATTTCATGCCTTTTGAACATGAGATACAGCAAAAAGGAAAAAAAAAACATATAAGGAAGAGGAAGGAAGGAAGAAATCCCAATGTTAATGTAATGGTAAATAAGCTTGCTCAATATTTTTATTAATGTCTTACAATTTGTTCCTTTTTCAGTTTAGCTAATTCTTTTTCTTTCTCCTGCAGTGCAAACAACGATCCTAAAAATTGTTCATTTACAAAAGTTCTTCTCTTGAGATTTTATAGTTACCCATGGTTACAATTTGCATTAGATACTAACGCTATCACTGCCCTGTGCTGACCTGCAGTAAACATATGAAGAAGTGTGTAAGATATACATCAAGAAGTGGTTGAAGTTTAGCTAATGCTGGACATGTACCCAAATCCCTGGATGTTGAACCTTATCAACACTGACGTTCTTTAGGCTTTTTTGTAGCCAAAATCTGCCTAACTGGGCTGCAAATCCTTCAAGAACAATTTTTATTTTCAAATTCCCAGAACCTCTTATTTTCTTTCCTTTTTTTTTTTTTTTTTTTTTTTTTTATTTTTTTTTAACAGTATTTTTAGTCCTTTTGCTTTGGGAGCTGTCACTAAGGGGATGGTGATATCACAGGAGGCATTCAGCACTTTGCAAGATTAGGTCTCTGGTCTTTGCCAAAAATTATAAGATGAAGACTCAGAACAAGAAAATAAAAACTTCCTTCTCTGAAACTGGTCAGATACAACGCAAGCTGAGATGCAGATGCTGTAACACCTTCTTTTATTGTCATTCTCTTTATTTATTACTTAAATATTCTGGATCCTACCAGACAATGTCAAGACTACTGGAATGGACACTATTTCCTTTGTTATTTGTACAGTGCCTTGCAGACTCAAATTCTGATACCTGGTTAGCCTGTACAAATCAGTGCACTATAATAATAATTACCAGCAATAAAAATTACTTAGAAGCATGAATTGTTTTCCCTTTCAGAAAAGTTGATGTTCCATTATCGGTCAACTTTGTATAAGGCTCTTATTTTAACTGGACAAAATGAATTCATTTCCAGTAGAGAAACAAGAATTGTGTTTGTATTCTTCATATGTAAGAACCAAGAATCATGATGAGACTCTTTTAAGATATGACTTGACAAATTTCATTCTCTGTAGTTTCTCTAGAAGTCTCATTATTTTCATCTTTTCTTCCAAAATTTCTGCTGAAAGTGAGCCTGAACCACATAGGATGTGCAGTAAAACTTTCATGCCCAGATGAAACTGGATGCTTTGCTCTGGTGGAAACCTCTCTGGTGGAAACCTGTCTGGTTTAAAGACTGCAGAAGAGGTTGAATCTACTTTGTGCAAAAGTGTGCAAGAACACTTCTGAGACTGCTGCTTTATAATGCAGTTTGGGAGTGGCAGAGAGCAGATTTCTTGTGTTCTGAGGTAAAGTTGCACCCAGGGAGGAAAGGCAGAGCCTGTGTGTTAGGCCCTTCAAGGCACAAAGTGCAAAGGGTGCCCTGCAGCAGTGTGCTGGCTTGGCAAAAACTTGTGCAGGGAGCTTCAGAAAACCTGAGGTACTCCTTGGGATGCTTCTGGGGGGCAGTGACCTTGTCCAGGCCTCCTGGCACAGCTCCCACTGTGGCAAAAGTTAAGAGAACCAGTTCTGAGAGGGAAGTGAGTGCACAGGGCTCTCCATGCAGAAACTGAGATTCCAGTAGTGGCTTGTGCTCATTATATAGTGTGAGATCACAAATAGAAGTTTTCACACTTGCCCATCTGCCACCAACTGACTCTAAAGAGCTGGTGAATCATACACTTAAAAGAGGGCGAATTTTTCCCCGCTGCCATTGGAATGTGTTTTGAAATTAAATATGCACAGTACAAAAGCTGTATAACAAGGTTGGGCTGATCACACCAGACACTGTGTATAATGCTACAGACATGAGGGTCAGGGGTCTAGGCCAAGACCATGGCCCTTAGTCACGGCATCAATGAAAGCTGATTCTTCCTTCCCCTTGGTGTCCCTTTCCATGTCTGAAGAGACTATTGAAAGAGAGATTTCTTTGAGAGAAGCCAGGCAAAGAAAAAGGGGGGAGGGGGGAGAGAAGTTTAACTAACATAAATATGGTAAAAAAATATTATTTTTGTGCTTGCATATGGTACTTTTTTTAATCTATTTATCTGCATACATTTTCCATTTGCTATTTGCAATTATGGTTTTGGCTTTACAATGTATTCATCAGTGACACTGTGATCCTTTTGTTCTGCTGCATATTAAAATGGTTCAGAAGATAGATTCAAAAGGTCTCAGGTTCCCAAGAAGGAACATAATAGGGGTAATGCATGGCAAGAACAGTTTCTGCTTTCTGCAAAACAGGAATAAATAAGGGAGCTATTGCATTACACTTTGTGTACAGTACTGTACTCTTTGTCAAAGTGTTAGACAGATTCTTATCCATTGCAAATCCTACTTCTTATCCTGATTTACGTCTTGAAATAATTTTTAATTTTCCCTGTGCTTACAATGGAAACCAGGCAGGATTTTTAGAAGCATTATAAGCACATTATTTTGTGAAGAGCAATGTTAATATGATCATTTTGGTCATTCAAGAAAAAAAAAGAGCAAAAGGACCAAAGAAGGTTTTTGTTTTTCATTCCTACTTTAGAAGCAAGTTTTCTTTGGGTGTGACTAATCTACATGAAATATAACTGTATCCATTACCCATTGTAGGTTTGTGCAATATGTGACAGCTGTTTGACCCCATCACTAAAGTCCCCTTGCCATGGAAAAGAGACAGGAGTATGTGAAGATAAAACATCCTTTATTCAGACAACTAGACAGAAACAGACTCCTTGGTTCTCTGGCTGCCAGAGAGGCTGTGTATCTCATGCATCTGTATGCCATCACAAAAACCTTTCCAACACATGACCTGCATAGCCCAGCTGTGGATGGAACTGAGCACTCTAAAGATGTCAGACCTGAGCTGCCTCAGGACTCAGCTTTGCCCCAGACACGCTGCCTGCCTCCCTGGAAACATGACTCCAGCATCCAGGCTTCAGGTTAGATACAACCACGTTGCAAACGAGGAGGCAGCATTGAACACAGCTGAATGAATACTTTTGGATGCTTGTGGTTCAGCAACATCACTGTGAGTCACAAAACTCTTATCCATGGCTACAACTTCCTTGAATGCTTTGCTATCATCAATCTATGTAGGACATTTCTTTGATTTGTCCTATGACTTCTTCAAAAGAATTCCACGTTAGAAATAATTTCCTGTACTGCTACGCTGATAGGTTTTAATTTGAGTAGATTATATGTGTTCAAGTGTTGAGCAATCTTTGCTGTAAGCCACAGTTAAAGCCATTCCAAGAACATATAGATGAGAACAAGAGGTACAATAAAGACCTTGTAAAGCCTATAAAGGGTGTTCCTCTACAATGAGGCATTTCATAACTTTCCTAGATGGAAAATAATGATCTTGGGAAAGTACTGCCCTAAGTACAAGAGATGGAACCTTTTGTTTCTTCTGATCCTCTATTGCTATGTCAGTCTTCCCCTTTATGGAGAGAAAGATGGTCCACAGTCATTTGAGGTGAGCATTTTGGAGTCCTCAGAAGACCTTTAAAGAGAAGTCAGAGAATTAAAAAACTGGCAAAATTCACACCAATTTAACACTTTAACTGTTGAGGCATGTATAATAACAATCTACTACAGCAAAAGGGAATTTATATGATGCAGCTGAACAGAGAAACAGAAGGAATTGATTCTCTCACTGTCAGTGTTAAAGACTGCAGAGTAATGAAAGGAGAAAGAAACTCAGAAATGCAAAAATGCAACATGCAGAACATACAGCAGCAATACAAAAGCTGCCCCTGTTTGACCTTCTTGCAATTTGAATCTGGTCATCCTAGTGGGTATGGGATCTGGAAATATTAAGCACTAGAAAAATGTAAAATATTCATAGAATCATGAATGCTGCCTAGAGAAACTGTTGTAAAGGTTTTCTCATTACTGATACTTGGAGAGGTTAGTGATAGAAATGATTGTGGGATGAGTAATAGGTAAAAATATCTGAGACTGATTCAAACCAATATGAATTATGCCTGAGTCAATAATGAGTGTACGATAGACATACTGGACTTGATTTTCCTCAGGTTCACAACATTGAAAATTAAAATTAATTCAAGAGACTACATACTACTACTAAATATGGGAACCCCTACTTCCAGTTTGTAAGGTCTGTACTGAAGGAGAAGCCCTGTTTTGTAGCTGAGTTCAAAAAATTGGGTTGAAATCCCAAAATTTATCTCAAGCCAGTAATTTTTGTGCTCTGACACAATCCTTTTAATTTATATTCAAAAGTTGTTGAGATCAAAAGCACCCAAAATAGGGACTTTTCTTGCTTAAAATCTGCTAAGTGTACCCAAAAATTCTGCACCAGGGGGTACAAATGTGGACTATGCATGTTATAGTGGGAAAGAATCCCGGGTCTTGAGGAAGACAGCAGAATGAGCATGAGTGCTCAAAAAGTGTATCACCAAGTTCAGTGCCTCTTGAATGAAACATATATATGACTTTGGTTTCTTATCATCTTTTGGACCTATCAACCTTTTATTTACTTTTGCTCATGTTATTTCACTGCAAATAAAGAGATCTTTGTTTCCCTGTAATCTCTGACACTACATGGTACTGTGACAGAGAGGATCATAAAGGGATAAGCTAGAATGGCACATTACCAGCCACTGCTGGCACAGGTTAAAAAGAAGGAAGATTGAAACTTTTTTTTTTGTTTGTACTAAAAAAAAAAAATCCTCAAAAATTTACATTATGGCTTTTAAAGACATTTTAAAGGTATTTTGATTTTTGTTGTGGGTTTTTTTTTTCTTATTTTCCTCATTCATTTGAATATACACTGTTTATTACAGAAAAGCAATTCCTTTTAATGTACCTTTAAAGTATTTCCCCCCCTGTATATTATCTCCTTAAGTTTTGTAAAATAATTACAAATTTTAAAGTGCATGGATTGTCTGGGTTTTCAAGTTGAAAAACAATTAAACCTTGATGTGTTTTTTGATGAACTCCCATGATAAGGTAGCTTACCACCCAAACCTCTCTCTTGTTATAAAATTTTAAACAAATATCTTCCTATCCATTCTAGTGATCAGTCCGAGAGAGAAACTCAGCAACCCTCTCAAATTCTGTGCAGGAAAACAAAGCGGTGAGATGGGCTAAAGGATGGTGTGCTCTGCCTGGGTCACCATTCTATTCCTTCCTAAGCTTCAGTCTTCCTGTGTGACCTTGGACCTTATCCCACTTCTTGTCACTCTGTAAAATAGGGGTAGAAATACTTGAAATTGCACAGAGAGAGATAAACATCAAAGTCTGGGAGGTGCTCAAACATTACAGAGATAGAGACAAGATAAGTACTGTACGTAGAAAAAACTCCATTATGCGACTGAAAATGCCAAACAACAGGGCTTTAATCTTTAGACTCATAGTTTAAATGAAGCCGTGTCACATCCCATTGTGCATTTTTCGTGGATGTTTATTTCAATAGCCCTGTTGCAGTGACCATCTGGAATCATTCTGTTGTACAGTGCTTCTCCAGGCATTAATTAGATCTATAAATCCTCAGAACAAGGGCCCAAGCCCTACCAAAATCTGATCAACATAAGACCTGAAGGGTCAGGTCAGCTCAGATGATGCCAAGCTCAGCCAGGAGCTGATTTGGTATCAAATTGCAATGGCTTAAGAAGTTAGTGTGTGTTCACTAGGCTCTGGGGCTTCTGTTCATATATGCACTTTACTCGTGGAAAATGCAAGATGATATGACCTATCTTAGCTGACTTTCAGTGCAGGCTGAGGGCATGCATGCATTGTTGAATCTTAAGCATTTCACGTGGAAAGATCACAATAATTAAACAGGTATAATTTTATGTGTACGAAAGCGTCTTAATTCCACCCCAACACAGCTGCTAAGCAAGAGTTAGTCAGCATTTCTCATTCTTTTTCTGCTGCTGGAAAATAGGCTCATGTGTTCATTCTCCTCTTCTCTGACTCACTCTCATCCCCAGAAGCTCAGAATGATAGGAAAGGATCAATCTCTTTAGGCCTTTAGGTCACTGGTCCCTCATGTTAAGCTGGGATCATGTCACACTGGGATCAAGCCTCTAGCTTCCTCAAAGCCTTTTTGTAGGTTCCAGGATCTCTGTCTCAGGACAGAAACTCTGCTGCTGTGAACAGCCTCCCAGCTGTGAAGACTGTGGTGCCATATGGAAGTCACAGTAGAAAGAAGGCATGGTAGAAGCTGAATGTTTGCTGCAGTAGCATTCTTTGCTTCAGACACAGCCCTGTTTAATGAGGAATTCAGAGGGGTTCCACAAAATCAAATGGCAATAAATCCCAATAATTAGTTCACGTATAGACAGTGAAATGCATCTATGGCATAATCAAATAGCCAATGTAAATAAACATCATTTGAGCTAAAATAGCTTATCAAAGTTGCATTCTCCTGAACTGAAAATAAAAGGAAAAAATAAATAAAGCAGTGTGACTTTAAAATGACAAAGACATCTGCACATTGCTGCTCCAATGAAACACTTTAGAACAAATCTGATTGGAGTCTGGTCAGTTTGTACCTGATGCCTAATCGAGAGCTTATATTTACCACAGTCCCTAGGGCACTGCTTTATCTTCAAAGCTTGAGCCAAGAAAATTTGCTTGTTCAAGTTGTCTGCAGGCTGTTTTTCTTTCTTTCTGCCTTTCTTAATTTTTTATTTTTTTTTTTTCCTTCCCCTCAGTCTCCCTCTCCAGATCTCCATCCTGGCTCAGTTAACAAACCTATTAATCCCTAGTCAAGTGCATACATGCAAAACTCCAGTGAAAGAAAGCAAATGTGGAAGAAAAGAAACAACTGTACAGATCAACACCAGCACTACCATTTTTCTTCTGGTTTTATCTCTGTATTTAGCAAAATTGTATGCATGCATGTATTTTCCAACAGTGTGGCAAGATGTAGCTTTGATACATCAGCTTCACTGCAAACTTGGGCCAGTACTTATATCAGTGGCCCCTGCTTTGTTCAAGAGATGACATCAAATGATAGGGCTGTTTCAGGTGTAAATTCTCAAGATTCCAGGTTTTTATGTGCTATTAACATAAATTCTGTTGTGAGTCAATAGTTTTGGGCACTTAATTCCCATTTGTGTTTTTAAAAGATTTTTTTTTTTTTAAAAACTGGCTATCATTCTTTAGTAACGTACAAGGGAACGAAACAGATACCAGAAAAAACTGTTTAAAAAAAGTACCTCTGCAACTTTGGCTATAAATTAACCAATTAAATATGTAAGATCTATGGTTAGACACCTACAGACTCAATTGAATAAACAACAGTCAAATAGGGTCAATTAAAGCTACACAACAGTAGTACTCGTAACAGCATGTGAGACTGAAGATACCCATCAGTATATCCTATTACTTGAATGTGCTAGTGTTTTGAAAATTTTACTCCCTGTATGTTTATGGCTATTTATCCCTTCCCTTCCTTCCACCCACCCATCAATTATTTAATTCCTCTGGAATGTGACTTAGCATGGAATACTGAACTTCTTCATTTCAGGGCATGCACAGTGTTTACCTGTAGCTCGTGTGCTACAGTATCTTAATGGGATCTTGAAGGAGGGTTCAAGGTTATTTAGTTCCATGTTTAATTCATTCTTGAAGAGCTTTAAATAGAGACTGACAGCATGCTAATATTTGATAATCATTACCATCAGCCAAGGGGAGAATCAATGATCACCTAATACTTCTGTTGGTTTTAGAAATGGATCCTGTGACTGAAAAGTCAAAGTCATTAATCAGCCCCTAGAATGATCCACATAAAACAAACTGCATTCTCTCAGAACATAAACCATGTTGTCTCCTGTTCTTGCATGTTATCTTTCAATTTACATTTTATGCAGATTTGCCTAGCTCTATGATCTCCAATCAATTTTCTGGCTTACAAGGATGTTTTAAACACTTCCAGCCCCTTTTCAGGTTCCACTATTTTCTTCTGCAGTAGAAAATGCTGCTGGCTGAAGCTGCAGCCAGGAGTTGGCATGTTCTGAGCAGGGGGGAAATCCCTCTCTATGTGATACAAAGAACAGCCATTTGCTAGGAGAAATTCCGTTCAGGAATGGCTGCTAATGAGCATCGACTTACTAGGACTACTGTTTATATAATTTTATATTGTTCATAGACCCAAATCTCAGTTTCTGTCCTAAAGTGATAGTAAGTGAATACAGCACTGGATATCCAGGCAGTTCAACAATGTACAGAGGAATATATTTCAAAACATACCTATGGTGGACAGAATCATTAGTATTATTAAACAAAGAGACACAAGTGATCATAAATAGATATTTTTGCAGGTTTCCATTAATCTGGGGTCTGGAATGATGCCATCTTCTTATATCTGATCAATTACCTTCTCAGAGCTATTTCCTTTCCACCACTTCAGCCAGCAGCCTGTATTTCTGGTACTTAAGGTCTCAAGATTACTCTCAAGTGACAAATGATGATGTACATACACAGAGTTCAGTACTTGTCTCTTGGAGTTTAACTCACTGGGAAATGCTATGGCCCTCAGAAATCAGACTCTTTGGTTTTTTTGGTTTTGGTATTAGAGAAGAGAGGCATCCAGCTTTAGTACGAGCCTTTAACATTTGGTTTGGAAGCATTTTCTGACTTTCACAAGCCCAGAGAAAACAAGTCTCTTGACATGCACCTTGTGCTTTAATCACAAGAACATCCTTAATTAGAGGCAAATTCTGACACTGAGTCAAACAAATCACTTGTGGAATAGGGTAGTCCTCAGTGAGAGTGACAGTGGCAACATTGGTCCTTGATAAATGAAAGACAATGCTGAGCACCTCCCTTGGAATTTGATGAGAATGCACAATAACTCCCTTGTCTAAATGTCTGAAGCTTTCCTGCCTTCCCTTATGAATGTAAAAGATTCCTAAATATGTTCTATTATTATTATTTCCTAAAAAGCCATAACAAACTATTAATTTTCTTTTTATTCTCATTTGAATCAAAAAAGTATTCACATTTCTGTTATTAATTGGTTGAGATTGGAAAAACTGCAGAATTATTGAAGGAGTGGAATTGAAAATCTCACCTTCCATTCATTCACTCTCATGACACTTACTATTATTGCATTTCTTCCAAGAGCTCCTTTTCTTATCTATAGGTTTGAATTGTGTTGCCATCTGTGTTGTAATACCACCTCTGTCTAAAAGAGATGACTACTGTTCACTCCTCAGCTTTAAGGTGTTTTGTGTTTATTTGTTTCTCAATACCCTCTTACCATATTTCTTTTTATTGTTGGAACAAACTTGTGGCAATATGACTGATTCTTTTGTCATATACTGGATTTACTAGGCCACTGTGCATCCCAAATATTGCCAAGAGGTTTTATAATTTCTACAAGGTGCAGTGGAATGTCATTTATTTTCAATGGTTTTAATCACAGAGTTCAGAGTGAAAATAGGGTAAAATTTTTAAAGAAAAGTAAATAAGTCTATTTAACATTGATAAATTTCAAAATTCAACATTCTTCAGCTTGCTCAGATCCATGGTTAATGTTATGCATCACTTCTGCTGAAGGACTCACTGCAGATAACCCAAGAGCTCATAACTCTCCAGCTGCAAGCTGAAAATTTATCCAGTATATGGATTGTCTGTCACCAATGAGCATTCTGGCCACTCGTCAAATCTGGTGCTCTAAGCTTAACAATTGCATAAGCTCTGCAAGAGTCTTCTGGCTATGGGGTATTTTCTTACAAGCAGTGGAAGTTCTCAAGACCACACAAAAAAGTAGATCAGAGTAGATACTGCAGTGATCCTTCAGGCACTGAGAAGAAATTCTTCCTCTGGAGTGGAAAGAAGGCATAAGGGGCCAAAATTGTAATAAAGACATGAAGTCATAACAGGAATAAATTTAGCTCCATGAGTTTAGATGAGCAGCCTGGACAAAATGGTACGTGACAGCTCCTCAGAGACAGGTTTTCCTCTGAGTCTGTACTGCCACTTTAGCACTACATGTTTTTCTTAGCCCTAATCATATGCAGTGCAAGAAAAGAAAAGAAACTCAGCTGCTTCTAAGTGCTGAAAAAGACACTAGCTTTAGAGTTTCAGATGAATGGGTAAATGGGTAGATGGACAGACAGTAGAGCCTCACCAAATAAACTCCTCACAATATGGGCTTGCCAATTTTCTGGTTAATTTTTCTCAACGAGATAAAGAGAAGCACATGATCTTAACACCTGGAAAAAGTCAGGCTCCATATTATCATGTTCTAATATTGACCACATCTCTTATAAAGAACAGTTGAGTTTCTCCATCTTATGAAAAAGAAAGGCAGTAAAGAAAAGTTTCTACTTTATTCATTCTGCCAAGACTCCAAAATAAAGTGAATTACAGATCGTCTTAGCTAACTAATATATTGAGCTATTATTGTTCTAAAAATATTTGATGAAGGGTTAGGGAAATCATGTAGACTGAAGAAAATAAAAACTCTTTTCAACTACAGAAACATTATTTAAGCAAATTATCATTGAACGAACTAATTACTCTATTGGAATTCTGGATTGAAGATAAAATTTTAAAATTTTCAAAAATTGTATTTCAAAATTATTCTGAAATCACTCAACTACGTGATTGACAGATTAGAACCACAGTCATTAAATTTATGAAATTGCAACAATTTCTTATGTCGTCAGAGTTTTCCTTTGTGCAAGCAACTTTCCACTAACCCTTTTACAAGGCATTTCAATTTTAAGCAGCAAAAGTTCTACCTTTGGATATTCTTTCAATAATCAAAAGCCAGTAGTATGGTAAAATTATTCAGATTTTTCTAATGTGCCTTTTGGGGTTTTGTCTGCAAGTGTTTGCATGTACAGTTCATTGTAGAAGTTTAGATAATTCTCCTCTAAGTACTGGAAACTGGTTCAAATAAAGGGGTGGAGAAATAACTACTTTGATTCACCCTTGTAATATATTTTTGGCCACAAAAATATTGCTATATTTTTAATATATGCAAATTGCATGAATATGGACCACATGCCTGAATCCTTTGAAAAATTCCATCTTGGTCCGCTAGGCAACTTTGGTCATGTATTTGGATAAAGCAGCAAAATTACTGGATGAAGAGAAAGTGGCACATATAATATATTTGAATTTTAGAAAAAAATATTTGATACAGTGTCTGAGAAAACCTTACTTGAAAACTTAATTGAAGTTGGCTTAGAGAAGAACGATGTTATGTGGATTGAGAACAAACATTAATGGATAAAGAGGTAAACAATACTGCAATGAAAGGGTAATGACAAACCACAGTGTAATGATTGAGGAGAAATGTGTAGCAGGGCACCAGAGGGAACAGTCTTTGGTCCACTATAACATCTTCATTAACAAACTCAAATACAGATTAAGCAACATACTGACAAAGTTAGTGGATGACAGTAAATGTGCAGGAGATGTGAAGGGGATGAATCAAGACTTAGATTTAATTATAACAGCATGAATAAAGAGTAGTTAAAAGAAATTTCCAGTCATCTCAATGTACAGCACAACAGATGGATACAAGAAATACAGCAGAGAAATAATCTGAGGAATATAAAGTCTTCTGAGGAATGATCCAGAAGGAAGAACTAGAAGTAGTAGTTGACAATTAAAACTTAATATGGGCTCTATAGAATAGAACCAAAAAAAGGACCATGTCAAATGGGGACCAAAGGCACAGAAAAATCGTTTCATAGAATACCATATAATCAATATATATACTTTTCCCACATAACTGTGGTCTTCCACACTAATGGAATTATTGGTTTTGGTCCTGGTAAATTGATAAGAAAGTACATAATGTGGAACAATAAATAAATAAAGGATCAGAAGGGAGCTACATAGGAAAATAATAGGAAAAACTAAAGCATGGCATGCATACGGAAATCACAATCCTTCACAAAATTGATAACTTAAAATAATTTTTAAAAAGAAAGTAAAACTGAAACCAACAGCTTAAGGTTGTGTATTGTCCTGACAGACTGAAAGAAGGACGCCAGAAGGAAGGACAATATTCCTTATTTACATTAAGTATGACTTGCAGCATTGTTGTAGAGGAATGATGGAGCAAACACGCATGGGTGGTTTTGACACTCAAAGTCTCCTTTGAGGTGGCACATGTCCCCACACCTGATGCATCTGGCCTAAACAACCAGTAGGGTTGAAACCTCTACATATGGGAAGTTAAATTGATTTAGAACATACAGGGGACCTGTCTTCTCTAAGGGTTTGCTCAGTCATAGAAAAACTGGGATGGAAGAAACAGAAAGGAAGGTCAGTAGCATCTGGAAACTGCCTATCCTACAGAGAGATCATGCAGCTCAAATGCCCCTAGTTGGGTTTGGAAATATGATTTGTGTTTCCCTGTGCCAGCTTTGATGAATTTGGTGCCACATTACGTTGCAAAGGGTGTCTGGGAAATTCTCTGACTATCATGTGAGGTGTCAACATGTATGTAGAGGTGTTATGTAAAGTCTAGTACGACTATGGTAATCAGACGTATCAAGTGACAAGCTGCTCACAAAGTCTTGGAACCCGAGAGCTTTGCACATGGAGATGCACCTGGATTAAGAAGCAGACAGTCTATGCACAAGGTCAGAGGAGACAGGAATTGGGCTTCTCAAGCAGGTGCTGCCCCAACCTCCAGGCTGCTCAGGGACCATGGGCCAGGGCTTCTTGCAGAATCAGCTGTGCTGCATTGACTGAGGCAATGAGCTGTGGGCAGTTCGACCAAACTGATGTGGCAAGTGTTTTGAGTGGCATGGTGCACCAGAAAGCCAAAATGACTCTTCACATGTAGGAGAAGCTGGAAGACATAAAGAGCAAAAGTAGGATGCAGTGCCACTTGTCTGACAACTTTTCTTGGGAGGGAATTGTACATTTCTTTCCACATTTCAGTAGAAAGGGCCACATGTCTCTGCCTACTAGGCAGCAGGCACTCCTGCTGCATCTCTGGGACTTTGAGGCCAAAGGGAGATTGGTGTTATGATAAGTTTCAGCAAAAGTGATTTCTTTACTCTGAGAAAAAAGTTCAGTTTTGTACCATCACCATATGGCATTAGCCTTGTTAGTACAACTTGGTAGAGGGCACCTTTGAGATAGAATGGCATTTATTTTGTGCCTCTGCCTGAGATTTCTTTTGAAGTCATATTCGTTCCTTGTTCTGACACGTAAGGGTTCCAGGCCAGAGCACGTGAACATATCTTGTACTGTCCCAGAAATATAAGGGTCTACCAGAAAATCAACATTAAAAGCATCCAGAAATTGTGCAAGTACTGCATGAGCAACACATGGTTTTTGTACAGTTCTTCTTTCCTCCCTAAGGGTCCTAGAGCATTTTATTCCCTCATCTGACACTGAAATGCAGCCACCTCTGGGGTGGAAGCCAGCAGCCATTCAGCATCAGGGACAGTGCCATATTTAAGCAAGATAAATGCACAGAAGAAAGACCATCTGTTAGCATGCCAGTCAATTTGTAGATACAAGTAGATCCAGAGCAAGTTGTGACAAATCCATGTGCCAGAGCCCCCTCCAATATTTCTAGCAGAGTACAGACAAGCATAAGGAAGTCATTTGTGCATGCCCTAACGGTGCTGTCAGTCTGCCTGGGTGGACTCTGCTCTCTGTGATATCACTGCTCCCCTCTGGGACAAGGGGCAGAACAGAGTTGATGTTATCAGTCAATGGCTCCCCTATATAAGGGCACGAAGGTAGGCATGACAACTTTTTTGCTCAGATCTAGTCAGTGGCTTTTGCCAAAGCCTTGAGCCAAAGCTCCTCCGGACGAGTGCCCAGAAACATTTGGCTCTAAAACCAAGCTGAGAGATCTCTAAGAGCCAAGTTGTAGAAGCCTCCTGGAGTCTCTGTGGCCAAAACCATGGAAAAGGAAATTAGCTTTGAATAGAGCCCTTATAGATCAAACACCCAGAGTAGACTAAACATCTTTGACAATGAGTCTAATATTTCATGGCAAGGCAATTTTGCTCAGTAATTTGTTCAGATCTAAATGCTTTTAGTTCTCTAAGTTCATTTCTCACTAAATTATTTTCTCAGGACAGTTTGTTTGAACATAATAAGGAATCCAAGCCTCAGCTGCAGCAGGACCTTTGCAACACAAGTGCATACGTTATAATATCTTATTTTTCATCATGGGGATTTAATCAAATTTTCTAAAATGACGGCCTATAGCAGAGATTTTTCAATAATGTATGTTAAAAGAGTTATTATGTAATGACTTAGAACTAGGGAGTTAAAAGATGATAGTGAGTTTCAGCATACAATATGCTATGAAGGATTAGCTAAACTACTGGGAGCCCACACAGGTCTCCACTACCCTCAGCGCTTGTGAGTCATTGTGGTCTTGTTTGTTTCTCTGATAAATTCACTAAACTGGGGTGTAGTATATCACGCAGCAGTGCCATATATCATTCCATTTTCTAATAGGAACATAAAACAACCATTGATTGCAAACAGGCTCTTTTAAAGATTCACTACACTGTTTGGCATTTTCAAATGTTTTTATGTTGGCAAGCTATTATAATAACTCATATGGGATCAAAATGCATATAACTTATTCCAAAGTATTCCACATGCTAATTAAGTAAACAGAAATGCACTTGTCTCTACCTCCTCCATCAAAAGCAAGCATGCTTATTCTCCACAATATTATTTCACTTCAACTTCTCCTCTTTATGTATCATTCCAAACCTTTTTCCCCCACCTCCTGCATTCATATTCCTGTTCACTGAGTCTCTTGTTACTGTCTCTGTCTTTTCATATATCTAAAATATTAAAGCAAAGCAAGGCAATGAGTCACTTTTTATCTCTCCAAGGAGGAGAGAGGAAGATGACACATTGTGCACTGATCTTACTAAGAAAAATACAGTAAATGTGGAGATTTTTTTGTTGTTGTTTTTATTTAATCTTTATCAAAACTGCATTGTACGAGTCATCTTCATTTTGGAAAAAAAAACCAAACAAGAGAGAGCAAAGCGAAGACAGGTGGAAGAAGCACTAAGAATTATACCAATTACAATATTCTTTTTCAGTTCAGATTGGAGCGTTGGGTACTTGTCTGCAGCTTGAAGATAGTCATATAAAAAAGTTTGATATTTACTAATTTCGAGAAAAACAAGCTTCCCCTCAATGTCCATATGTGTAAGTTCCATTAGTATTATGCATTCACACAAACCAAGGGAAGAACAGACCTCTTAGAGTCAATTGTATTTTCACATTTGAAGCCAGAACTACAGTCTGCCATTAGTATGTTTATGGCTTATGTCTTCTGTTAGAGAGCAGGCATCATTAGCACCTTCATGCAGCACGGGTGGGGTGATACCTGAGTTGACATTTTGGGATCCACATTATGCAGAAGGCAAAGGGGGAATGTCTGTCCCTGTGAATTTCCCTCCCTGCAGGGTCTGGGGGGACCTTTTCAAAAGGCTCTCACTCTGAACTGATTACTTAAGGACTGACAGGGTTTGGATCTCCAGTGTATCCAAGAAGGAAAATTCAGTGGGATAGGAGGACAAAGAGTGGAGCCTGGCACAAGTAAAATACTGGACCAGGGACTAGGAAATTGCTCTCACTAAGGAATTTTCAAAGGAGTTCATCTGGGTGAAAATGGTCTTTGAGGTACAAATGGTTCACACCCCAACTTGTGGCTATAATTAGTTGTGCCAGAGAAACAGCCAAAACCAGCTGCTCCATGATGTCTCATTAGATCTGCCATTTTACACACAGCAGCCAAAGACAAAACAGGCAGTTGCTTGGCAGGAGCCTGAGGCTGCTTGGCACCACAGCACAAGCATGCTCCTAGCTCCGGCTGTGGCCAACCCCAGGCACAGAGAGAAGGAGAAAGAGAGGAGGAGGAGGAGGAGGTGCCAACAGGCAGTGCCAAGCTCCATTATTGCAACGAGATTTACAGGTTGTGGGTTAGCTTTCTAAGCAGGTAACAATGCCTGAAACGATAGAGAAGGACACACAGCATATCTGAATCTCTCAGGAGTGCTGTGAGGTCTGGAGAGCCATAAGCAAAGGGAATGGTGTCATGTCCATGCTACTCTCGAGTCTGGCAGTGGGCTCCCATCCCTGGGTGTTTCTGTGAAAACAGAGGCCTAGCAAGCCAGCCTTTCAGTGCTTCATAGCATATAGACAGATTTTGAGTGTTATAATTGAAAGATTAGCTACAATCACCCCAAGCTTCAGTTCAGATTCAAACACCCATCATGACTGTGTTCCATAGTAGCTGCGTATTTCCATTTACGGTTACTCTATCAAAATGCATTTTTGCAAAATGACCATTGTAAAGGAAGCAGGCTGTTTAAGCAGAAGCTCTACTATTTTATGGATAGTCTTTCTCTTACAGTGTAAGTGGATATTCCACTTTGAGATGAAGGTTCCAACTTGTTGATGCACTCTAACTTTAGTAGTCTCCCTATTTATTTGTGTTGAAGACAATATTGATCCCTTCAAAATAATATCTCAGAACCCTCATTACTGATCCCTGTGACCCCTCACTGTAAAGTCACAAAAATGCAGATTCTGCTAAAGGAATTAATTTATTTCATTAAAGAAAATTAAGTTTGTGGATTTTTTTGATCTTTGCTGCTTTGGCATTCTACTTGTTTTTCCAAGACTGTTGTTAATGGTCCTAAGATCACTCACAACTTCTGGACATTCTGGACAGTGTCTACATTTGCTAGAATGTAGAGTACAAACATTTGTATTTGGAAGGCTCAAAATTATCTTCCTCCCCTGAGACTTTTCCTTAGTTATTGGGCTCCATTGAGGCAAATATCTCAGGGGATCTGACATGAAGGACCAGACTGATCTGTGCAGTAGAGCTGCATGCCAGATAATTCCACCAGGGACAGTATGCCTCGTTCAATCCCTTTAGCAACACAAAGAACAATTAAATTCTCAAATCCACCCATTGCTTGCCCAGTTAGTTCACTTTTTGCAATGAAGATTTTATAATGGTTATAATCTTAAACTTAACTTTATGCTCAGCCCTTCTCAGTCACCCTTGGACATGAGATCTTGGATCACCATTGCCACCTGAGCCTCACCTTCAGACCTATAGGCTGAAGCATTTCTGCAGGCTTCAAGAGTAGTCCCTCGACCAAAGAGAGCTGAGCAACCCTGTAGGTAAACATTTAGCTCTCATCTGTGTTTTAGGAAAAATCTCTTGGAAAATCTCCCCCACAGCTGTCTGGGACAATCTGCAGAATGCTCACAACTGTATCCTGAAAACCTGAGAACAAAATATAGACCTCCAAGCACTTTGCCAAATAAGTGGTGGCTGTGTTTGTAGAGGACATGTTTATACAAGAAATTATGAAAAGTGCACAATAATGTCTAAAAGAAATAAGCCCTCAAGGGTGTAGCTCTTTTTACAGGAGAAAAGCTAAAAAAGAATTATAATTTGCAGTGTGTATCCTTAATTTTATGCTGTACCTTTGAATGTGTTGAGGTTTTGGAAGTTCCTCATTCTTACACGAAAATGTGTTCAAAACTTAGTCATCTTAAGGTATTTATTTTTCTTTTCAGTGCTGGGCAGAAAAATAAAAATAATAATTTAAAAAACCCAAAACACTACAGAAAAAAAATACATTCATGTCTAAACCATAATCCTTGCAGTGAAAGTGAATTGGGGATTGTCCAAACAATGCCAAGTAAGAAGAAGCGAAGATGGCTTTCCCCCACTAATATCTTAAGGTCTTTTTCCCCTTTATAATATTAAATTAAGTCTTACAACAAATCTGACAGGATTTCGGGCTGAAGCAGCATACTCCAAGCACCTCAGGAGCAGTGATGGAAATCTGCATAACCCTTACAGGTACAGACAGTGACACCATCCCTTCAGAGAGCATGCAAGCCATACATCATGAACCTGCACTCCAGAAGCATGGAGAGGGAGGATGGATGGGAAGTGAACGCACTTTCAGGGTAGTGTAACACAACCCTCTCCTCTGCAGTTCCCTTCTCCTGGCATCAGGGTGGATGTAATTCTTCTCATGCATTATTGATAGGCCCAAAAGCCTGCCAAGCTTGCCTGCTTTTTTTGTGACAGACAAAGGAGGGTACACGGATGGCACCTCTCACTGCTCGGGGCTCTGCTTTCATTATGAACATTTTCTGCCTGTTCTCCAAGGGCACCCTCTGTCAGAGACTGCCACGCAATAAAGAAAATATGGCTTTGAAGTCCAGTGAATAGAAACAAAATGAATTAGCGTTCAGGTGTTCCTGCAACCTGATTACAAAGGCCCAACTCAGTGGCGTCCTTCACACCTTTTCACTTGTCCCTGCATAATCTCTACACATCTTTTAGGCTTTCTGCCTTTCTAGTCCCCCTCCTCCCTGTTCCCCCCATCCCTTTATTTCCTAATGCTTGCAGGTCCTCCAGGAAGACACAAGCACTTACAGTTGTTGAGTGATTAAATATTTATAATCAGGGCAATGAGTGAGGTGTTGAATAATAAATGCTAAGGTTGAGGCAGCCTTAGATAATTTCGGCAGATTTCTTCATCCACAGCCTCTTTGATTCTGAGGCAAAATTCTTTTAATTAACAATAACTTTTTTCTTTTCTTTTCTTTTCTTTTCTTTTCTTTTCTTTTCTTTTCTTTTCTTTTCTTTTCTTTTCTTTTCTTTTCTTTTCTTTTCTTTTCTTTTCTTTTCTTTTCTTTTCTTTCTTCTTCTTCTTCTTCTTCTTCTTCTTCTTCTTCTTCTTCTTCTTCTTCTTCTTTCTGTTCTTTTTGTTATTATTATTTTAGCAGCTGTGACAGGCAATAGTCCTCTATTACGGTTTCTTTATGAACCTTAACCCTGAGGAAGTGCTAGAGCTGTTATTATAACCTTAGATAGACATGCATAAAATTTACATCAGTTGTTACTTGCTCACATGTGGCTTTTATATCATGATGTGACTCTTGGGGATGTCCAGAACTAGGAGTTGGATTCGATCCTTGTGGGTCCCTTCCAATTCAGCATATTCTATGATTCTGCAATATATAAAAAAAATACATAAATACATCTATTTACCTACATTCATTCAAACTCTTCTACATCAGCTAGTATTTACTTAGGAAATGAAAGTCTGTAATAAAGAGTCAGTCAACTGTTAGGGACAGTTACAACATGTTGTGATGGGGAAGACAAGTGACCTCTATAAAACTTCTTTAAAGAGCTGTCATTGTAGCTAACACTGCACTTTACAGAACTGACAGATCATTTAGATTATCCAGAGATTTCTTTTGATTTTAACTAGGAATGAATTTAGTGTTTAATATATTTCTTTCCTCTCTTTAATTTCCCTAACCAACAACATTGGAGCTTGGGCTTTTTTGCATTTTATTTCCTTACAATATACACTTTAAAAACAAAAGGGTGCTGTTTTCCAGAGTCAATTGACAATTTCAGTATTGAGGGAAGTGAAGTTCTTCTTCTTTAGGAAATATTTCAAACTTGTAGTATGGAGATTACGTACTTGTAGTATGGAGAAAAAGCCTGTAAAAGTGATATCTCATGAGATCAGAGGTCCTGTAGCAAGTAAGAAGTTTTTTGCTTCCCTTCTCTCCTTCCAGTTACCCTCATCTTCATGGCTATGCAGCAGATAGATTTGTCATTTCCAAATGCTAGATTTCCTGGAGAACTGCTGGTATAGCACAGACAAAGCAAAATACAAACCATGACTCCTGTGACCAGGGTTCACGGAGGCTAAACGTGAAATGACCAAAAGTAGGAAAAATGCATTCAGCAATAGGATTTGGACAAATAGCAAAAAGATAGCTGACAGTTAGGAGCTTTGAAGCATTTCAGTGTCAAAGAGGATTTAACCTGGAGCATAAAACTAACAAAGAAGCATTAGGAACCCCACGGTCTGTCTCCAATCATGCCACTCTGAGGGCTATATCACTCAACTCCTCTCAAAATGAATGTCACTGTATTTCCACATGCGATGACACTGTTTTGAAACTTGATAAACAAATGTTCTATATTATTCTATGAGCTTAAAATTAGAAAGGAACAGGAAAACATTCAAAGGGCAAGGCAACGTAAAGGTTTCTGTCTGATGCTCCTTCTCTCTCACATTCTTTCCCTTGCTCCAAGGTGCACATTTTTCCACAGGTCGCAGCTCCTTCAGGAAACACCCACCTTCTCTTCCATAGTCCTCCCCATAGGCTGCAGTGTGGTTATCTGTTCCACCATGGAGTACCTCATCTTTGTGCTTTTCCTCCTCCTCCTGACCCTGGTGCTCCCTCTGCTTATTATCACTTTTTTTATTCCCTGCTCTTCCTCTCTCTGTGCAACACTTGCTGTCCTTAAATATGCTTTCCCAGAGCACCAGTTTGGCTGATGGGTGTACCTGTATCCTGTGATGGGGCTGTTGCAACCAGCTCTTTGTAGAGAGCAACCTCAGCCTCTTCTCATGGAGGCTGCCTTGCAAACCCCTGCTGCCAGCACAGGCAACCAAAATAAGATAAAAAAAATTAGCAAAAGATTAATTTTTCTGAATGTGCAATCTAACTCTCTGTAGCTGGGTGCTGATGAGGAATATTTCTACTGATGCATTCTGTTGTTTGACTTTTCAGCTATAAATACATATAAAGAGAAATTAAGCTGTCCACTTAAGCTCAGTCATTGAAATACAAAAGGGAATAGAGTTTGAATTTAAATCAAAACATCTTCAAACTGTTGATTCACTCTAGAATGCAAACAATACAGCTGCTCTGGTCATATTATCATTATATCAAGTAATTTGAAAGAGTATGACATCTGAAATAAAGTAGAAGTTGGCACTGATATTTCAAGGAGGAAAATGGGGACACCTTGGCAGACTATAAAGATCACCAGGGATGAAAATATTTGCTCTACTTAAATGTGCAGCTTCAAACACAGGTACAGTACAACAACAGAAGCAGTAAACTGAGCTTTCTTGAGGACTTTTTCCTTGTTCATGTTGCTGAACATTGTTCATGTTCATGTTCATGTTCCTCCTACCTAGCTTTGTGCTGCATGGCTACTTCATCTTCCTGTTGCACCTCAAGAATTCAGTCTTTGATAAATTCATGTGTTCACTTATGTGCATGTACCTTTTATATCTAGAAAGATGAGAGGAAAATATGGATCCTGTATGAAGAAATTTCCAGAAACCAATTTGGACTGTAAACTCTCCAGAGCAGCATGAATGGTGGCAGTTCTTGGTGGTGTTCTCTACAGTTTCTCTCCTCATCATATGTTGACAATAGATGTCACAAAACTAATTTGTTCAAAGTAACTTGATTTATTACACCTTTTTGGTATTTACAGAGGGGGAAAATACATCCATAAGTGAATTCTCTTAAGTGAACTCAAGCTTTTAACCTTCTCTTTCTCAGAGTTTTCTATTCACTTCTCATAGCATTTTCGTGTCCAGAGCTGAGTGCTTTACTGGAGATATTGTGTCAACTTTTAGTTGGAAAATGCTGCAAACCCACCAGTTTCAGGAATGTTGCTTGCAATTTTCACCAGTCAATAGAGATGAAAAGTGAGTATGAAGAAAAAGTCCCATTTATACTTCAGACCATTACACCATCTGTTCTTATCTTGATATGTATACGGCATTACAGGGTTAAGGCTGTGTTATCATGGTAGAAAGAAAGAAGGAGGCCTCAAGGTGCACAAGATTTATTCCTCCCTCAAAACATAGTCTTTTGCCTCAAGTGACCTATTACTCTTAAAACTGAGCCCAGTTTTGAAGCAGATAAAATGCTTACAAGTCGTTTGTTTTGTTTTTTTTTTTTTTCTCCTGAAGAGGACCATTTGGATTGTATATGCTGGATAACATCCTGTGCACAGAGTAATGGGAAAGGTTTCACAGAGGTGTTTGGGCTTGTAAGGAGACAGCACAGAACAGACAGGCCTTGTAACTAGACTGGATCTTAGCCCTCTGCTTCATTCAGCCACTAATTTGACAGAAAAGTAAACCACTTCTTCCATCTCTCATACACTCATAACTTTCTGGAGTAGGAGCTGCCTCTTTATGTGCATCTCCTACTAACAAGGGTCCAATCTCAGTTAGGACTTCTCGATGAGATCATAAGACAAAAATATAATGAGGAGGATGGTAATAAAAATGGTAATGGTAAAAAACAAGAAAAAGTCATTCAGAACTCTGTTGTAAACATCTCAAAGTCAAGAGCAATCTCCAGGTTTAAAAACAAATCTCAGTTCATGGAGAGAAAATGATTCCATGTGAATGACTAAGTTATGTCTGGGTCTCAACAAAAAATATGCATAAATATTTGACTCCTAATAGTGTTCATACATGTGATACTTCATGTTCCTCAGTTTCTCTCTGTCAGGCTCATTCTTACATAAGCTTTCAAGCACCCTGAGATGGTGCATTACAGAGTTAGCAGAAGTGTGCATGCCACAACTAGAGCAGTGGATGGGAAAAGGTTGCCTAGAATTGCCTCCTAATTTCATTTCCTCTCCCCACCGAGGGGTAATTGCTAAACCACCAACAGCTAAATAGATCCATCAACAGATGCCAAGGCTGCTGCTCGGTTTCGGTCATGTCTTTCCCAGTAGGGGCCACTACAGAGCACCAAATAGGAAGGAAGACTGGGAAGAGAAAATGAGTACAGTATAACAGAAGGAACCAGGTAAATATGAAAAATGCTTCACTGGAAGATTAATCCTTCCTGTAGTCCATCGTTAAAGTAATAAAAGGTTTATGATTCATTTCTTACATTATAATGGAGGAGGCAATTAGTAATTACTGGATTTATAGTATTTGTTGTGTTAACTCAGCCAATAAAATACACAGCAAAACTGTTTTTCTGAAGCACATTCATTGCAAAGTAATGTTCTTGAAGCATTAAAAATGCAATCTAGTGCACTGCACTTCATGTATTATTACAGAAAGAAGGATAGTTCTCCAACATACGCTGTGGTATTAAGAACTCAAATATTTTTATTTTTTTCCTATGCAATTTTTTTTCCCTGAAGGAAGTTTAAACAATCTAAGTATCTCCAGCAATAAGATTTAGCACAGAATCCTACATGTGCTTAATGTCTGTTGTTAAAAAAAACTAAGCACCTTTTCTCAAACTTCCACATCTTTCCCCTTAATGTACAATCAAGTTTGTGTCTTTTCTTCACATGGGAAAATGGTCACAGGATCTTCACTGGCTACTGGAATTTCCTTTGTATCTGCCCTAGTAATACTTTTTGCTTTTACTAGAGTATTTCATTAGAGTAGTATTTGTTTCAGTAGTATTTTTGTCCTGCTGTAAATTGGAATTCCATTATTATACATTGGTCAGTTATATGTAAAGATTTACATTCTGGAACTTCTACAAAATAAATTTTATATTAAAACAGCTTTTAATATATAGCAAAAATTTAAACTGAATTAACAAAAAAATGAAAGTATTATTTCTGTTGCATTCTTGTATCACACCTACATGTGCCTTGGAGCTCAAGATCTTGGGAAGTGATTGCTTTATAATGTATCCATGTTCGGTTATTGGGCTTCTGTCCATGAGCTAAATTAAACATGTAGAATAATACAAAACACATGAATTTCCATCCAAAAAACCACAATCATCTTTTTCACTTTAGCCAAAGGAAAGTATACAGTAAACACCACTCATCTAGAGGGACCCTACAGCCAGGGAGGGGAAAGGGAATGGAAAGAGGTGAAGTTTGAGGAAACCCCTCCAACCTAAGCAAGGCATTTTTCTAAATTATGACTGTAAGGATAATCCCCATAAAATTCAGGATTGGCAATTCCCCTGCTAAGACATTTTTCTAT
>VZSR01000520.1:37249521-37279500 GCA_013398615.1 Brachypodius melanocephalos
AAAAAAGCCTAGCCACATTATCCTCGATCATCAAGGCAGGAACAGCCCTGTAATGCAATTTCCTTCTAAAAGTTCTTAAAACTGAATTCAGAGTTAAACTGTCATGCGTAGCACTCCTCAGGGGTTCCTGGAAAACCATTTCCCCATCTGAGCATGTAACTCTGTGAAACCAAAAAGGGAAGGAGTCAATCTTGTCAGCTGTTTCTAGTCAAAAGGTTTTTGACAGAAAAGAGTTATAATTCTTAGAAATAAATTTCCACTATGGAATTAAGTTCACTAGAGTAAAAGCTGTTGGGAAATTCTAAATTGTCAAAATTATTGAAATAAAATCTCTTTATTCACCTGAACATTTTTTAACTCTATTGTTTCCAGAATTTTCATCAGTTGTACTGATTTTCAGATTCAATGTGAAAAAAAATAAACCGTAATCTGAACTTTTTGGGGAAGACAATAAAAGCTTACATTCTTCAACACTCATGACAGATCTACTGCAAATGCTTTATTTGCTACATTGGAGAAGATCTTATATAAGCAACATGTAAAATACCCCAAACAATAATACATTATCTAGCATACTCTTTATCACTGCTTCCTTAATATGGTTTTAAACCCGAAGAAGAGTCTGTGTGCCTTAAAGCTTGTTGTTTTTTAACCAGCCATATCAGTTGATCTAATAAAAGATAATGACTCCACAAACCTTCTCTTTAAAAACATTTCACACAGTTTAGCTAGAGACAGAGAGGGGAAAATTAAGTTCACAAGCCTTGCTTGTGAAGTCCCATCGAAGGGACGATGAATTTGTCTGGATGCAATATGTAATAAACAACCCTGTGAAAAAAAAAGGCAGAAGCTTGCACAGCATCTGCTTTGCAAACTTAAATAACTTGGCCATTTAAGTTGTTTTGTTTGGTCTATTACATATGGCAAAATGATCCAATTGATGCACTCAGTACCATCAGTATTTCATTTTAAAAAACTAATCTGTTCTCTTCCATTCCCCTCCCCATGTTGATGGAGGATCAGTTTAATATCTGGATTGCTGGCAGTGCACTTGAGTGCTGGTGAGTCAGATAGATGGGAATGCTCCCTCTGAGTCAGAGTGGAGCCAGCCTCCCAGCATGGTGCTTGGGGACACTCTGGTGCTTGAGCTGCAATCATTTAGATCAGAGAAAACCAAAGCCCCGAACAGTTGCGGTCACTTGAAATCAGATGGAAAAAACAGAGATATTATGCCAGTATCCTCAGCAAACTCAAAAGAAGACAATAATTGCAGGAGGCCAGATCTGCTCACACTCTGCCAAGAACTTTGGTGAGATAAAGATAGTCTTCTTTGTTTTCTGCTATTAAATAGTCAAGCTCATTATTTTTAGTATTGAAAAAGTCGCTATATTACAAATAAGAAGTGGTTGCATTTCAGTGCTGCACAAAGAGATTCTGTTATGTACAAGCTGTAGGTTTGCACATGACAAGGAATAAATCAGTCCTAGCTGTGTCTTGCATAGACTTCAATGGAGTTTAGAGCTGTCCTAGACTTTTTAAATTGTCTGTAATTCAACTGGGAGAAAACAAAAGACATTTAATCACAAACAAATTCTCTTGGGAAAAAAAAATACTGCACTACCAGTTCTTCCCCTGGCCTGTAAGTTCTTTGGAAGCAGGGCCCAGATTCTTATTTTGTGCTCACCCAGCGCTTAACAGTCAGTTCCTCTGGGTTTTTGAATGATGTATCTCAACAAAGCTATCACAACAACAATAACCCCGATGATAACGATGTCCATGATAATAAATTCAACACTTTCCAGTGAATAACACATATAATTATTACACTTAATTTCTTTTTATTATTCAAGTATTTTTAGTTTCCCTTTGCAAAAGTTCGTGTCACTGACAATGCATCCAATTAAATATACAAAAATAAACATCTGCAAAATTTCAAGCTACCAAGAAAGCACTGATACTTTCTTGCTTCAAGAAAGGAAAGGGGCAGACTGACAGGGAAGTTTTTTCTTTTTTCATTCTGAAACACTACAACTCTTGTAACCACCATCCCCCTCATTCACATAGTTGCATATTTAGTTGGCAATTTACTAGGGAATCATCATGTACACAGAAAACAAGCTGAGAAACAAAATCAATTCAGTGAAAGGGAGAATAACACTAACATTTCAAAGTGATCTGAGTTGCGCAGGTCAGGGAAAAATGATTATGGCATTCACAGTAAAACAAATAAACATTTACTTTTGCATGGTTTCAAAATGGAAAAACATGTTTCCTGATATGTGAAGTTCAAATGAAACTCCCAATGAAGGATGTGTCGAGACCCTGACCTGAGAACTCACGTGGCAGGATAGAACTCAATGCAAAATTAAAAGGAATGAGTTCTCCACCCATCAACTTCAGCAGCACTGCTAGGCACCATAATAATTAATTGAGACTTGATATTTCATCAGTTGTTGATTACAGAGTGGAGCTGAGTGGAACATTTCACATAGAAAATGAGGCAATGTTTCAACAAAGTCAGGGGAAAAAAAATCACTTTTCACACAGCATTGTTTTGTGAATTTTGACATTTGATTTCACTTAGCTGAATGAAGAATAGAGTGAGAGAAGGTGAGCATGCCAGAGAGAAAGAGTTCACCATCCTCTAAGTGATTCACATGTTTAATAGCTGAAGAGATGGGAGCAGATTCTCTATTTGACAAAAATTTTGTTGCATGCAGAAGAGAGATTTTTTGGGGAAACAATTGGCACTCCCAGATGTTTTGACCAGACTCAAGACATTGACTCCCAGCCCAGAGCAGTAGGAAGACTGCTTCACATCTCTCAGGTTGATCAAAACCCCCCAGTGAAATACTGAACAGCTGAGCATAGGTGAGACACACACTGAAATACAGCCCTTGACATCCTGCGACTTGTTTTGGAGAGAAAGCCTTGCCCAAGGGCAGCTGCACCAAAATGTGGTGCCAAGCTGTCTCTGCTATGGGCATTTGTGTGGCAGCTCAGAAGCCAGTGGAGAGCTGGTTTATAAAGGGAGTTGAGAAATAAGTTTTCATTTTTATGAGTGCCACCATTCACCTCAGCACTGTTCAAGTCCCTCAGTATCTCATGGCTTTCCAGGAGCAAACCCTCTTCTGGTTGGAGAGTTTTGATATTGAGCTTAGTCTGAGCTTCAAGGAGTTTTGGAGACTGTTGAGTGAAGGGTTTTTTTTGTCCAGACACTCAATTTAGGAAATCTCTCTCTTCCTCAACAGCATAATCCTTTTGAGGGTATGTGTGGGGGTGTGTGTGTGTGTTGGAATTTCAGGGAATCAAAGAATATTCTGAGTTGGAAGGGACCCACAAGGATCATTAAGTCCGAGTCTTAAGTGCATAGCCCATATGGGGGTCAAGTTCACAACCTTGGCATTATTAGCATCAGGCTCTGACCAACTTTGTTTAAATTTGTTTAAGTAGCAGGGGAAAAAACACACATCCATGTTTTAGCTATTTTTGATTGTGCAAATTCTGTATGTACAAATGCAGTGAAGTGTATTACCCTCATACAGCAAACTTTTTATTCAACAGCATGATGTAAACAGCTATTTTTGCTCTTTTTGCTAGGACTAGGAGTGCTTTGGATGAAAGAAGGTTGGGGGGGAGGAAATACTGGCATGTGTGAAATGTAGGAGAGGAAATGTAAGAAGAGAGAAATCAGAACATGACACATAATAGGGCTACAGAAAGAGCAGCTGATAAAAAAAAGATAAGCATTGAAGCGGAAATTAAAAGACAACAAGTTATCCACTTGGAATTGATCAAGAAACAAGAGCATGTATGCCTGTAGTAACATCTCCATCTCCCATCGGCAGTTCCTCCAAGATCCAGGGTGTTCCCTGAGTCCTGGCTGACATCCAGCTTGGGTAATTATGTTCTACTTACATAAAATTCCCCTTGCAGTTTCAATTGGACACCACTTTGCAACCCAAACTGTTCTGCAGTGTGCTTATGCCTGCTTCACAGCAGAGATGGCTGCATTTCAGCAGGGAGCAAAGTTATCTTTTTATATAGTTCATATACTCTGCTATAAAGCACCTGGGACCCTTCTGCACCAAACGTGCTGCACACATTCCGTTATCAGTAGCATTCAAGTTATTAGGAGAAATAGTATACAGTCATCATTTATCTACTGAGACAATAAATTCTCTGTTAAGTAGGGCCTAAGCTAAATCACAGTGCCATAGTAGTGCTCAGATGGAATTGAATGGCACAGTTATAAAAGTAATTGAACAAGCCAGTATGGCTACAGCTGGGGAAAGTAAATCAAAGGCCTAGATCCTCAGCTTAAGTAAAATAGATTCGTAGAAGCTTGGTTATTTACGCCAGTGGGGAATTTGCCTCAAAAAAACAGGCTGGCAAAGAGAGACTGACCATCCTTCCCAATGTTTTAATGCTTTTCCATGCAGGAGTAGCAAGCAGGCAAGTGCTGATGAACTGTGTTTAAGCAGTAGTTGCAAACTTAGAGGTGGTTCTGAGGCCAAAAAATTAGAGAAAGGGGAAAAATGCACATGCACACACATGCAAGAGCCAGTGAAAGAGAAAACAGAGGTTCAGAATATAACTAGGATTGCAAAAATGACCCACAACAGTCAGCTGACACAGGTGAAGAAGCCAGAAGAGGGGAATTGTGCTGTTGCCCAGTAGCTTGAAAAGAAATGTGACTGCTTATTAGTTTGGTTTTTTGTTGTGTTTGTTTTGGGTTTTTTTATGTTTAGATCAAAAGGGCATTAAGTAATTCAATCCATGTGTTTACACAGAGAACAGTATTAGCATGGGGATGCATGGAGGCCACATGGGAATATCTGCTAAATGAGACTACACTGAAAACAGCCATTCAGCAGTCTTGCAAAACCCATTGTATGGAGGAGAGTTGACCACTGCATAATTCAGCTAAGTGAAAGACAAAGACATTGAGTGACTGAGTTTAGCAGCTTGTGAGGCACAGGCATGTTTCCTGTGCAACTGGTCTAACCTGTTACTTTTACAATTGCTTCCACATCCTGAGTTAGGAGGTGGAGTATGATAGGTTCCACAATGATAAAAGGTAATCAATTTGTGTGAAAGGTAATCAATGTAGAAAAAACGGATCATTCAGCTTCAGGAATCTCAGAGAAATGTATCAAAAATATTAAAAAACAAAAGAGTTTAAATTATTTTGTGGTAAATACTTTTTTTTCTTGATCATACTTTTGGGCCATTGGTACTCCATTTACTATGTCTTGTTGCAAAATGCAACATGAAAAGGATTGCATAAACAGAGACAGATATTCTTCAAACGTGATTTTTCTGCTGAAGAAAGCTCATTTGGACCTGCAAAGTAGACATATGAGAGGAACCAAAACCCTTTCATCCTTAGTGAAGATAAAGGTAAGGAATTTTTGGAGCAAAGCATCACCAGCCAGTCAAGGCGGGTGATTATTCTGCTCTGCTCTGCATTGGAGCATCCTCACCTTGAATATTGCCTCCCCAGGCTCCCCAGGCCACAGCCACAAGCCTGACAGAGTTCAAGAAGCATTTGGACAACACCCTCATGCTCATGGTGTAAGTCTTAGGGTGTCCTATGTAGGGTCAGGTGTTGGATTTGATGATCCTGATGGGTCCCTTCCAAATCGGTGTACTCTGTGATTCTGTGAGGCTCTGTGGAATACAATATTATAGACACTGCTTAAAAAACTTTGTCAAGGTGC
This sequence comes from Brachypodius melanocephalos, assembly GCA_013398615.1. Lineage (NCBI taxonomy): Eukaryota > Metazoa > Chordata > Aves > Passeriformes > Pycnonotidae > Brachypodius > Brachypodius melanocephalos. The sequence continues at coordinate 37,255,245 of VZSR01000520.1, forward strand.
AGGTAAAAATTCTATTTTGTGCCAGTATTTGGCATCTGTTAAAGAAGAAGGAAGGTCAGTCAAGAAGGTGATGAGTTTGGCTCCCACTGTTTTTTAAATGACCAGCCAGGCCTGCTATAAACTTCAGAAGATAGAGAGATTATAAACAAATCAGTTGAAATAGATTCAAACAATTAAAATTGGAGTCCAGACAACATACAGAATACAGTCAGAGTGATAGATTTAATTGGGAAGTAATGCTATGTTGGATAATCTCTTTCAAAATAGGAGAAACTCTAAAGTACAACAACAGCGGCTACTTCATACTTGGAAAGAAAGAATTTTCTTTTCAGAAACACCTAAAGATAATTGGGAATAAAGCTTAAGAAAATGGTTCAAGGAATATTTTTATTATTATTTTGTACATGCTGTGAAGTATTTTGTTGAATTACAGAGCCACATATCTGAAAATCTTACTGAAGCATCCGAGACAAGGCTTAATTCTTTATTTTGGGTCTGCTAATGCTCTTCAGAATTAAGCTAAATTACTTTGTCTTTCAAGACTCATATTTTTGACAAATGTCTAAGACTTCTTGATCTTTTCCATATATTTCACACCGATTTACTAGCTAACTGTTCAAAAAAATTAGCTTTTGATTTTGCGCCTTGCATTTTGTCAACTGGATCCTTGTGAGCTTTGGGTTAGCAACTTTAAGCCTCTGCTTCAGAGAGGCTAATTAAATTAAATCAACTGAGTGAAAAGGCAGCCTCTCAGGTCTGCAGTGGAACAGGAGCCAGTCCCAGAGGGATGAGGAAGGCAGCAGCATGCAGGCTCCCCCTTCCCCCTTCCTCTCTGTCCTAGGCACTGTCCAGGAGGCTGTCAGCTGAAACGGGCTGCTGCCATCAGCTAACACTGGGCACATGAAAATGAGCCAGAAAGACAACAGAAGGAGAATGGAAGTGCCAATGTCCTCAAAATTTTGGCGCTGAATGGAAATAAAATCTCCTTTATCTACCTCACTAATTTGTTTGATTAAGGGGATGTGACTTATCCCCATACTTTGGGGACTGGTGAAAAAGCTGCTGGGAGATGGCTTTTGAAATCACGTGTGCCATTGATTGCAGCTCCCAGGCTGTGGGCACAAACTACTGTATCGTCCCCTGATTAGTAGAATGGCCTCACTATAGGAAAGTCTGTGAAGTTGGGAAAGCTTAGGGTAATTTCTACTTGCATGAGCCACAAAGTTGCAATCTGCAGACATAATTTGGGGTCATAGTAGTTATCATGTCAGGTACAGATAAAAACTCACCTTCACAGGATTATTTTTTCATACTGCAGTATGAGCCCACAGGTTAAAGGTTTAAGTGTCCAAGTCAGCATTCACAATTGGAACTGGAAATTATTTTGCTGTATGCATAAACATGGCAGTAACCTTTCCTCTTTGAATGTGATGTAGTCTCGTGCTGAGTGCCTGGAAACCTGGATGCATTGAGCTTAAAGAAGGAGATAGGTCTGCAGGGAGAAGTAATGTGTGCTAATAAACTGGTTATTAACATAAAGAGAGGGGGACATTTCAAAAAACATAAGTGCTTTCAAGTACACAAGATCTACTTCTGGACTAAATTTCATGTTCTTACACTCCTTAAACTCAATGGGAGCTTTAGCATGAGCTCATTCATCTCTCACATTTAAATTGCAAATAGAGAGGATATAAGATTCATCCTAAAGGAAATGAAATTACCTACCATTAAAGAAATGATGGGGTTGTGCTAAATAAAGCCTGGAGTGCTGGAGCATCTTGACCCAAAGTGGGTGTAGAGTTCAGAGAAGGCAAGTCAGAACACTTTTTAGCATTGGTTTACCCACCTGTTAAACGGGTCTAACAGTCAACCTCAGGAAAACAGAGGATTAATTAACATATCTGATGTTCTCTGAGATTCCAGAGAAGAGAAAGAATACAGTGTGAAATGCTATTCTTATTTTTGTCATTTTGGTGATCCACCATCCCGCAGCTCTGTGGGGACAGGAACTACTGTCTGATTCAGCAGGCAAACACATGCAAAAGCCACTGAGATTTGCCTTTGTTGTGGGCTGTCAAATGTGTTTTGGGTTTTTTTCTTATTTATTTAATTATTGGCCTTTATTGGGAGCGAGTTCCGATTCTGAGTGCTTTCATGGGACATCATATGGTGAGGTGGTACCAAGGGAAGTGCTGCAAAGTAGGTCAGGTACCACAAATGTAACCAGACAAATCACACAGGGGAAGTTCAGCTGTTTCAAATAAGTCAGAGTCTACAGCCTGGGAGACAGTGATTAAAGCTTAGAAGCCTTTACTGGAGCCACAGCATGATAGGCCTGAATCACTCCAGCAGTCAGATAAAGTTGTGTTATTATCAGTTTTCAGCCACCATGCTTAAATTCTCATCCTGCCAACCTTACTCACATCAGGGACTATCCCTTGCCTGGCAAGGACACCCATTTGCTGTGTTCACACATCATAATTGAGGTCTGAGCCTAGAATAAGTAAAGGCATGTGAAAGACACCCAGTGCTGCCTACATTGGATAAACTTTACCTAGGCATTCCATTTTTTATCCAAATTGAGCTTGTTCATTGAACCTTTTGTGGTTCTTACACAGGTAGGATTTAAAATATTGTCAACCACCTTACATAATTAAGTGAGTGTTTGTAATTAAATACCCTCAATATTTGTTGAATTTGAGCTATCTTCCCTCATACACAAAGGAAAAATATATCCAAACATCAAATGTTTGGTGTTACACTGGTCTGACAAGGCCTACATTTCACCAGTTTCATTACCTTACTGCTGATCATTGCTAGCTTCAGGTTTCGCCTGTGCTTACGTTTTTATAATGTATTTTCTTTGCCCTGAAATGGAAAAGAAAACTCTGGGTTTGGGGTGGGGTTTTTGTTGTTGTTTTTGGTTTTGTTTTGTTTTAAATAGTTAGTTGGGATTCTTTTCCCCTCAATATACATTTTGATTTAGATATCAGTTTGGTCCTAATGCTGATTTTTGATAAAATTAATTGTACAGCAGTGCCCTATCCTGCAACGCTTTCCCCTCGACACCCTGGGCTGTTACACGTTCCTGGGCAGGCAAACCTTACAAGGATGCTGTTACACAGCTCTTGTTTAGTGTTTAGATCTTTAATATTTAGATCTTTAAAGTGTTTTGTGTCTACTTCTAGCAGGCTTTGTGCCAGTTCCCCAACAATGTAGCTGAATCACTAACTTGGAGCCAATTCCCTGATAGTGGGTCCAGCAGTCTGCTCTGGGTATGTATCTTGTGAGTCCTGCAGCCTGCACGCCTCTTTGCCAAACAATGATATAATCAATAAGCTGCCAACTCTTGGATCAAGGATGTATCCAAGATATTTTAGGCTTATCCAATTACCGAATAATTGTGTTTGCAATAACTAGCTTGTGTTCAGCACATTTGGTTATTAGAAGAAAGTTGATTGCTGCTGACTCTTTCAGTGCCAGTACAGCCAGAAAAGCTCTACTTTATTGTGTCTCAGCTAAGCTCAGAAAAGTTACCTCTGAGTGTTTTGCTATTTTTGGTGTTGTGTAATGACATGCAGCTTATTCACACTGCTGTCCTCCAGCGGGGTTAGTATAAAGGCTTTAAAGACATTGGCAGTATGCCTCCAATTTCCTCTTCTCCCCCTTACACCATTACAGAACTTTAAATGATAGTCCCTAAATTCACAATCAACTCCTGAAGCCACCCAGTGAGACAGAAGGGTGTGGAGCTTTTCCCAAGCACCGATGAGCACCGAGTGCTGCGCTCCCGGAGTCCCCTCTCCCTGCAGCCGACAGAAAATCAGTGCAGCCCACCTGGCAGGTAAGGGTTCTCTTCGTTATGTAAACTGGTGTTTTTCAAGGCTTTTCACTCTGCAGACAAAGAAATAACCTACAGACGCATCAGACAGCTAAAATCAAAGAATTATAGCCATTCTGGAATAGTCTTGCTTCAGTGATTTCTTTGAATATCGGAGTAATAACTGCCCAAATCATGATAAAAAACTTAATATATTTTCGTGGTCATTCTTTGGATATTTTACACTTCCGAGAAGATCCCAGGATGCAACAACTTTACAGCATGAATTGGTCTCATGTTGATTTTCAGTCCACAAATTCAGTAGGACTCCTTTGAGAAATTCTAGCAAAATTTTCTTTAGAAATCATGTTTCAGATTGTTCCATTCATGCACTTAGTAGGTAAGCATAAATAGGTTGCAAATGAAGCTGCATAGATCAAGTTTTTAAAATGTTTTTGTAACTCTCAATTTTCCTAGAAGGACTTTAGTCTTGAAATTTGAGGAGGACATCTGAAAAAAATCATGCTGAATATGCTGAACCAACAACAACAACAACAAAAAAAATTTACATATTTCAGAGCAATATACATTCACTGTGAAAGGATGATGAGAGCAGAAGCAAATATCCATGGATCAACAAGTGAGTTTCAGTCTGTATGCAGGGGTGTGTTCCTTTATTTAGCACTTAACACGAGCTCCCAGGAAACCAGAGGGTGAACATATCACAGATGTAAGGGTTTTCAGTGGCACTGGTTGTGGTTCAAAGAAGATACAGATGCCTTTCAGTCAACAGCCAAAGGGAACCACATATCCTCTTTGCAGGAAACAGATAAGGTGCTGGGATAGTAGCAGCTCACTATGCAGAAACAAATAAAGGAAAAGGATTAAAAAAAAAAAAAAAAAAAAAAAAAAAAAAAAAAAAAAAAAAAAAAAAAAAAAAAAAAAAAGAAGGACAAACAAAGGCAGTTTAAAACAAGTGGTAACATCACTTTTAATTTCTTCTTTTTTTTTTTTTTTTTTTTGTACTGAGTTTTAAAAATCACTTAAAATCCACATAAAAGTACAGTATGTGGGATTCAAATAAACACAAGTGGCCTACTAATGCACTAACGTGTGTGTAATTATTTTAAAATCTGGTTGCACAACAATGAACTCTGCTTTTCATCTTAATCTTGTGGAGGAGAAGAGATTTCTGTGGTCTTGGTAAAATGCAATCCACGCCAGGCTTGGACTAGTCTGGCCACCCAGGTTTGCCTTTTCATATATCTGATAGATGTGTTTTGACAAGTTATATTAAGTACAAAGCAGGCCACCAGAGCAGCATGTGGAGTTGATATAGACAGAGACAGAAAGGCAAATAACAGTATGAACACACTTTTGTAGGCAGTATTTGCCATAACCGAGTATCCCCTCCATACATCATATTACCACATTTTGTGAAGGAAAAAAGTCAATATAAGAAACACGGTTTAAAGGCTTTCAAAAGGCAGTATTTTATGCAGGATTTACAGTCTTTGCATCTGCCTTGTCTGTGTAAGGTTTGTTTTATTTTTTATATTTTTTTAAGCTCTGAAATCTTAGCCTTGGTGTACCTTTCATTTTATACTAGTTCAGTTAAGGGGAATGTCAGAGTTTCCATTCCCACTCCATCCTTCACTTTCTATTAATACCAGTGTATGTTTCATTTAGTCACTCCTCTGCAAACTGGTGAAGAAACTTCATAAGGGGAAAAAAAATGCTGGCACATGCACACCTGAATTGATTGCCCTTTTCTTTCACAACCATCTTGAGTACATCACCGCCACCCTCCCGAGCACTCCTAAACGAGTTTTGGCAAAAGCAAAAACAAACACTATTTTACAACGTCTTTGGATGCACTTCCAAAATGCAGAACTAATTAATCAGTAGTCTCTGAGAGACTCAGCTAAATGTGGCTGCCTCTTTGACACTGATCTCAGCTTTGATGTGAATATAGAAAGCATGTGAGCAAACCCCCTAAAAGAGGTAATGGGTTTCAATTATTTATTTCTTTGGAAGACAGGGGAGTAGAAGGTTAGCAATAAGTACACAGCTAATCCTGCTTAGGCCCTGCTAACCACGAGAGTGTTTAACTCCCTGCTTCCTTACACTGCCTTTGCACAGGATGCTGTAGGATGCCTTTCTTGGGCTGTCATTGTGCCAAGTTCCTTACAAAGCAGGATATACTTAAAGGACATGTATACTGTCAAGCCTCATATAAAGACTGTTATTTTTAATTATTCATTAGCAACACTAGAGAGTTGCTAGCTCAACATATAGGCCTTTCCCCTTGCTTCGTTTAACTGTCATTGGTTTTCAAGTCAAGAGTGTGTATTCTGAGCATTAGCTAGTCATTAGCATCATATTCTCCAGACACAATATAATCATCCTAATAATTGATTGTAGTGAAAGTAGTCACTTGTATCCCATACAATTCTCAGCCATGAACTTTGTCCTCTGCAGTTTATTATGCACAGAGAAACATCTTGATGTTATAATCTATCTTCCTCACAAATTTACATCAAAGGGCAACAAGCTACATATTGCTCCTTCAAAACATACCACTTGTATGATGCTGTAAAAGCACCTGCTTTTTCTGAAAAAGCATGTTATTAGCAAATGTGAAATTAAAAAAAAAATGCACTAAGTGAAAGCCTTCTCTATAGAGATTGTGAATGTACAGAGACAGAAAGTACACAAAGGATTTTTCTTTGGAAATAAAACCTGTTAAAATACAGTAGAGTGACTTTTGTGTCACAGTCAAGGGGGCTATATTGATACTAAACTGATTAAGAGAAACTGCCTGTAGAAGTAAGAGTAATCTACAATACTTATGTGGTAAATACCTTGGGGAAAATGCCTGCATTCCTTGTTGACTGGATCAATTTAAAATCATTTCATGTTCTTAAATCATTTATAAGTTCTACTGTTTTTCTCTCCCCCTACACAGACCTGTCTAATTTAATATATAGACAGTGAAACTTGGAAGTTTTCAAGATGTCTATTTATAAAAGTTTTAAATCTGATTTGCCACACAAATTCTCTAAGCCTAAATATAGTCCTCAAAAGGTGCAAATGAAAAAGGACAAAAAAGAAGTCACTGAAATATTTATAAATATGAGGAGAAAAAAAAATCTGTGGTAAACAGTAGCTAATTGTCACCCCATTTTCATCCTCTCCTGCCTCCAGCTCAAAACCAATATGATAATTGACATTTGGAAGATAAAATAGGATTCTTCTGTATTTACTTGATAGATTAGATTCATATCCAGAACTCTTATTACAACAGTGATTAAGCACTTATTTCTATACAATGAATAAGTATCTTAAAAATCTGGGAAGCTTACTCATCTGTACTATACAGATACATTTTCTACCGTCTTTAAGTAAGAAAAGGGATTGCAGGAGTGTTGGACTGGAAAGATCTCAAAGAGGAGAACTGTCTTCTTGGAAATTTATCCAGTTCTTATCACAGGGAGATGTAAACACCGCGAAAATCTTCAGAAACCAATCAGGTCACATGATGTCTACAAGCAGAATGAAGAGGATTTACTAAGTCACTGTTGCCAGTTCAGTATAATTCTGAAACCAGCATCTCAATGTGATAGACACTGAAGTATGAAAGATGGGATATTCACAGTTGAGCCAGCGTAAACGACTTCCCTATAAAATAGGAGAAAAGTCAGGAAAATTGTTAATGTTTTCTCTGATAGAATGGAAGGAAATTTGAGATACTGATATCATCAAAAGTATTCATTTACTATGTGTCCCAAATTACATCCTTAACTGGTTACCCAAAGATCACTCCAGCTTTTGCAGATGCACAAAGCCTTAACAAGTTTATAAGCTGCATAATTTCTGAGTTAATCACCAGACGCTCTTAACACAGAAAGCAATGCTTTCTCCTGAGGACACCCAGCAGTAGCAGTTATTTTTGAAGTTGTCATTCAAACCAGATGCCATTCAAACAAACCTATTTCTATTTTTCCAACAGTAATGACTAGATATTTTTTACTTTGTTCTTGCAGAAAGATAAATGTTTCTATTAGTAGATACACACAACAGTAAGGCTTTAAAAGAGAAGTGGGAAGGCTAGTGAACTCGAGTTGTAACTTTTTTTTTTTTACTGTAGTTTTCACGGTTAAAGCTGTATATGTCTTCCTATTAATAAAATATATACAAAAAAAATATTAAATAAATCAGCATTTTGCAGATAAAGTAACACTGTACCAACTGTGGCAGTATGGATCTTAAAACACTAAGGTTAGTATTCTGTCTGAGATATTCTAAATTATTATGTATTTTTCTTCTCTTGGTAAACTTTTGGAAATGTGATCAACTGACATTGTGCAAGAGCCTGGTCTCCATCTCTGTTTCATTAGCTCTTACTCAGATAGATGGAATCTTTTACAGTTCTTTAGCCCTTGGTCACTAAAGACACCTGTAAGACAGTCCATTTTTTAGACCTGACAATAAAACTAACTTCTGCATCTTCTTCTATACCCTTAGAGTGTCATCTCTCCTGTGGGAGTTTCATATTAGAAAGTACATTTCTGAATTCCATTTCAAGGAGCTGTTTCAATTCTTTTTCAGTGAACACCTTGTCAGCTTTACCAATTCACTGATCCATGTTTCTCATGCAAACCTAGAAAATGCAAGCAGCACATTGCACATTTCCCTATGTGACCATGGCTGGGCTTTGTTGACTGGTAAGTAGGTTATTATTTACATCTGATGAATGATTAAGCGCTCTATAACAATGTAAAGAAATTTGGTCTGTGTGGTCCAGCTGCTAGCTGAATTCAATTGCTTCTACTTGAGCTTGGTATGTGGAATATTTAGTAGTCTTCAGCATAAAAATCTTTGCTCAGGAAGGAAATGTAAATATTTTCTTATTCCTTACAAGAGGAAAAGGTCAAGTTTTACTAAATTGCCCATATCAAATTTCTCAATATTACAAATTTTATCAAAAGCTCAAATTTTTGTTGTAATAGGAATATTCACTTATCCACAATAAATATATTTAGTAAGTGACTGTCTAGCATAATAATCCTCTTGCCTTTTACTTTTGTCACAGTGTATAGTGTTTCACAGTGTGAACAGCAATAATGGTCATGTGTTCATAAGAGTAGATTCATTTTGGCAAGCCTTGTTAGTTGACAGGTATGTAATACACTTGCCTTGCGGCTTTGAGACCAGGTTTCAAATACAGCCTTCACTGAAGTGACTGAAAATCATTCAGATCTCATAACTGTATCAAGTGACAAGTAACGTGAATTCAGTCAGTGTGTGTATGGGACCTGATGTACACTAGCCAGTCAAAAGTGCTTCCCTTTATTCAGTGCACTGCTATCTCTGACCATCAGAAGACACTTAAGGCAAGGGATTAAGGCCAGCAACACATATCTATCCTTCTAAATATATTCATATCTTTCCAACAAGACATTTATGTGCCCAGCAGCTGTTTCTGTAGCTTTTGTACTCAGTGTCCACTAAAGGAACTCAAGTCCCTCACACATACAGTAAGGGCACTGTACTAATTGTCAACATGAACTGCCAAAAGCAGCAATTCTATCAAGTTGATGTTGAGTCAGACATGGACTTGTCCTGATTGGGTTACTTTTTAACGCTGCTGGACACCTCTCACTGTAATGTTTTCACTGCTCACCAAAGAGTGCCAAACGTTGGCATCTCATTCATGCTTGTCATTGCCATGATATCACGCATTAAGCTCTAAGAGGAAACAAGATTTCACCTTATTATATCACATACAAGGAACATGTCAGTCATATGAACTCATGGTCAGAAAAGGAAAATGGAGTTTATGTCCAACAGCCAGTGATCCTGCAGGCTTTAGGTAAGATATCTAATTCCTCTTTTTTGTCCCATCTTCATCCACTACAAAATAAAATTATTAAGAATAACAATATGTGTGCTAGACACTTTGAGAGGTACAGCTGGTTTACAATGTTTTTTCCATGGACACAATGTACAGCATGTGCAAGTATGTTTATTTTATTATAAGCTTCTCAAAACTCATTTTATTCCCCAAAATATTTTCTTTTCAGGAAAAAAAAACATCATGCAGATGGTGTCTTCTAACTCAGAAGAGAAATTGTGAGTAGCATGGATGAGGCATATTGTTCCTAGTTATAACATGGTCATACCAACAATGTTAGAGGATAATGAAATGCCTGGAGGGAAAGCTCTCATCACACCAGCAAAGAAGAAGGAAGCCATGGGAAAGAAAGAAGGTGGAATTTGATTGTTCTCAGACTTTTACGCCCCTCTCCTTCACTACCTTACTTTAAAGCTTTCTTATTCAGATGGTATATTCCTTTTTTTTAATTCAGGTCTGACCTTTGAGGTTTTCAAGCCTTTCTGAGTCCTGCCACATCTGTTTCCTTTCTATTTATTACACATATTCTTTCTTCTTTCTTTTTTTTTCTCCCCATCTTTGCATCGGTTTTCATAGTTACAGACTGAATCCTTCAAGATGTTTTCCTCCCTTCCTCCATCCCAAACCTCTGTGAGCTCTCTGAATCCCAAGGAAACACGAGGTCAGGTCATTACTGCTCTGCCCCAAGGCTCTCCACTTTATCTCATAGTATCTCAGTGTTCTCTGTGCAGTTTGCAGCTCCTCCCAATTAATTATCATATGCTAATGTCAGTTACACTCTGGAAGTAGCCACAACATTTGAGGAGATGCTATTTTTATTCCCCATTACCTCTCAGGCTGTCTCCTGCTCTGTCAAAATCACAATCCCAGCTCTTCCTTGACACATTTCTCAATGGAAAAACTAAATAATCTGTAAAATATCATTCAGTGTGATTACACTTTAAGATTACTGAATTGTTGAGGTTGGTATCACTAATATTACTGTTAGTAATTTGACTACCATATCCTTTGGATCAAATCAAGATAAATCAGATTTTCTTCAGAGAAAGTTGCACAGAAGGGAAAAATATGACTTTCAAGTAAAAATACGCTGCAGTACAGTCACCCCCTTTCTGTGCTGTGTCATTCAAGCCATAATTTTGGGAAACTGTAGGATGTCTAGTCCTCATACTGATAGCTGTAAGCACATGAGAATTGTGTGTGTGTTCATTGCTATCTGTAAAAGGTCTGATTTAAACTGCTTCTAATAGTCCCGTGTCCTTTTCTGATCATTAAAGAAAAATCCTTTTCTTCCATAAGTCAATAATGTTAATGAATGCCTCCATGTACTCCTGAACCTCACCAGGAAAAGTCAGGGGAGCTCACTGAAACCCAGCAACACTATTTACAGCAGCTGTAAGATTTGGGGGTTTGGGCCAGTGTTATGATCTTGTTTCATTGAGCTAATTACTATGGAAACAAACACAATAAATATGAATAACATTCACAGCAGTATGAATAGGAAAACACTGTAATTTTTAATGCCGAATTATAACTGATTAGGCAGGTAGAAAAGATTGGACATCCATGCATGTCAAGTAACCTGCATAGAAGTTTAGGTCCATATCAAAACTGTGAAGAGCATGAATCTCTAATTTGTATTATTTATAGCATACAGAACAGAATTCATAGTGTGGGTCTCATCTGCCTCGAAGCTTCTTTATCAGGATTGTTCTGTGCAACAGCTTACCCATAAAAGATCCTTTACATACAAGTTTGAGAACTTCATAACTCAAAAAGTACATGGTAGAGCAATTAATTAGGCTAAATGTCTTGTGAGGTATATTCAAAATTTCAACATGGGTTCAAATGTTAGAACAAATATCCTGCGACTTGTCATGACATCTGCATTAGTAAACAAATATTTAGGAAAAGCCTTTGATTCAGATGGCAGGTGGAGTCCAGGAAAATGTGCAAAGAAAATGTAACTTGGGACATTTTCTTTGTTCTTTGTCTTTTGCAGATTTTACACCTCTGACATTATAAATCAGTAATAGAATAATTGTAGAGATCAAGCATAGATTTATACATGAAAGTTTCCCAAAGATTTAATGTCCATTTTTTTACCAGAAGTACATTTCAACAACAGGCCCCTTAAAAAATGGTTACCACTTAAATCAAGAATCAATTAGAAACATTAATAAAAGAAGGCCTGCTAACTTCCATTAGACCCTAAATGAGCTTTTTAATCTCCATTAATCATGCAGTTGTTAATCATTGTTTTTTATCAAGATTGTAAAAAACAGGGATTTTAATTCCTTTCAAATAAATTAAAAATCAGCTTTGTTTAAAAAGTACAAGCAAAACCTACCTACCAAATGCAGAAGGGAATGGAATTCATATGTTCAGTCACTTGTTTAATGGACAGAGGCAATCACTGGTGGAAAACAGAGTAAGGTAATTGGTAACTAGTGTAACATCTTCATCTATGATGAAGACTCAAACCACAGAGCTATTTCAAAGGCCCTGACTCAAGACTGAGGCCAAAGGAATGTAAAAAATTACCCTCCAATTTTGTCAAAATATTTTTATTTTTCCTAAGGGAAAGTTAAAGCATTGGGAAGTATATGGTTCCTTCCTGACCATGTCCTACTACTTCCCTCTAGAAATAGTCATAGAATCAGAGGATCATCGGATGGTTTGGGGTAGAAGGGACCCTAAAGATCATCAAAACCTCAATGGCTCAGTGAACTTGTCAGATACAACTTGCACTGGCTGTCATACAGTGATCATTGCCCACAGACCTCACAAGTGGGGAGAAGGCTGCTGCATTTTTAGGCAGGTTGAGAAACGATCCCAAATTCTTCCTTTTCTGGGAATGACGTCACCTATTGTAATCCTATTTTCTTTTTATGTGTCATTATTTATGATTGGCATTATTTGCATTAAAAAAAAAAATAGAAAACTGTGATGGGTATAGTAGGCAAGGAATTAAATCCTTTTTAACATTTCCTGCATTCATTTTCTGTGTTTCTGATAGAAGATCTGTATCATCCTCTGTGACACTGGCAGGCTGAGAAGTAGGTAGGTGGGAATGAAAATATCCTGTGGGATTTGGGTCTTGGGCAGTGCAAAGGGACATAGGACTTGTCTCTGTTAAAATTTTATGCAGAAAGCCATTCAAATTTCAGTTTAATGTCCAATCTTTCACAATACTCACCTAAGCCTGGCCTGTAAGGCTGCCCCAGCCCCAGCTAACACCAGCAGCAGTTCAGAACATAATAACTATTTAGCCCAGACGTGAAAATTTCTATTTTAGAAAGCAGGGATGAACCTTCCCTCCGTGTGTGAAATGTTCATACACTCATGAAAACATCAGGCATTTTCTTCTTGCTTGGCTTACAAACATCCTCCCTCTTGCACACAAAAGAACGGGTGCATTGCACAGCAGCATCAGAGGGAGCCTGGGGGCAGCAGTGCCATGCGTTCAAGAATTACCTTGGGGCTCTTCAAGACAGGCCACTGGAGGCGGAGGTGACACAATGAATTCAGAGAAAGTGGAGGAGTGCTGGCTGAATAGATTCTTATGCATTCTCTGTATTTAGTAATACCCACATATTGGCATTGACATGAGTTTCAGAGGCAGAAGGGTTGAGATGCAACATGGCATTCATAACGAAGACTGATGGAAGTGAAATAGGAACAATACTAAATGGGACATCATTAAATATTATTATGAGATAAAGTTAAATTTACTTAGTAGAAAAAATAAAGTTCTCCTTAGAGCTGTATTTCAAAGACTGACATTTCATTGCCTGGCACATTCCAGCAATAACTGAGAACTGAACAAAGACATTGCAGTCGAAGATCAGGGAGCAGAATATTACACTTCGCTTTTTAATGCGTGCGTGAGTTAAGTGTGGGCTGAAGGTAGGAGCTGATGAAGCAAGGAGGTGCTATGCAACCCTCAGTCAAACACACTCTGTTTCATAACTGCCTGAGGCCTTCTCAGGTGCTCCTGGTCTCTCTGGCAAAGAACATGGCTATGTGGAGTTTTGTGCAGGAAGGACCAGGTTATTTCTCTGGAGTGCTCACTCTACCCAGAACAGAGACCTCCACCTAAGAAATGAAAGCTCCTAACAGTAATAACCTGATCCATCCAGACTGCATTGTATTTTTTAGATTTTACGAGCTCATGAAAGACTTTCAGGATTAATCTTTCAGCCATAGTTTAGACTTGAGGGCAAAGGGGAAGGATGTGCTAAATACAGAAAAACAAAGAGAGATTCACTCTCCTAGAGGGACTACGAAACCATGAGAATCCCTTCAAAGACTCCACGTTCCCCATGGGGTATGCAACATAGTAGGTTTTGGAACACAGACATGTTGGTGGAAGTATTGCTACACAAGTACTAAGCCACTCAGCGACTAGCTCCAAACCCAGGCCTGATTTTCCACACAAAACTAGAGCTATCCACTGCCTACATTTATTCAAATGCAGTTGATTTGAACAACAGAGATTTCCTTAAATTTCCTCCAGTTTCTCACTACTTGAAACTCAATCACCACCTAACACCTGAAGCCCATTCTGATCAACTCCCTCCTTCCTTTCTGGTCCTTTTCTGTCAGGCCCTTGGGTTGTGTTTCCCAGGTGCAGGCAGTTGGTCTTACAGCCATCCTTGTTCACACTGAGTTTTGAACAGCAGCTGTACCTCAAGGTGCAGAGTGTGTCTATGAACATGGTATTCTCAAAATATTGTTCTAGGCTTTGCTAAGGTAATAATTGTCCTTCCTCAAGGTCTGTTGTGCTTTAGTATTAGTAGGGCTTTCTTAACCTATTCCATCTTGATGCAGCTGTTTTCACCCTTCAGTAGCCCAAAGGCTGGAAAAAACACATATCACCACTTCTTTTTGATACATCTTGTTGGTGTTATTTACCACACCCTGGTAGGTTGTGATGTTTTGTTGTGATTGCTTGGCTTCTGCAAGCTGGGTGTTAGCAAGCATATTCAACATTCCCTGTCCTATCTGAGGTTTAGAGATTTAAATGCCAATTTAACGAATTCTGTATGGAACAGAGGTTGCCTGGGCAATCCTTTACCAGCAAGGTGCTAGGATGTCTCTTCCCTTTGTATCGGTCTTAGTAAAATTAGAATATTTATGTTACTGTACAGTATGGGGTGCCCTATTTAGTCTTCTACTGAGAACAAGTGAGTGTTCAATGGCTTGCTACCTATTCATTAATATTTAGAAGATGCCATCCTGTCTCACAACAGCATTGCCAGTTTGGAATAGGAAACCATTCAATATAATTTAGTAGCAGTTTTCTGTGCTCCTTTCTCCACATTGGTTCACTCCACTCTTACCTTGCTCTCAGCTGCAGCTATTTGTACTTGTACAAAGAGTGGATGAGGAAAAATGCAGTTTGGGATGGTATGAATGCATATGAACTTTCTGCAGAGGTAAGCAAATGTTGCAAGCAAGGAGGCAAAAGCCTTGCCTCTTTCTTGGGAAAGACCCTGGGAAAGTAAAACTAGGGGAGCCATGCAGAGAGAGCTACTGTCCCTGAGAAAGGCTGGTATTGAGTTTTTCAGCTCTGTCTTCAGACATCTTTTGAAAGCAATATCTGAAAATGAGGTAGTTTATTAAAAATGACAGAAAAGCAGAGTTACAGTGTTGTGGAAACAAAATGGATGTCTTTATCTCAAACCTCTACTCTTGATGCAAAAGTGCCAAGAAAATAACTACTCATAGAGGTCCAATGGAAACGTTTTCTTTTTACACTTGCAATTTATTTTGTACCTTACACACCTCAGTCTTCTACAATTCATCTGAAACACACCTTTGAGTTTACCTGTGAGTTATTGCCTTTCAGTATGAGGTGTTTGCACTGCCTGAAGTATGCATCCAGCTTGGGTGAAATTCCTTTTGGAGTTATCCCTATTGTCCAAATAGGCAACTACACCTAAAAGCTGCATGCTTAACATAAAAAGTCAATTATTCCCAGGTCTCTGCTACCCTGGTTTTATGTTGCCAAAGGTAATGAAATAGTGCAGCCCAGCTGACTGGTTTTGGTGATGAAGGTCTTGCACTTGGAAACGATCAACTTTTTTGTCTCCTGAGGAACAGCAGTTTCCAGAAATTTATTTGCATGGAAATTGCTTGGAATGTTAGATTAACTCTTTTTTCAATGAAGAAGGAAATTTTTAAAAATTAAATTGTGCATAGATTTTTATTCCATATTTTCTCAAAAAAAAAAAAAAAAAAAAAAGACAAAAATAATATCCAAAATTGAAGACTTAATTGAAAAGTCACTTTAGGAAAGAATCCTTATCCATTTGCAAAAGACCGTTTTTGATATTCTGCAGAGGGAACTATGGTGACCACTTATTTTTATCCTGTGAAATAAAAGACAACTCTTTTATCTCCCGTTCCAGCACTGTACTGTGCCCAAACTGTTTAGCCCACTAACAGATTCAGCAATTCACCATGAATTATGGCTAAGGGGTTTTTCTTTCTCATTCATCAATTATTTCCTATTTTGCTGCCAAAATAAAAAAGCCAAATGCATTCTAAAACAAAAATGTCAGATGTTTTGCTTAGAGACTGATCTTTGACAAGAAATGTGTTTGTTCTGGGTTGGTTTGGAGTTTTTTTGTGAGACGAAATTGGAGAGAAGTGCTTGCTTGACTAGGGCCAGTGTAAATTTCTGGTGAAGCCAAACAGCATCGACCTGGTACACTTTGACTTATCTGAGCCTCTTGTGCTCTTCAAAATAAAAATACATATAGGGAAAACCAATCTTAATATTCAAAAGCAAGAATTGACTTTCTGTGCTCAAGGTATATTGAAATTATAAGAAAAACACCTCCAGGCACCTTCCTCACCTTTCATACCTGCCCCTCTAAAACATCCTCTCCTGAACTGATGGTCTCTACAGTACAGTTGCATACTTTGAATGGCAGAAGTACAATGTCTTATGAAGTTATAATCAGGCTAGATCTCACTAATCTGGGTTATAGCTCAACTGTGAAGGCTCTTTTGAGTAAAATCATTTCTTTATTAATGATATTCAGCCCAATCTCGATGATAAAAATTACTTTAAAAGATGTCCCTTTGCTGCTATTCAAATGAATGGGAGAAAACGGTGGGTGTTTTAAGAGCTGTCTTCTTGTCATATCAGGATGGATCTCATTAGTGAAGGGAATGATTTTACCAGGAAAAAGCTTCTACAATGAGAAAACATAGCCTACCACAGATGAGCAAAATTCAAGTCTTAAAAAAAAAAAACCTTAAAATTCATCTCACTGCTCACACTCAATAACAGAAGAAAGGACATTTCTCTCTCTTTCTCTCAAAAAAAGAAAAAAAAAGTATTTTTTAAGTTGAACTAGACAGATCTCATTAGTATAGGAACTATTTTACTTAAAAGAACTACCAGAATTATTCTACTGTTCAACCTAGATTAATCAAATCAAACATGATTGTAGGGGAAAGGAAAAAACTGACTTTAGAAATAGACATGGAGTGGTTATAATCCACAGATATTTTTAAAGAAGCTGTCATACATTTGCCCAGGTAAACTTTTAAACCAGTGCTTGGAATGTCAGGTAGATGTAACCAACCACAAGTGTCTGATAAAAAAAAATGGCAAATACAAACAGCGTTAAGCCACACAGAATTTACAATAGCCTGCTAATTCTTCTCTTTGGATGTTTAGCAGGAAAGGCTACATGAGCTATATAATTTTAGCCATTCTTGATTTCTCTTGCTATCAAAAGAAAGAGTTTCAGCTGGGTCCTGGGCTGCAGTCAGTGTGAGAGTCTGTACTTTTTCCTTCTCATCCTTTATTAGACTATGAGATTCAGCTAAAATCTTGCAGTGGGGTCTCTCAATTAGCTCTCAATCCTCTGAATGTAAAAGCCAGTGTTGTTGATAAAGAAAGATCGTATGGTAAAGGAGTGAACATGGTTTTCTTCATCTCTAAAGTCCTTCCAGAAAAGAGGAAAGGCTGGGAGGGTGTTCTCTGGATGTGCACCTCAGAGTCCTATCTGGACCTTTGGAGAAAATATCACACCCAGCTCATAAAATTACCCAAGCCTGGAAATACCTATTGGAACAGAAACTAAGCATAAGAGACTGTGTGTTTTTCACAGACTGTGCTTGGCATTGCAGTATTAGAGAGACAACAACAGTGACTGCAAAATCATATCAATAGGCTTGTACAGTGTCTCTGGTTTCCTACTACAGGGCTTTTCTAATATTTTGATGCCTTTATTCTTCTCTCATAGCACTCCTCCATGAAGCAATACAGCCAGCTGCAGATACTTATCCAAGCTGCAAACACAAACCTAGACAGGAATCAGCTTTTGATTTAAATAGCCCTAAATTAATTTGAATCACTGTAAGATTACACACACCTGTGCCCATGGATGCCTTTTCCTCTGTTCTGGCCCTGAAAATTTTGCAGAGATTTCTCAATGACTCAGTGCAGCAGCAGCTCTGGAGGTATGGAAAGATCAGCATGTAAATCTGTGCTCACCAGAGCCCAAACTGTGAGATGTTTTAAGATTAATTTTCTTATTATCACCACATAGCAAATATTAATGTAACAAACACTCATGGGTTTTTTTTTTTCAGTATGCTAAAAATAATTTCTGATCAGCAGATTACTGAACATACATGGAATTTAGTACAAGCTAATTGGAAAGAAAAAAAGAAAGTGGAAAAACTTGATTTTGTGTGAGGCATGGTTTTGTTTTGGGATTTTTTTCCATTCAAAGACTGTCAGATTCTTTGACATATCTACAGGCTGGAATTTCAGTATCTTAATATACACACTACTCACAGATTTACAGTCAAAAATTAACTCAGTAACATACTTTAGAATAGTTAAAGTTAAATTTATTTTTATCTCTTTCACATAAATGCACACATTCAAGCACACAAAAACTCATTAAACTGCTGATATGCATGTGAAAATCTACAGTGATCTTTTATTTTAGCCCACTTGAGGTGGGCTGGACTTCTATCATTCACATTTTTATATATTCTGAACATGCTAAAACAAATCTGTCCATGTCAAAAACATGAATGCCACGGACTTTATCTTTCCAGATGAGAAAGCTGCTCTGAGGTCTGATTGCAGCTATCTGAAATGAAAACACTGTAGGTGTATCCCACATTAAATGTTCAGCTTGAAGCTAGCAGTTTAGCATGTCACATTATTACATGCATAATAATATGATGAGCTGAAATGACAGAATGCCAGCTTCCCACCAAAAATTAAAGCAACAAACACTGATTTCTTCCAAGGGTACCAACTGTAACTATGCACAGTGGCTTTGGGAAATGAAAACACGTGCCTCACAGTAAAAAGGACATACCAATGGAAATATATCAGAACCCAGCTGGCTGGGGAATAGACCTGCTTCTCTGGTGTTCTCAAGTGTTACCAGGCCAAGCAAACTATCTGAAATACCACACCATGGTTAAGGAACAAACCAAGTTTTAAATGGTGCAGCAAGTATAAAGTGTAAGCAAGAATAGCAAAGTCTGTTTAAAATTAATAACTTCAGCTCCTTTCACTGAAATAAAATTTAATGTACTCTTGATTGGGTCTTGATACTTGCTAAAGAACAACCAGGCGTTTTTGATGCATTAGGAGATGTCCTTTTGGGCAATCTTAGCACCCACTCCTTCCATGAAATTTTGGATTTGCTCAACACTCACATGTATGACCTCACAGGGTTTATCAAGTTTTAAAAAGATGCAATTTAATTAGGTTAATATTTTATTTATGTTACAACTTCCCCCTAGTCATGTCTAACAGAGGTTCTGCTCACAATCTTGCCAAATACCAAAGAACAAATCAACAGAACCTAAATATACTTTTTAAAAAGATGTTATTTGGATAAAATTTACATTTGAAAGTCTAAATTTGCATTTCTCTATCTCTCCCCAAATATCAGCTTATTAAAAATAAAAGTTTCCAAGATATCTTTTGGAAGCAAAAGTTTTCTTTTATTTTTAGAATGAATTAAACCCTTTTGCTGGTGCATATTTTATATAATTTTGCTGCAATACATCCTAATTTTAGTTATTGTAGAACTGCAAATTTTGTTTTTTTCTTCTTGAAGTAGAAATGGGACATTGTTTGTAAACAAGCAATCCCACTAAAGAAGTACATTCTTACTAAAAGCTGAAAACAACCAAATCTCATGAAAAAAGATTAGTCAGTGATCAGAGGTCTTTCTACATCACATACACGAGTGTTAATTGGGGAAAAAAATCATCCCAAAATTCCATATAAATCTACTCTAGTACATAATTGTAGTACTTAGTGCTGATTCTCAGGAGTGAATCTCAGGTGTCCCAGTCCTGTCATGCTGTCACAGGACTTCATCCTGTGGCTACTGGATGTAATACTTTCAGGAACGGATTTGCTTTCCAGAAGAAGATAGAGAATATTCCAGGGCCATTGAAATCTGAGTAAAAGGGGTTAGAAAAATGTTTTTTGTATTCCTAAAAAAGAAACACACATTGACCTCTTCCATGTTGTCTGTGTATCCATCACTTGTGCAAGTAATAAGGTAGATATTGTTATAAAAGAATATATTATATGAAAATTTTGGCACTTTATTTGTCAAATATAAATGAGAAAATAGTGTTTTATTTTACTTGCAGCAAACAGAGAAAAAGACATTTGATGTCTTGTGGTTTCGCAACAACTAAAATACACGGTAACCAAAATTCAACAAGACCAAGTGGTCAGCCCACATGCTTCTTTACTGCTCTCAGAACAGAGCTCTTTGATATGCCAAACTTCTTTGCTCTCTGCTGTGGGCCCCTGGGTGACCAGGCTCCCATTTTCATCTCACACATCCCTGATTTAAAGCACTGAAAAGCTGACATGTCTGGTTTCTGGCAAACTGCAGGGAAACGCGAGTTCCAACCTCAAGCATTTCCCTGGAAATCACTATGCCAAAGATCAGTCTCTGTCAGCAGAAGCACTGCAGCTTTCAGTATTTTTTTTCACTCGCAGAGAAGTGTTGTCATGTACCAGAATCCTGCACTATTTGGAGAGTTATGTGCTGGAGTGCTCACCCTGGCTGTATTTATATCCCTGTTAGGTCATTCATAGATGTTGCCCCATGGGAGTGCCCCAGCCTGGGCACTGTACAGTCACTGCACAGCCAAGCCACTACAGAGGTAAGCACAGTGCAAAGTGACACCCTGAGGGGAGCATAAATACCAGATTTTTAGTCCTGGCAATGTTCCTTTACTGCTCCTCCTTGTGACACTGTTGTCTGCAACTCTTTCTCCTTTTCTGTTCAAAGGACAATCATGGGCAGTCACAGTCTCCATGGCAGCTTCTCTGACAAGTACCTTCTAGAAGGTTTAATGCCCTAGAACAAGACTTGCCTTCCTTCTCCAAGGGGATGAGTTGTTGTGAACATTTTGGTTTTCTCCAGCCATGCCAGACAGGATACGTCAGAGCACATTTTGTCCAGAATACACTTGAAAGCAACACAGACACCAGTGCAAAACTTCCAGCATTCTCTCCTCTGTACAGAAAGGGGATACTCCAGAGGGACTGCCAAGAGAAAAAAAGTTTTAAAGGTTTGGTAAGCTGATTTCAGATCTGCTGCCAGAGGTACTATAATGAGGGAAATGTGCTCGGCTATTTTATCCTCTCTGGCTCATTATTTAATTTGTGGATTCTCAGATGGGTTACTAATTTCTGCTCTGGTTTTCAGCTTCTAGGAGCTCTCTAGATGCTGCATCTAGCACACCTCTCTGCAATAGCCTCATTTGTAATGTAATCAGAGCAAGGGTATCTGCAGTCAAGTTCACACATAACAGAAATGCCTGCTGCACCTGTTCTAAATGCAAGTGGAAAAAAATAGCTTGGTTGACAAGAAGCTACATATGACCCAGCAATGTGTGTTTGCAGCCCAGAAATCCAACTGTATCCTGGTCTGCATCCCAAGCAGTGTCACCAGCAGGACAAGGGAAGAGATTCCATCCTCCTGGTTTGTTCTGGTGAGACCACACCTCAGCTCTGCATCCTCAACATAGGAAGGACATGGACCCATGGAGCTAGTCCAGAGATTAGATGGATGGAACACCTCTCCCATGAGGAAAAAAACGAGAAAGTTGGGGTTGCTTACCCCGGAGAAGAGTAGGCTCTGGGAAAATGTTATAGCACTTTCCAGGTTACAAAGAGCTGGACATAGACTTTACATGACAGCGTGTAGTGATATGACAAGGGGGGGTGGCTTTAACTGAAAGAGTAGGTTCAGATTAGGTGTAAGAAAGAAATTCCTTACCATGAGGATGGTGAGGCAATGGGACATGTTTTTCAGAAAAGTTTTGAATGCCCCATTCCTGGGAGTGTTCAAGGCCATTTGGATGGGGCTTTGAGCAACCTGGTCTAGTGGAAGCTGTTGCAATGAGATGATCTTTAAGGTCCCACTCAACTGAAACCATTCCATGATCCTATTAACCTGACTGGGGCTGCTATGTAAATCAAAAAGTCCTGCCTGTGCTCAGTCAAGGCTTTCAAATCAGAACCACTTCTCATTTCATTATTTCTGTATTTTAAGATATAATTTATTCTTTGTCTTTATGTATCAGGCTCAGTCTGAGAATTTTTTTCTAGATTGTTCTAGCCATCTTCTTGAACTTCTGCAGGTGTTTTGGAAACTATGCTGATCTGCAGGCCTAAAGATAGGGAAAATTCAACCACTTTTGTCCTTCTGTCTATGTAAATAAGCCAGCACATACACTTTACCTTCCTTCTCCTACACCTACTAATTTGCAATGTCTGGGTCTTCCATTAAATGTCTTATGATTTCCATATGGTTAATATTATGCACAAGTAAGCTTAGTACTTAAAAATTAAACTGTCATATAGAAAAGATGAAATTGTGAAAGCAAAGCTAAAGAACAAACTCAGAGCTATAAACTATGATACTGTCTGGTGTCAAACATAGTGATAAAAAGACAACTTATTTTTCCCTTCCTCAGCATATGAGAAGCATTTCTTCCAATTAAGTGTGCAGCATATGCAGTAATCCAAATTATGGAGGTGACCAGATGATTCCTGCCCTCCCTCACTCCAACATAAATCTGGTTTTGTGTCCTGGAAGGGTCTGCTGTGAGTTTGTGCTAGAAAAAAACTAAGACTAGTATTTGAACCACTGCCATAAGAAGAAGCAAAGAACCAAACAGAACATTATTAAAATGTCAGTATTCATTTCTGTTCTCAATAGCTGTGCACAACACCCCTGCTCCTTCACAAAAAGGAGCTGGAAGTTCACTGTCATTTCTGGTCTTGAAGACATGTGTCACTCATTTCCAGCCTCTTCTGATATTTGACAGTATGGACCTGCCTGGAGCACAGCAAGAATAAAGGATGACACAGCTCACTGAGCAAAATTTCATTAACAATTTTCCCCCTACTCAAATAAGAGTTCACCTCTGACCCTAAAATGTAGAATTTGCGACAGAAGAGGCACTTGCGAGGCCTTCAGTTAATGCAACTCAGCCTTTGAAAAAGCCAGGTCTCTGTCTTGGAGGAATGCTTGAATTTATAACAATCTTTGATAAAATACTACATAATCTGTAAGAGGAGAAATGGGCTGCTTCAGCAGAGCAGGTCATGTTTTTCATTGTCTAGTCTGATCTGAGTTTATTGCACCAAGTGAAAGTAAAAGCATGGATTTTCAGTGGAAACCTCTGCATGTCTATCAGTTACATTTGTGTGTTCACACTCATGTCATAATTAATAGTTCACTCAAAATCTGCAGATTAGATGCTGTATTTCATTTTGGTAAAACATGAAACTCCATTAACAGTTTAATTACTAGCTTGTCCAGGATATTTTGTGTTGCACTAAAAACTGATACTTTTCCTTTTACGCTAACATGACCTCTTCAAAAGCTACAGTTGTTACCTGGCTTGACACATGACACAGATTTTTGTTCATAACAAACAATGTTGCCTAGGTCAAGCAGCCTCTAGATTCAACAAAATTGTTTGTATTTTAAGAACTATATATGACTGTCTGTATAGCCTAATGCATGATGTGTTATCATAACACATGACATGATAATTGATGTTTCATATTCTTACTGAAGACATAGCATGAAGCTTCATTTGGATGCAATCATGACACTTGTCCAAACCCATACATATTTGATTGAAAAACGTCTCCCAACCTTAATATTTCTACATTTGAGGAAATTTTGGGTTTGAACTTTGGGGATTAAGCCAACCTCTAATATTAAATGTCACTGCTTGCAAAAGTAATGTACTTTATTCCACCTGCCCCGACACAAACTCAGATGATGTTAAAGCGTTGATGTGGCAAAGAATGTTGTACCAGTAGAGAGTGCTCTGCTGTACAGTAAAATATCTCCAGAAGACGAAGTCCTGTCACAATAACTTTAGAGTTTCCACTCTGTAAAAAAAAGATTAATTTCTAACCGGTTCTGTAGAAGCATTTCATAGAATCATAGAATACCCTGACTTGG
>VZSR01000520.1:37279600-37366942 GCA_013398615.1 Brachypodius melanocephalos
CTGCCCTGGGGAGCCTGTTCCAGTGCCCAACCACCCTCTGGGAGAAGAACTTTTTTCTAATATTCAACCTAAACTTTCCCTGACACAACTCCAGGCCATTGCCTCAGGTCCTGTCACTGTCACCACGGAGCAGAGATCAGTGCCTGCCCCTCCTCTTCCCGTCTCAGGAAGTTGTTAACTGCAGTGAGGTCTCCCCTCAGTCTCCTCCAGGCTGAACACACCAAGTGACCTCAACCACTCCTCATAGGACTTCCCCTCAAGGCCCTTCACCATCTTCACTGCCTTCCTTTGCACATTCTCTAATAGCTTTGCATCCTTCTTACGTTGTGGCACCTAAAACTGCCCCCAGCACTGGAGGTGAGGCTGCCCCGGTGCAGAGCAGGACAATCCCCTCCCATGCCCTGCTGGTGATGCTGTGCCTGATGCCCCCCAGGACACAGCTGACCCTCCCAGGGCACTGCTGGCTCATATCCAGCTTTCTGTCAACAAGGAACACCAGTTCCCCTTCCACGGCACTGGTCTCCAGCCTCTTGATGCCCAGACAGTGCCAGCTGCAGAATCCAGCACTTGTCTGTGTCAAACCTCATGCAATTGGTGATTGCCCAGTCCTCTAAACTGTCCAAGTCTCTCTGCAAAGCCTACCTGCCTTTGAGGGAGTCAACAACTCCCCTCAGTTTTGTATCATCTGCAAAATTAGTGCACCTCTGAGTTCTGCATCCAGGTCATTTATGAAGGTGTTGAAGAGCACAGGGCCCAGGATGGAGCCCTGTGGAACCCCACTGGTGACAGGTCCCCAGTCTGCTGTCACTCCATTCACTGTAACCCTTTGTACCCAACCCATGGGCCAGTTGCTCACCCATCCCATGATGTGTTTATCCCGCTGTGTGCTGGACGTTTTGTCCAGAAGAATCTTGTCAGAGACAGTACAGAAAGCTTTACTGAAATCTAGAAAAATTATATCTACTGGGATCTATTGTTCAGACAGGTGGATTATCTTGCCGTAAAAGGAAATGAGGTTTGACAAGCAGGACTTTCCTCATAAAGCTGTGCTGGCTGTGAGCAGTGACTGTGTTGTCCTTCAGATGTTTTTCAGTAATTCACAGGTATTCCTTATGGCAGTAAAGGGTAATATCAACCATTTCTTGAGAGAAAATGAAAAAAAAAAGCTTAGTATTACTTTAATATTTGCTTTAAATTTAAAATACAGTCTAAAGACAGTTGCAGTGTGGGAGTGCAGTCATTTTAAGCAAGTACTGTCTTATGTTGCTCTTGATTGCAATGTTCTTAGTAACTGAGAGGAGACTAGTGACTGATAAATAATCAATATCTGCAAGACCATATAAATAAAGCAGAATATTAAGATGAAAGAACTCAAGAATCAAAAGAGATTTTGATATAATTCCCAAGGAATTAGATGTTTCCTTTGTTGACAGAACTTTTTTAAAAATCTGTCATAATCTTTCTAACCAATACTTACAGTTATTAAGAACTGCTCCAGCAGCAAGCAATTGAAAGAATCTGACACAAGGTTCAGTTTCTCTTATTGTTAGTTCTAAACATTAGAGGTAGGGATATTAATTTAATTTTAAATATCTATTCTTTCAGTAAAGACTATATTGATGTAGACAGTGCATAGGAGTCTTAAAGTATGAGATAAGGCTGTATGGGGGAGATCTGTTCAATGTGGGCGACCTGTCTCCCAAATTCAGTTCTTATACTTCATCTTTTAATTTATTCCGAACGCCTTTGCAATTCACACCCTCTGATCTTCTCTTGTATAAATCACACTGGCCCTCCTTATTCTTTTGGTAACATCATACTGGTACCTACCACGAGGTGCCCAGAGATGAGACAATGGTTCATCTTCAAATTTTATCACCTCACACTGCACAAGATTTGCACTTTGGATTCAAACTTAGCCCAATGAGCGCAAAAGCCAACAACTGCTGGGCTCATATTTCTCTTCCCCTAAAAAATAGGGTTTAGGAAATCTTTGAACTCCACAGAGACAGATAAAGAATGTAAAGGAACACATTATGAAAAACAGATCTCTAAAAAGTTACAAAAAAGGTATCAATACAGTTACACCAAGTCTCTTTTTCCTTAAACAGTATTTATAGGGAATATAGATTTCTTTACTTTCCCTCCATTTTTAACTAAAATGGCTACAGTGTTAAAAATAGAAAGGGCACACCTATAGTTTTTTTAACCTAGCCTAAAAAGATTAGATTTGCAGCTCTGAATGTGGGTAAAAATCTCAATTATTTCCAAGGAAACTGTAGTTGTGTATTTCCTCTGGCTGCTGGTTGCTTTGTTTCTGACCAGAGGGTTGATGAGCACTTCTCAGTGCCTGTCTACAACCTCCAGTACATAGTTACTGCTCCATTACAGGCTGTAACTTCAATACCCATGGCATTTAGTGAGCCTGTTAAACTACAGAACTAGCCCTTAATTGCATTAGCCAGCAAAAAGGAGGTCTTTGGAAGAGTGGCTTACAAAGAATTTGGATCCAGAACACTCCTGTAGGACTCCATGCCTCCCACATTGTCCTCTGTCTTTTCTCCTATTTACTGTGCTTTTTAAAGCTTATTGTTTACCTGGGAAGAAAATTCAGTCAGAACCATGAAATACAAGTAATCATCAATGTTTGCCAATAACCAAAGGATAGTAAATAAGGTATTAGCTGCAGAACATCAGCTACTAAATGCCTGGACAGGGGCCAGTCTGGCTGTAAGTATGTGTTCCTTTTCTCCCCTGCTGTCATTTATGTCAATCTTGAATAGATTCTGTTTTACTATGCAGTGGATTACACTCAGAGCTTATGGATATGAATATGGGCTGCTTGATTTGCTCTCTCTGATCATGCTCCAGTGGTATTAACACTTGGGGTCAATCTGGATTATCCCATGTTTAAAAGATGGCAATTAAACACTTCAATTCTTAATTTCTGAGAATTTCTTCCTGGTTATATGAGGAGCTAAAGGAATAGCTCATGCAGACTTTGCCAATTTCTTGTTACTGGTGGGTTCGGTAGTGGTAAGGGGAAAAAGAAATAGGATTGTTGCACAAGTATTCTCCCTTGGATCTGAACAAGTTCCAAGGAACTTAAAGGTTGAATGGTTGATTTCACTTTTCAGAGACATTTTCTCCTTCTGTGTTGAGACACCACAGTCAAAATTCAGCAAGATGCAAACCTAAAGCAAAGTCTGGAGTTCAAATTTTACCAGTTTTTTGTTTAGAAAAGAGCCTGGTTTGTCATCACAGGAGGTAAGGGTGACTGCATGTGAAACCGTCTGGGATACCACCAAGTGAGAAGGAACTTGGGACCCACTTCCAAGCTGGAAGAAAAATGCAAAGAAAAGCAGAAGGCTATCTTTAGCATGCCAAGTACATTAGATGCAAAGATGAGATCATCCAAAAGGTAAAGGAGACTTTCCTCTAAAATATATGTCTCTGATGTCATGAAGTAGCTGGTGTGAAAACTTGCTTCATATGTAGTAGCTCAGATATTTTTGCTCACTATTTATTTTTATCTTCAGTATGTTAACTAGGAAGACAGTGTCAGAAATACAAAAAAAGAAGATACTTTGAGTAAGAAAAAATATTATGAAAAAGTGTTAAAAATTATTGCGAGAAAGAATTTATTTAAAATATTGGTAAATCCCCTTTCTAAATACACAGGTTTAGAACTCAGGTCTAATCAGGTTTGAATACAGCAGCTTCAAGAGTCTTGACAAAGTGAGTGTAGGACAAATGAAAGAAAAATCCCTGCTTGGACTTACTGTGTGTGACCTTTCCTAGGACCAGGCTATGAATTTCAAGTTTGACCATAGTTTTCTGTGCTTTTTTGAAAGCAAGGATTTTTATCTACAGAAAGAACTTTATGATGCAACTAAGTGGAATAGAGTACACAGTTTCTCTGTATTAAGAACAACATAAATCAATGATTTTAAAGATTACATTATTCTTTTCTCAAGTAGAAAAATGTGTGACCAGATAGCAACAATATGTTAGTGCCAATGTTAAATTCAGCTTTCCAAAATTTGTGTCCCAAACTCTCTGACAGTATGCAAGAAATACATACTACCCAAGGTTGAAAATAGCCCACACAATCATAGGATTCCAAGAGGCCATAGTGCCTACAAGTACTTAGCCCTAAAGGTGTTAATCAGTGTATATACTGTCTCATCTGCATCTAAGAAGCTCTGCAATTAAAATTAGAACTTTTATATCTGATCCCCAGCTTGCTGCTATTCAAAGCTCCTATCTGCATACACTGGGGATGGAAGAGGCCTTTTGAAAGTAAATAATTGGAAAAATTAGAGGGATTTTCAAAGATTGCAGAGCTTCCCTTTAGGACCAGTCCAGGCACCCTGTCCTTCTGTCAAAGTACAAATTACCCCCATATGGTGATGACCATTCTCTCAACTGTAATTTATTCATTATGCAGAGCACCGAATACCAAATGGTGAAAGCACGGCAGCAGAACAATGAAACAGGCTTGGGAAGCTAATAAGTGTCCAATCAATGAGAACCTAATGAACTATAACATGTAATACTTTATAAGGCATTCAAATTAAAAAGGAGGAAAAAAATCAACAATGATGCAATATCAATTCAGTTATTCAAAGTCTAATCAAATGAAATAAGCATCACTCTCCAAAAATACAGTCATAACTGACATTTGGGGAGGGGGAAGGAGTGGAAGATAGGATCAAGCCAAAATTCCTTTAAGAACATAATTAGTACTAACCAACTGTCCTTATTAATGCAAGCTCTTTGCACCAAACTCTTCTGGTGAGGTAGTAAAAAATTGTAGGGATTTTTTTCCAGTACACAACCTTTTCCCCTCTATCTCAAAAGCCTAATTTTACTGTGACTTCTATTACCACATTTTCAAAAAAAAAACCAACAAAAAAAAAACCACCCAACAACAAATCCTCAATCTGATTGTGTAGAAATAATAATAATTAATAGACCGTGGATAAGGTAATCCCAGGAAGGTGTTCTGTCTTTCCTAAGCAGCCAATAGGCAGGACATCTTCTGGATAGAGCTGTTTTCATTTAAATGCTGGCAAGGAAGTTATTAACTCCTTCCCCAGAGGAGGAGGTGACGGCAGGGATCCAGGTATCCTGTCTGACAGCACTTCACTGGCTTTTGTGTCTGCTGGGCTGCTCAGTCAAGAATCTCTGTTCTTCAGCCTTCTTCCACTGAGACCCCCATCTTTAAATGAGAAATTTCAATTAACGTGTCTCTGAATTATTGTTTTTGTGTATTTTTTAAAAAAAACTTGTTGTGGGCTTTTTTGTGGTCCTCATTGGTTTAGGATTTTTTTTGTATTTTAAGTACCCTTAATCCATCTTATATTGGCTTCTGTTGCCTTCTCTGACAGAAAAGGTGCCAACAAGATGGTTCATTCTTGACACAGCCAGCTACACATATTAGCAATTCTCACAGCAGTTGCCAAGTATAACTGTACATCCTCCTCTTTGAGAGTGGCTGTAGTTTTCTTTTTCCACAGCAGCTGACATTGAGTGTCTTCTGTGTTTCCTGCTGCTCCTGTCCACATGTGATAGTGGCTAGTGTCAGCATCACTACCTCTCCATTTCTTCTCCTGTGTGAGTTTCTTACCTCTAATAATTTTCTCTACTAAAAAGAATAAAAATTAATCCCTATTTTCTTTTATAATTCTGTGCTTAAATTTGATGACAGGCATTTTGGCCTCTGGACCTCTGCTTCCACCTCTGCCACTGATATTGTGGTCTTATGCACTGGTCACAGGAATGAAGTCTCTGGGTTGCCTTGCAGGAACTTTGTGGCACAGCGATGTATACAAAAGCAAAAACCCAAATTATGTGTGACTTCAAGCACGTGGTCATAAAAGGTTTTGATGCTGTCCATCCCCACATGGGCAAACAAACGCTATTCATAACAGTCAAGCATTTCTGAGACCTTTCTTATCTTGTGTTAGTACAAAACCAACTGCACCCCTGTGCAGTTTTCAGGGTTGCAATGTGTCTGTGCCCTTGTCTTCAGGACCACAGTAAGTGGAGTGGGAAACTTCTGGGAACTAGAAGTAATCCTTTTTCATAAGTGAAGGGAGACAAAAAATTGATATTGTATGCATTCACCTGGACAACCATCCAAATAAGTGTGTTCAAAGAAGGATGCTCAGCGTATTATGAATACTGGATGTAACTGGCATTCAAATGACTTAAAAGTCTGGCTAAGGAGCTCACATCAGTGAAAAAAGTGTCCAACAGCCCAAGGAAAACTTTTGAGAAATCTAACCAAGTCTTTCAGTCTTTCTCAGCCTGTCTCATATTTATACCAAAGTAAGACAAAAGGATGCAATTGCGTTAAATTTGAGTCCGACTGCAAGGAATAAGTTATTATTATTTTGATTATTTTCCTTTTTCTTATTTTTTACATGTCTATATTATTTGTTGGCTCACAGATCTTTCTTTCTCTTTCTCACACTTCCCACGTTAGCATGACAACCTAAAAGCAATTGCTACAAAGATTATATTAACAAAACTCACTCAGCAATGCAGGTGCAGTAAAACAAAAATGGAAATTAATCTAACAAAATCCAGAAGAAAAACCTAAAACATGACAGAACTGTTTTGTTTCCCAAATTAACATCATACAGTACAGACATGGAGAAGCAGTGAACAGCTATTGCAGTGCAGATAATACAGAAAAGCTCTTCTCAGAACAGTATGAGCAGTACTCCCATACTCAGAATATGAGATGTCAGTGGGACTTAATGCCCATCACATCTTCCTCATTGCCTGGTGCTTCACTACGGGGCTGACCCAGAAGGTGCACTCACGAGGTCAAGGGTGGAGGCAAAGCACAGAGGTTGTAACATATCCAGTTTAAAGAGAACATTATCAAACCAAGTTGTCATTTTTAACTGCCCTTCAGGGACTGTATTGGAATCTCAATTCCTTTTTACTGAATGGAAGCTTTGCCTGTAATATTAAAAACAGAATAAGTACTTTTGACTGTTTGACTTGGCTCTTTTTTCTTCTCTAATACTAATATTACTGTTTAAAATGTGCCACAGCATACAGGGTTAACGATATAAAATCTCCACATAATGAGATAAAACTGATACTGAAATAGTGTCCCCTTACTGTAGGAGGAATCTGCAATCAGGACTTCCAAGCACATGCAAAAAATAACTCTTGGATCAGCCTTCTTGTCTTCCAGTAGACTTGGCAAGAAAGACAAGCCATATGTGAAGCCAGCCATATATCAGTTATGTGGTCTTAGATATTTGCAATAAAACAAAGGACTTTGCTGTCAGCTCTCCTGATTTCATGAAGCCTTTACAGCTCACAGCAATGTCCTCTATCAAAAGCCACAAAGTTATCCTTAGACATGTGCATTTCTTAGAGCAAATATTCTCTGAAATAGCAATTTATGATTAATTCCATCAGGGAGAGCGGAAGACATGAAAGAACCTAATACAATCAGTTTCAGCCATGCTGAATGCATCTAGATATAACGAGTGTAAAAACAATTAACAAGAAAAGCAGCAATACTGAGGGGCTGGAGGAGAGTAGGGGAATTAAAGTACACATGCACAAGACAGTAAGACCAAGAAGAAAATCTTTGTGACAGTGATGTGGATGCCCTGGTAAATTAAGTGGAACTAAGACTTCATCCCCAAATTCCTCCTGGCCATTTATTTAGACATTATTAACTGGCAGTTTCATACACGGATTTTGTTAGGAGTGGGTTCAAAGAAAGAATTTTATAACAGGAGTTCTTTTCCCAGCTAATTCTGGGTGGACAGCCTGCACATGAGGAACCAAAAGGAAGGCTGAGGAATAGTTCAGGGTGAGCCATGAAGTGAGGTCAGGAGCTAATGAACAGCTCACACCCCAGACATGCAAAACCATGTGGATGTGAATGGCCCTATGTGTGTGATTACTCACACATGTGGAGTTCAGTGTGTGCTCAAGCTCAGGAAGAGAGCTAATAGTTTTATTTGATGTAGTGGTAAAAGGAGTCAGGGAAGAGATTTTAAAAGTGAAGTAATGTGATTATGGCAGTGTTTTTCAGTACTAGCCTTAAAGAAAAGGCTTAAGAGAAAGGAATAGTTACCAAAAAATATTAGGTTTTATTGTACAAAACAGCAATGGCTTTGGCAAAATGTTTGTGTGAATTTCAAGACTGTAATGACAAATCCTTTTTTTTTCAGTCAAGTATTATTAACGATTGCATTATAAAAACAGTAAAACTCAAACGGACAGATTAACATTTCACTTTGAATTACTTTTTTTATAGTGTATTTTTTGTGCACACCCTAAGTTTTTTAGTTGTTTGAGCTTTCTAGGTCCAAGAAGGTGAGGCAGTTCAGCTTACTCTGTGTTTTGTCTCACTGGAATTAGCAGTATACAACGATGTATGTATATAAGAACCTTGCTATGTCATGCAGGTCATCTATTTTTTTTTCTTTTATAAAATTTAAGAAGGAAAAAAGCCCTAAAATTGACTCCCATCCATTCCTATTTTTTTATCTCTCTATATGAAGTCTTTGAAAATAATCTCTTTAATCAGATTATGGATTCAGGTATTGGTGGGATATTTGCTTTACAATGAGTGTCTCTTACTAATGTCCTGCTCAGTATTATGCTGTTTCTGTGGACTCAATAAAGCCTTAGGGCTCTTATTCTAAAAGAATAAGATACTGCTATAGCTAAGTTTAAAATTTATATCTCTAGACAGGGCAACAAATTCTATTATACAAATATTTGAAGCTATCACAAGGAGGAGAATACTATAAATTAATCCTTCTCTCAGAAGTTGCACTTGCAGCTCTTTTCAGTTAATTTTCACTATTTTACCACCAGGGAACAGTTTCAAGGAATTGTTATACTAACCATAATATTAAAAATGAACCCTTGAAGCCCATCCCCACCACAATAAATATCATTTAACATTCATTGTTGTAGAAATATGTAACAGGCAAGACAAGAGAGATTTTCTTTTTTCACTTCTCATGAAGTTATGAAAATATTAGCAGACATTCAGATCTCCACAACTCCTAATATTATGGGTCAGATCCAAGCAGAGTGGAAGGTCAGTGCTCCATCATCACAGCTTTAAATCATTATGGGCTGTAGGGCATAACAACCTGTGAGGAGGCTTGGTTAAAAGATGGGAAGGAAACCTGGAAAAGGTTAATTATGGCACACACACTACTTGACAATTCCTTTTCCATCTGATTCAGCTCAGCTGTGAATGCCCTGGTGTGCTCAGCACAAAGATCCTGCTTGCTGCCACACCACTGTCCTTCATCCCAAGGCTGGGACACGGTTTGCTCCCAAGAATGCATCCCAAATCCAAGAGCAGTGTTTTTTCCAAAGGGTGCACCTGTTTTGCTGTGGATCTGGTCCTTAGAGCTTCCTGCCCGAAACCTTAACACCCAGCAACATGTTCTGACACTTTGGGTTGTGTTTGTTAGGGAGCCCAAGGATTTTTCTTGGTGGGCAGGCTGGGAGTAGGGTAGGGGAGGTAGGATAGGGGAAGAAGAAAAACAAAACAAAAGTTAAGCCTAAGACCAATTGGCTGAAAGGATGCGAGCAATTCTGATCCACTTAATTGAACATGGGCTCAAATTAAAGAGAGCAATTGCCTTCGAAACTTTGCATTGCAGATTGCTGACCTCTTTTAAACATCAAATGAAATCCTTCAAGCACATGTGTCAGTGGTGTTGCTTTCAGAAACTCAACTGCATTCTATAGATGGTTTTATTTACAAGATGAATTTTCTTGGAAAAGGTGGTCTGATTTGGGCTGGAAATTTCAAATCAAGCCATGCCTCCTAACTGCTGGCAGCTTTCCAAACATTTCCTGATCAGAAGACCTGAAAATAGTACTTTATGTTTTGATGTAAAAATAACTAGGTTTTGCATTTGAGGCCAAGGCTGTATATTTTTATACAAATTTTCCACTGATTTTGAGAAGAGCTTTAGTTGAGCAAAGCCATACCTGTATTAAACATGAATAACTAAGGACTAGACAGTCAAGGAATTCTCCCAAGAAAATAAAGAGCTCAGTTATGAGGCTTTCTTAAATAAAATTCTTGAATTAGATTTTTTTTGTCTACACACTAACATTGCCATTTATTCTTTATATCAAAGCAACATCCACAACTTATAACCTCATTGTGTTTTGCACAAAAACACAGACCAAAAGAATTGTCCTACCTCTCAAAATACTTTCCTGCAAGAGCAACAAAGACCCTTTGTTTGCTATTTAGGAGAGATTGGTGGACATCATCCCTGAGCAGAAGCTCTGAGAATCAGCCTTTTCTATTCCTTTCCAAACATGTATATGCATATTTTCACATGAGTCTGCTACAGCAGAGAGACTCTTAAAGAAAAGAATCAAGCAGAGCAAAAAGAAAATATTACTTCATATTAATAACAAATGGAGTGCACAATGCATTCCACATACAAAGGTTACCCATTTGTGGATCTGGAAGCCAAGGGCATTTTAAAACTTAAAGAGCCCTTAAATAAACATATTGGTTTAAGTACAAGGCAAATATTCTTAGCTCAGCAGGTAGTTGGTATCTAAATCACATTCAGACTTCACATAAATACACATGTCAAAGCATTTATCTAGTAATAAAAAAACAACTCTTAAGGAATGCAGTTCAGATAGGGAAGTGTCAGTTATTTTGCACATTTCCTATTTCCAGCTCATTAGTTTCAGCTTTTGACAGGGGTGGAGCTGAAAGAAATCCTGTAGAGGTTTTTCTCTCCTCCCAATTTCACATGAATAAACAGAGGGAGGGAGTCCCCTGCCTGTCTGCCAAGCTCTTATCTATCATATTTAGATGCTAGATGCTGTCAGATTTTAGATATTGATGCCTCTAGGTATTGCCAGTTACTGGGAAATTAAGCCTGGGATAGAAGGTAGTCCTTTCCCTTCCCAAACTGACTTTGCTGTAGCAGTAGGTTTGGACATCCTTCAAAAATGTTGATGTCCAGTCAAAGGTGACAGGATAATATTTCTGTCATTCATTACTTGCACCTGATTTTCTGTTTCCTCTCTCTGTCCTTGGTGTCTCAGCAGCACTCCAGCTGCATATTTTCTTTCACCTACATTCTTACATTCCTCTCAAATCCAGATCCTCCCACTCCAGAAGTGGTAGGTGTAAATTTACACTGCTGATTTTTGTTTAAACTCTCCTCATGTAAGACACCTCCTAGAGTATTAGAAATTCTTAGAAATTCAGTGGGTTCATTATTAGACACATTTTCTCTTCATTTCCTCCAAAAATATATTTCAGAAAATGAAGATGATCCTCTAAGGACAAGAGGCAGTAAACATAGGAGATATTTCTATACAATTCCAATAGTTGGAAAATGTCTCCATGATCTCTAACAATCAGGTCAGCAATTCCCACCCTTGTGCTAGAAGTGACACCTCTGTAAGCTGACACCAGATAGCCACGTGGGCACATTTTCCCTCCCAGACATAAAGCACACGCAGCCATGAGGAACTGTAAAATGGAAGTATGTGTGCAGCCATGTACTGTGTTTTAGCTGCTAACTTCCCTCTGATGGAGGAAACTCCTTAAGATGATCTGATTGCAATTTGCCCCAGCATAGTCTAAACATTTTGGTGTAGTCTTTCAGTGATGTAGCTAAATACCATACACACCCAGCTCATTCTTTCTTTCCTAATCTTACCTGCAAAGGTTCTGCTACAATTCCTTTTTAATAGAATCCTTTAAAATAACCCCTAAAACTAAAATAAATATGTGTGCATATTTGTGTGCATGTCTTCATGCGGGTATTTATGTGTAGGCATCTCTGTATTTGAGTTAGAGAGGGTAAAGATAAAATCTTTTCAAAGATGTCTCTTTGAATCTGAGAGATCTCAAATGTTGCTTTACACACGTGGGAATATCCACACATTTGGATCATCCTTTGAAAACAAACTTGATGCAGATATTGTGGTGCTTTTACTGCACTATACAGGAAATACTGCAGAAAAAGGACCTACATCTGAGGGTCAGCTGGAGCTTCAGTTTGGTTCCTATCATTTTCCAGACTTGTTCACTTAATTCTGTTCCTAAAGTTTGCATGTTTCTGAAAAGAAGGAGATTTATGACTTCTTTTAAAACTATTTACCACATAAGGATATAGGTGTAACAAATGAAATTTGTCACTAATTTTTAGGATGAGATTTCAGTCTGCAGAAGTTCTAAACAGCAGCAACAAAGGCCACAGCCTGCATAATTTTTCTTTTGGGCTCAAATTGCAAATTTGTTGTGTGGCACCATCATAAAGGGGTGTAACTTCCTCCCAGTTTTTTCAGCAGTTGCTGAGTATGGCAGCTCTACAAATCTGAAGGTGCTCTGAGATTTTTCTCTTTCATGCACCCAGGAAATCAGGAGTCTGACCATTGTAGCTGATGAGATATTTTTGTGTGCAAAAATGCAGAAATAGACCCCAAAGTAGATCTATTCTTAAGAAAGAAAAGTTTTGGTGATGTAAATTTCTCTCCTCTTTAGAGTAAAGCGTAGACAGAAGCTCATCAGTCATACAAGATTATCATTAGGGAATTTTCACAATGCAGTGATAGGACAAGAGGAAATGGCTTTGAACTGAGAGAGGGTAGATTTAGGTTAGATATAGGAATGAAATCCCTCACTTTGAGAGTGGTGAGGCACCAGCACAAGTTTCCTGAGAAGCTATGAATATCCCATCCCTGGAAAAGTTGAAGGCCAGCCCTGATGGGCCTTTGAGCAGCCTGGGTTAATGGAAGGTGTCCCTGCCTGTCACATGGGGATTGGAATGAGATTATGAATACTAAAACAAAGTTGTATACATAAGTTGTTTTGTGCCCTCCCTGTTTTGAGTCTTCAACTGTACTGCTCAGACTGGGAAACTAGCAGCAGCTAATAGGAGAGTAAGCCACCCACACAAGAAAAAGATTTAGTTTAGAGCCCATGAGACAGCAAGATGAGCCACATCTCTTGGGTGTTTGAACACTTGGATGAAGATGCTGACCTAACAGTAGCAGAAATATAATCCTGCCACTGCTGATCATTTTTCACACATTCCCAGTTTGACATGCAACTGGAAAGAGTTATTGTTTCTCTCCTTTTTTTTCCTCTTCTGTGTTAGCCAAAATAGCAAAACCATAGCATCAGTGTTGTTTGAAAATATATTTATGTTTGTTTTCGCTATAAAAAGAGATAATAATGTTATGTTCCAATAATATTAAGTTGCAATGTTATTTGCAAGATTGCAGAGCTTTTAATTTTCTGATTATTTCCACAGTGGGAGTTTCAGCTCAATTTCAACCAAGACACTTCTATCTGTTTCAGTTATTTTTTTATTACAGCTAGAAGCAACAATAATTGCCTTTAGTGTATGAAAACATGACTGAGGAGACAATTGTTGTCCCTAAAGAGTAAAATCATCAGCATACATTTTTGATGTAAAATTTTTGTAAATTAATTGCAAGATCCTATAAATATTATATTTACAAAAATTGTGTTGTATGCTGTCTTCAAAGAAACAATCTTTTTTCTTTTTTTTCTTTTTTGTAAACTATGCTTCATACACACTGCATTTCCTGAGGCAGAAAACAAAAACATGGAACAAAAATATTAGCCTTCTACTTTTGTAATTTTACATTCTACTACTTTTCTTTTCCAACTCTGGGTGTGAGGGTTTTTTTAATATCATTCTGGAAGTATACAGGAAAAAAAAAGTCAGTAACACTGTCTGTAATCAAGCCCCATTTTCAGTGTTTTACTAGTCAAGTGATAAAAAACCCCATAAATATATATCTCAAATGTTAAGGCAGTGGATTTGCATATAATTTGGCCATAAATCAGGAAAAAATTCAAAATATTGAACATTTTGCGGAATCTTTTTTTCATAATTTCTATTAAAAAATGATAACACAAAATCTTCTAGATTTTCTCTAATGAAAAAAAAAAATCAACCTAAAGTATTTCAATACAGTTATATCTTGGAAAAATTATCTATCAAGACTTCTAACAAAATTATCCTCTACAGCCCCTCCATAGAGGAACCTGACAGACTGTCCAAGAACAGGAACTGCAGTTGTTAAAAGCCTCTGAAATAACTTGGATTGATGCCAACATTAATAAGTGCACTACATTTTTTTCTATTTTCCCTGCTAGAAAATTAAACAAGTCAGCTTCTTCCTGTGGAAAAACAACAAAAAAAAAAAGACAAAAAGACCCCTGACCAACCAAACAAGCAAAACCCCAAACAAACAGAAACAACTGGATTTTGGGTTTAATCAGACGAGCATCTTTTCAGTTGTGTTAGGTCTCCTTGTGGTGACCCAGATGTACAGAAATTTCATGTGATTGATGAGGACCCAGGACAGCACTCAAGGCACACATATTATGTCCTTTTCCTGTCTCTGCATTTGAATGCAGAATGAAAAGAATATTTTGGATAAATAAGCTCAGAGCCTTATTTGAAGGAGATGGGCAGCATTGCAACTAACATCAAGAACAGCCATTAGTTCCAATAGATATTTCAGCAGGTTTACTCCTGCTGAATTGTGGTATTTGCTTTTGAGCAGGCAGTACATTGCACCTGTATCAAATAGTGCTAGAAAATTTGCTGCTAGGAAAAAAAAATTGTAGAAAACCTAGGAAAATTCATTATTTGGAAATCATACTTTCATAAGAAAAGTAATCTCGGATCTCTGATCTCCAGAGATGATTAGGGATCAGACTGCACAAACTACCAGAAATATCTGAGGACATAATTTCATATGTCTTTGACAACTTCAGAGCGGGTCAAGCTGTGATTATTTACTTATTTGTTTGTTTTTGAAGCCACAGTAGCAGAAGGTGCTTTTCTGAGCTAGTGATAGCAACACATTTTCTCACATACCACTGGAGACT
Source organism: Brachypodius melanocephalos (assembly GCA_013398615.1). Lineage (NCBI taxonomy): Eukaryota > Metazoa > Chordata > Aves > Passeriformes > Pycnonotidae > Brachypodius > Brachypodius melanocephalos. Next base: position 37,294,536 of record VZSR01000520.1, read on the forward strand.
GGTGTGATACAGGGACTCCAGCTCACCTGCCAGCACTGGGGGGAAGGTGGGTGTCCTCTGGGGCGTGGAAATTCATCTCCAAATAATACAAATGAGTGGCAGCGCTCTTCCCTGACATAATACCATAGCAAGCAAGCTCTCAACATATTTACCAACACTATGAGATTAAACAATAATATGCTGATTAGCCAATACGTATTGGATCATCTTTTGCTTCAGAAAAGGATCATTGTATATGACTTGGAAAATACTGCTGGCTTCCAATCACATCCACTATAAACAAAGCACGGTACTTCAGTCCCGGTAAACCCTGTACAGAATTTTAGCCCAAAAAGTAGCTCATATCTATACCATCTATATCTATGTCTATGTCAACATGTATATGAAATTAACTGGGAATAGGAACAGTAGTTGAACCTTAAGTGATTTGTGCATCATCTGTCTGCATTCATATTTCAGCATTTAAACATATTTCACCACCAGGAATACAAAAGGGTTAAACAGCAGCAGATTTCCTGTGCTAGATAACTTAATGAAAAACATTCAGGGTGCTTTTTAAGAGCAACAGACTCATGTATGGCAATTTTTAGGGTTTCTTTTTTCTTTTTTTTTTTTTTTTCCCACAAGGAAAATATAGGCAAGACAGACTTTGCTGAAATTCTTCCTAATTGCCCTAATGCATTTTATTTTATTCTAGTGTTCTCAGTTTATAAAAACAGTTAGCATCAGTTTGTTTTCATTTTTAATGGGGATAAACTCATGCTTTTCCTCCTGAAAAACTTCACAATATGGTTGGAAATGTCAGCAATAATTAGACAAAATGCTTATGAAAACATAAAATAGAAATAATACATCTTTTTATAATGGAATCGGTTTGTCTGATTATCTCAAAAAATGTACATTGCCAACTGCCCAGGAGGGTCATTAGAGCTTATGAAAATCAAACTCTCTTTTTTCTGCTTCATACATCATGGACAACAATATTGTCTCAGGATCATTATATATTGCCTGGCTTCATAAATATACGTTAGACTTTCTTGAGCTACAGTGAACCTAGAGCATGAAACGCATTCAAAAATAGAAACAACAGGGGGAAACAAAAAGAAAATAATGCTGTTAACTAAATAACCGTTACATAGAAATTATAAAAGGAAAGATAACCTCACTGAACACAGTACTCAAGGGACCTTGGTTCAGTTCTGTCTTCAGTCACAGATTTTCAATATAACCTCAGGAAAGTCATTTCTACCCTATGCACAATGAGGGCCATTTGTCCTTTAAGGAAATGGTTGTGACAGCACTCCCTTCTGAACTCCTGTCAAGGTGTGAAGCCTCATTCAGAAGTTTTTGTTATTCCTTTGAGATACCTGCAGAGAATAGACACGAGTATCACTTTACCTTTTTTTCCCATTTGTAGAAATGGGGCTAATATTCTCCCACCCTCACTGGAGATATTATGGATGCAATTCATCAATGTGTAAGAGGCATTCAGATATCATGATGACAAGGGTGGTTTAGTGAGTAAATATCTGGATGGAGTATGAGGAATTAAGGTACAGTTATCATTTTACATCAAAAATAGTTTAATATGAAAAACAATAGAAGCCTGATAAGTTTATCATATGATCAATTATTACCCTGCACTCCAGGAAGGTGGAAAGATATTTCAAAGATAGCTTTTACACATGTGTCATTTGTTTTCTTGTAAGGTGTTGCAATATATTTGTTCTGCCCTGTAGTTTAAGCATCTTGCTTTTTCTCAGTGATCATGGGTTTCCAATCTTCACTTGTCTCCTTCAGATTCAGCGACACTGTCACCCAGCAGGAATGATGTTGCTTTATTTTGAACAGGGTCCCAATATACAACTTCCAAAGCTACCAAGGAAAAATTTAAACTTACAGCAAAAGTTCAAAAACATGCAACATTTTCATAAAAATTTTGTTAGAACCTTTTAACTTTTCAAGATCTTTATCTGTATCTGGAAAATATGGCCAAAAAAACAAAAGCATTACAGAAGTAATCTGCTATAACCAAATCAAAAATTTCTCTTCTGTAGTAGCAGTGCACATATGTTCTTGTAAATACAAGCAAATGCTTACTAACAATGAACTCTCTGTATATGGACTCCCCTCAAGGCCCTTCTTCACCCTCTTTGTTGCCCTCCTTTGGATACTCTTGAGTAGATTAATGTCTTTTTTTATATTTTGGTACCCAAAACTGCACACAATATTCAAGGTGAAGCCATAAACATATTTATGTTTAGATTCTTTTCTTTTTCATACCTTTTTTCTCCTCCAGAAATTGCTGAGGGCTTTTTTAGTCCAGTAATTCTTAGATAGTGACATAACTCCATCAGGGTCACATGTCCAAACTCTATTTCACCTCTATGCTCACATATTTCTTGCCCAATGAAATGAAGATTAGTTATCAGAATAAGCACAGATTTTGCAGATTGGAATAGCAGAGGAGTCACAATTCTCTCTCTTGTGTCTCCTACAACACAACGCAACACAGAAAGCGAAGCCCAAGGAAAAACAAACCAGACTGAGACCCGAAGGTTCTGTAAAAAACATTTGCAGACTCATCATTGAAATAAAGATTTGATAAATAATCAATCAACAGCTCAAATTCATCTGAAACAAAAGGCTAAATTTGGGCCAAGACACAGATCTGCGCATGAGGCTTCCATATGGTAAATAGCCAATGTTTGCAGATGCACACAAGAACAAATGTTGGAAAAAATATCAGCAGAGAGGGCTGGCCAGTTGTCATCAGTCTCTGGGACAGACTGAAACAATAACGAATGAGACAGAGAGATGGGAGATGAATTTTCACTTTGTGTTGGTAGCACAATGCAAAAAGACCTGTTACAAACTCTTAAGAAGCTGACTGTCCTCAGACCTCTTCTGAAATCTGTGACTGTCAGGACTCCTGGGTCAATGTTCTCTGCCACAAAGACCATCCTTGTCTCAGCTCACCAGCCTGCTTCTCTGTGTCTCTGTTTTTTGAAAGGGTGAACCTCAAAAAGCTCAACTGTGACATTTTCTCATCAGCTTAATTTTTCTATGTCGTATACTTGCTTCTGATATTTTCCCACTTGTGTTATTTGCTTGCTGAAGCTTCTCTATTGATGGAGTTCAATAAATGGTGTTTGCCATCAGAGCAATTTGGTTCTAGTTTTAATTATAGCAACAAGCTGCTTCCTTAAAACATGTTATGGGTTTTTCATTATTTTAAATTGTTATCTTCCATAATAATTACAGAAACAGTTGATCTTTTCTGAGAAGCCAGCAGCTGCAAATTCTCCCCTTTTCAAATGTCTCATTTTAATAGGTGAAACATCAGGTAAAAATCAAATCAAGTTGTAATATAATACTCCAGAAGAAAACATGTAAGCTACAACACATTGCCTCCAGATTCCATAGGGTTACACTATTCAGAGGTACTGAACCGTATCCCTCAGTATAGATCATAACAAGCCTTATGCTGCACAGCTCAATTGTGAACACAAAGCCCCTAAATAAATCACACAGCAATGGCAACATTACTAATAGGACTATCAGAATCAAGGGAAGCAGAGTGATGCATCGGAGAAGAGCATTATAATAATAATATTATTCTGCATGGTTTGTTTATGGTATTGTTGGAGAGACTGCTTCTCCCTCCTCCTTTGCCTACTTCCTCCAGATTAAGAATGGGAATGAAAAGGGCAGCAGAACTCCAGGAACAGCCTGTACACTGTAATCCTACAATCATAACTGGTGGTCTGGTACTCTCTGGAAGGCATTTCACTAAACTAACTCAGTCTTCATCTTTATTCTGACACAATTCAACATTTCAACTCCTTTCAGTTTCTGCTATCATGTATTTCTAGCCCCTGTTCACAGTGATCCCTGAATAGAACACAGCACAGCACACAGAGCAGTTACTAAGGCGGCTAACATACACAGCATCATACTTTTGGCCATATTTGCTCAAAAACCTCTGCCTGTTTTAAGCAGTGATGGAAAAATTACTCATATTTATAAAATGCACAGAAGTGAGTTTCCAATAGGGGTTAAGAATCTTTTTTTTCTCTCTGCTAGAACAGTTGTTAAAAATCAAAGAGGAAAATTTTATGTTGGTGTTAACAAATATTCTCTCAGTGATGGGAAGTTTAGTGTTTCTATAACATTTAAAATTAGTTTGAAGAAAACATTAGGATTTTACTTATCTATTGATTTATTTCTTTATTTAGAAATAGTTCTTTAAGGACGGGTGATAAGTAGTATGACCTTGTAGATCTCTTCTGACCTAATTCACTGACATTGTGTCAAATCCTTTCCACTATAAAGCAGAAACACATTTATCTCATTTAAGCATAGAGCTAACTTTATTTAAATATGGAGTTACCTCTTTGCAGTTATGAGAATTTAGCCCAATATAATCCAGAAGACAGAGACTAAAATCCTCAAATAAAGTATTGTCTGCAGATTAAAACTTTTTTTAAAAGTGATACAAGTAAAGCTAGATAGCATTGAGATACTTTTTAACAGAAGCTTTCAAAATCCCTTAATTGATTACATCTGTCAAATAAGACAGGGGAAAAAAAAAGAAAAGAAAAAAAAGAAGAAGAAGAAGAAGAAAAAAGAAAATAAATACCTTAAAAAAAGAATGAGAGGAAAAAAAAAAAAAAAGAAAAAAAAAGGAAGGGAAAAAAACACTACAAACCCCCAACACCTAGAGCTCAGCCAATCAATTCAGCATTCTCTCCCAGGAACCAATGTACCAAGAGCAGTATAAATCAGTAGTTCATAAGAAAAGACTAATGCTTCTTTCCCAAAAAAAAATCAATAGCACGTTTCAACCAATAAAGTAAGATTTTGCAATTATGAAACATTTAAACTAATGCTCAGATCAACCAAATAGTTACAACTGTGGTTTTCTGCACTCCTCTTTCATTTTCCCTTTCTTACATGTCCCTCCCACTTTGCATCAGACCAATTAATATCTTTCCTTCCCTAACAGCTCTCTAGATAATTCACAGAAGCATTTTCTGCGTGGCCTAGAATTAAACAGAAACTATTAAACAGTCAATTCCTATCTCTTCTGTAGAATTAATGTCATGTTAACTCCTACCATGCTTTGCTGATCTGTGCTATGTAAATGAGGTATCCTAAAGAATTTGTAAGGTATTTGTCTCACACCCTCAGCAGTCTCACAATTTAATCCAGGATGCAGTAAGCCTGTTTTAGTCACAATACAGGAACTCTTCTTTGATTGTTAATTTTAGCCTTAGCAATCTAAGTAGAAACCATACGGAAAATGCAACACTCTTCATATTACAGCAACTGAGTTGAAGTTGTGTTATTTTTGATACAGGCACCACATTTTATGGTTTGCTTTTAAAAACATACATGAAAGAGACCTGAGGAAAAGTTGGCTGTGGAAAGGAGGAGGAGAGAATCAAACTGTGTGACTGAGGCTTATGAGCATACTTTGGAGTAATTTCATACTCCATCCTGTCAATCTTACTAGAACAATGTCCTCTTATTCTTGGAGGCCTGAGCACATGAGCACTCACTCACCTCTCTAAGTTGCCATGTTCAGGGTCCCGTTATATTCCATTATGATGATTAATAGCCTCCATGCATTTGTACAGAAGCAGTCCAATGCATTGGGAACACTTTGATCATCATCAGCACACGGCTCATCTCCTGTGGTCACATTAATGACACGACTCCAGCTACCATGCAAAATTGCAGTGCTGGATCAGTGCAAATGTCATCAGATACCCGTTCATCTCAGGGACTTCATTTTCTTCCTAAAACACAGAGGTGACATCAGAAATGAGCTTTTTGACATTGTTTTATCAGACAGAATCAACCAGGTAAGGGCCCAGAAGTGTTACCCCTCCTGAAGTGGCCACCAAGCTATGACCACACAGATGTACACTGCAACTGCAGCCACACTCAGAAACAAAGTGCTTCAGCATTTCAACGGGGCAGAGATGGAACAATGTTTAATTCTACTCTGGTCTGACCAGATTTTAAAGGGCCAGGAGATGCCAGAAGCTATGTGTGACAGTGCTTGTACAGTATCTATACTCTAACCCTAATATGGCTTCTCTTTTCCATCCCCCTCCACTGGGCTTTATACAATCCTCTTTGTATAGATGTATGGATTTCTGCTCTCAATCAGGCAATCAAATTAATAAGCCTGCTGTGTGCAGAAGAGCATGATTTCCTCTTTGTGGGCTACACTCTGATCCCAGAGCCTCCTCTGGAAAAGGCTAAAACATTTTCTACTTCTCTTCCCAAGACACAGCCAACACCTCTGTGGCCCATGGTGACCATGCACCATGGTGTAGTGCAGGCAGGAATGAAGAGTGGAAGAAGGAAGATTCCTTCTAACTCAGTCACTTCTAACTGATGCTGCCTGTATGATAAAAGTTCATCAGAGCACTTATCACCCTGCTGCTTAATCAGAAGAAAATCTGAGGTCCTTGTGCACAAGTAGTCTTTATAAAACAAGAAGGCAGGATGTAACTGTCCAAATAATCTGCTGATATGGAGGATACCAACCTCCATCTGACAACTAACTTGGAGAAACATACAGCTCTTACATTACAGAATCACAGAATCAATTAGGCTGGAAAAGACTTCTGAGATCATTGAGTCCAACCCTTGATTGAACACTGCCATGTAAACAAGACCGTGGCACTAAGCATCATGTCTGCAGTTTTCTTAAACACCTCCAAGAACAGTGACTCCACCACCTTCCTGTGTAGTTCATTCCAATGTTTAACCACCCTTCTGTGAAGATATTCCTCCTAATGTCCAACCTGGACCTCACCTGTGGCAGCTTGAGGCCCTCTCATCCTCTCATCCTGTTGGTTGTTGCCTGGGAGAAGAGACCAATCTCCAAGTGGGTACAATCTCCTTTCAGGTAGTTGTAGGGAATGGTAAGGTCACCTCTGAGACTTCTCTTCTCCTGGATAGACATCTCCAGCTCCCTCAGCTGTTCCTCTTATGACTTCCCCTCTAGATGACTCACCAGCTTTGTTTCCCTTCCCTGGACTCCCTCCAGCACCTCAAAGTCCTTCCTCAACTGAGGGGCCCAAACCTGGGCCTAATTTGTTATCAAAGTCTTACTGGTGACAGAATCAAAAATTATCATTGTTATCCCACAGACAGTGAATCAAGACAGGAAAATAAAGAAACTTGATAGACACCAAAGAGGACATTACTGTCAGATCCCAAAGGATCGTCTTTTTTTTTTTGATACACAGTTTATTCCAAGCTTTTGTGCACTCATTATGCACTCCCTGAAATCACTGAGCTGCAGGCAGCCAGATTGCAGGAAAGCAACCATGCATTCAAGCCTATGGAGACAAGTTAGTGCCTCTCAAAAGCCTTACTTTGCTGCAGAGAGCACAGAGAGCCAACAGCAGGCATGGCGTCTTTTACTCTGGTAACAAATGAGCAGAACAAGCCATGTAGAAGATATCTGTTAGCACTGACAATTGCTAGAGACCCTGTAACAGTCTGTAATCTATATAAAATTATTGACATCATATGTGTTTATATTTAGGTTAAACAACTATATTGTTTTTATAGGAGAAAACTGTTTCTGGAAACAATAGGCCAAATTGCTTTTCCTTGCTAAGAACAATGATGCAATGCTGCCAGTACCAACAGTTATTATTACAGAATCAGCTAACTGAAAACACAAGGTCTTTAACAACTCGTGTCTTACAAAGCACTCCAAGGCTTGCTGATGCTGTTTTGCTTTGTTTGCTCGTCAAGATGGGTAAAAGCAGTTTGTATTTTGCATCTGCTCATTACTGCAGTTTTCCTTGTGTATGTTTCCTCCTGTTTGCATTTCACTTTCATGAGGGCAAGTATACAAAGCCCCAGTTGTGAATTTTTCACTATCAGAACTAGTTGATGAAATTGGAAAATGGATGAACAGAGGAAGGCTAATCCTTCTGGGATGTACAAGGGGTCCAAAGAAAAAGGGAAGGGAACTGAGATGGAAAATACACCCCTGTTAACAGAAATAAGCAAGACTTCCCAAAAATTTGGAGATTACTCATCAGGATTACCTCAGCAATCATATTCTAAACAGTGTCTTGAGCCATCACATTTAAAAAAAAAATTTAAGTATACAACTGTAGCACAGTTTGCAACAGATCTACATATTTGAGATGTTTTTTGATAGCTAACATTATGATGATCACAATCATTTTATATATGCTGAAAGTGGGACTACAAAATAGAGATGGACAAAGGAGCCTTTCCATTTGCTACTCAGATGTAGTTGAAAACTAAGTCTTCAACTTTTCACCATAGCTGACAGGTTAGAAATTCACCAGATGTGGACAAGATGCAGCGTACTGAGAGCATAAATTGATTTTATATTTAGGTTTAAAAAGGATCTCATTGTCACAGAAATGTTAACCCCTCAACAGAATAATCTACCAAATTTTGCAAATGCAAATTTTAAGCTCCCATGCTTGGCACAATAATGAAATATACAGCATTCCTTGTTATCCCTACCTTTAAACTGCAGGTAACTATACAGCAGTGTTACAGGACAAAGATACACTTGTGAAATATTCACAAGCTGATGTCTTTGCCGCCCCATGGGACCTGTGAAGAGCTCTTTTTTTTCCCCCACATCTCTCTCTCAGACTTTAAATAATGAGAAGCAGAAAAGGTATGAGACAACATGTCTGTGTGTCTCCTTTGAAATCTTTTCTTACATTACCTTGTTATCTGTGCTCAAGAGCAGCAGGTATTCCAGCAGTTCAGAGTGTATCCACAGCAAAAACACCCAGCAAAACAGAGTGCCAGTAGACACAGCTTTCAGTTCCAGGTCCAGTCAGCAAAACACAAACCAGATACATGGAGGGAGTGGTGGCACAGCTGAGTGGGGGGATGTGTGTGAAGGGGCGGGAAAGGCAGCATTTTGCCAAGCCAGTTAGTTAAGAAAATAGATATTTACGATCCATCCAGAAAAAAAAAAAACCCTCTCTTTCCTAATCCAAGCTCACAAAATGCCCTTCTACAGAAAGTTATCTAACTTCCTTAATATTACAGCTTGGATCAAATCTTGACCACCCCAGAAAGATAAGAGGGCTGGTCACTGCTCTGCTCACAAGGATTTGGATAATTCTTTTCAATTTAGTCCTCACCGGTAACTGCTGAGAAACACTGATACAGGCAGGGATTGGGAGGTTTTCCTATAGTCCTGTATTGTGCATTAGGAAAGACCACTTTGAACCTGCTATGAGGTTTGAGCTGAGTATGAGGGACTTCACTTGCTTCCACACATCCGAGTCAGACTTGAGTCAGATGACTCAAGACTGACAAGGCTAAAGTCAAGCAATTGTTAGCAAAGGAATCCACCCTGGCATCCATGAATGCAAGTATAGTCCTTTTCCTGAAGAGGCATCGCTGTTTTTAATTTCCAGTTCTCTGAGGCTTCTAACCAACTTTTTATTCCCTCTGCATTTCAAAGGTGCTTATATAATAGGGACTTTCCCATACTGGCCTTAAAAGCCCTTATTCTCTTCCTTTCATTATTTCAACAGACTAGCAGTCGTTGCAACACAGGTGACGGTAAATCAAATCAAGTTGAAATGTGGGCCTGACTCATTTTCAGACGATATATGATTTGTTTGCATTACATTATCTTGGAAACCCATAAGCAATATGCACTAACTGCATGCCCGCACATGGCAAGAAGATAAATGCTCTTAGTCAGTAATATAAAGTCTAAATAAAATTACAATCAGGTTTGGATATTAGGATAGCTTTGCAACCCCCTTGGGGCATTGCTCTTATCATTAGCATTATTTGCATTAGAGTAGTGTCCAGAGATCCTGCCTGTGATCAGTTTCAAATTGTGCTAGGCTCTGGAAAACGTGGGAAGAGACAAAAGTTTTGAATGCTAAACAGATAATTACAGGCAAAGAGTGGGAGAAATAAAGGATTGTTATCATCACTACGTAGAGCTCTGAGGTGTGGAGATTAAATTTTTGCTACAGTCTAAGCACAGGCACGGAGCAACATTGGAGTCCAAGTTCACCTTGCATCCAAAGAGTTTGCACACAAGCCCATATTTAGGTCCCCACTGGCTTTTATGGGAGTGCTGATAACAGTAGGAAAGATAGCTTGAGCTTGCCTTTCCCCAGCTACATTCCTACCTGCAGCACAGGCAGCTGGGAACGAGGTTGGCTTGGCTTTCTTGGCTTGAGCCAACTTCCACATATGCTGTCATGCTGTCCTGTGATACCTTCCAGTGCTGACCCAGCAAGTTTTCCCAAGTCCTTCCCATACAGAATTATAGCCCTGCAGTTTAAGATGGATGGGCAGGTGAGCACAGGAATAGGAAGCTCAAACACCGGAATGACTGCTCAGAAAACATGGGGGCGTTCTTTGCATTGTTTGTTTGTTTGTTTATTAGGGGGGAGTGGTTTTTTGTGGAGTTCTGTGTGGGTTTAGTTTTTCTCTTGTCTCTGGGAAGACTCTATGTCTTTCTTAAGCTCACCAGAAAGTCAGAGTGCAGCTAAAAACCAGACCTCTGACTCCAGTATCCAAATCATTCATCTCTAAAGATCTACTGGTAACATAGAAGTAGCCTGGCAAAAAAGTAGTAAAATTGATCTTTCAATCAGTGGCGGAAGGACTCTATTGACCTCCAAGAAAGTTTCTTTTCAAGTAACATTTCAAGGTGTCCTCCGTACACGCTTACAAAATTTTTACAGCGATTACACAAACTGCCATCATAATGCTGGGCTGATGAAAGAGGGGGTGGATGTTTATGTGCTGCTGTTTCACCCCATGTTGGCAGGGATAAGAAAATTGCAAATTGATAAGAAGAGATGCAAGTGGGAGGAGCAGAACTGAGTGCTTGGTTATGTACTTAATTAAACAATGCTGGCCACATCAAATTGTAATAAGTGTGTGTCTATCCACAGCATGTTGTTAATCCCAGGCAGTACCTTGGCTACCTGCCTCTAAATGGACAGTGAGGGAAATATTTTCAAACACAGAAATGTTGACTATGCAGGAGAACTGGATGGTTACCTATTTTTGCCTTTGAAGACCGTATATAATCAGTTTAGATCACAATCTCACCAACTGATCCAGTCACTCGCAGGAGTAATTGTGTTTAGATAAATGAGACAGCGGGCAGGAGTAAGACTTGTAGACCTAGACCTAAAATAAAACTCCTGGCACTCCAGGACAACAAGTTATTTCATTCTGTTTAAGTGCTTTAACAAGAATGAATACATTTTTCTCTTAAACAAGGTAGGAACTTTTTTTTTCCAAAAATAACATTATTGCTTTTCTATAACTTCCATTCTGCAATTCTATGGGCTCATGTCTAATCCCATATGCAACATGTTTATTAAATGTAATATTTTATCTCTTAGATTCAGTGTCTGACACTATAATTTTGTTCCTATTTCAATAAAAGTGCTTTCCTCCTTCTTACTTTGTCAGAATCTAATGATTTTCTTTATCACAGTAGAAAGTTAGAAAGATTCCTTCCTAAAAAACAAAAATGGACAATATATGTCTTCATCTCAATTCACTTTTTATCATAGAATCCAGACCAAATAAAGTAACTTTATAATTCTGGAAACTGCCAGAATTGAGCTGGGATTTTTTTGTTTGTTTGTTTCTTGTTTTTTAATATATGGGCATGAGGTCTCAGTAAATCTGTAGCTCATTGCCTTTACTACCTGTAACCTTGCAAACACAGATGGAAATAGTACCAAATACTCCTGTGATTTCTGATTTTCTTTGAGAACTCACTATCTTTAGCCTGCTTTAATCAAGAGGACATACATAGGAATCATTCCAACTTTCAGCTGACAAAATCACAGTATTAGTTGTTTTGTGAGAACTGTAGGATAAAAATGCCACATGGATTTTCCAGGATTTTTAATTTTTTTTTTTAAAGATAATATAGTCTATACAAAATTAGACCATGAAAGTTAAAAGAGCTAGTAAAGTAATTTATTGGATCTGTGAAATCATCTAGGAAATACAAGCGTTTTCATAGAATTTTACCTATTGTATAATATTTAAGACACTGAAGGCACCTGAAAACTTGGTATCCAGACCCAGAAAACGTTTCCACTAGAAATATGTTCTTTGCATACCTTCCTCTGGAGCAAAGGGCTTCTTTACCTTTATCATATCTGTGCAGCTTTTGCTGGATGGTCAGTCAAGCACCACTGTTAAATATAGACATTGGGAAACCCTAATCTTCTTTCAGTATTCATTTTCCACACCCTTCCAACATCTGCATATCTCACCAGTGAAGCTGCTTTACATGCAATCCACCCACAGGTTACAACTTATAGGTCAGGGATGGGAATTCACTCTGAAGTCACTGGGCAGCTGAGCCTACATGCATTACTGAGGTGACAGGTAGCACACGATGATGAACCTTCTGTCAGTCACAGAGAGGTCACGCTGGTATCAGTTGCCAACATGTCTTTCTCCCATCTTTAAAAAAAAAAAGGAAATTTAGAAAAGTCTTTTTTGGGTTTTTTTTTTTTTTTTTGGTTTGTTTTTTTTTTTTTTCTTGTGGAAAATGCAAACAGAATGGATGCTGTTCACTAGTGTCAAGTGGCTGAAGATTTAGGGCCCCAGAGCTCAGGAGGTCTCCTTTAACTGTGCTGCCTGTACTCTGCAACAACATAAATTGTTGCCTGAACTGACACCCTCATAAGCTATTCCAGGAGCAAGGATGACAGCCACATCAACGTGAACTGTACTGGAAACAAAATCTCCAGCCCAGTGTCAGGAAATCCAAAACCAGAGCATGGCATTTTCCTGTTTCATACCTACTTTCCTCCATTATAAAACCTGTAAAACAGGTCTAACTTAAAAATTATCGCATTAAAAGACTGAAAGATTTTTATTTTGTTAAAGACGTGCTGGAGTCTTATGTGCAATAAAGAGTAAGTTGTTACATGAATAAAAAGAAATATCTGAGTTTGCTAAAGGTTCACCTACAATTCTGTAACTTTAGCATCATCATGAACAGATCAGAATACCAAATCTAAGATCAGTACTCCTATCTCATTATGCTGTCTTTGTCTACTCTGTTAAAGAAATTCCAGAGCTCATCAGATAACAACAGAATATTAATATAGCAGAGGTTAAAGAATCATGATCTCTGTAGTTATTTCAGAGTGTTTGGGCTAGTTGCAGTAAAATCTTTTTTCAAGGTCCTTAGAGGTTAATAAGATCAGTGCTCTCCAGTCTTTCTGTGAGACCTCAGAAGAATCTTCCTATATTCTTTCATTTTCCCAACCTACAGAGGTACTTGAATGTTCTATTCTGAATGTATTTGCTCTGCACAGACAAAGACTGGTTTTTCTAAACAAGGTAGTTTGGATGACATTTTTTTGGTGTCAAAATGAAGTCCTTCTTCCACTAAAAAAAACTCCCCTCAGAACAAAACAAAATATCAGCCCTAGCATAAAGCAGTGTTAATACACATGAAATAAATTGATTTTGCCAAGGCTAAATTTTTCTAGTGGAGCCTATACTTGAGAACATTCAAGTGCTCTCTTGAGTTATCTCATTGTATCAGTGTTTGCAGGACAGTACCTTGAATTTGTTTCTATCATACAAAGTTGATATATAGGGAGACAGGATTTAATTGAAACAACTCTGAGAAGTCTTCAAAAAATCCTGTTTTTTTTTTTTTTTTAGAAAAAAATCTTTTTATGAAGGAAGAATCCAGTAGTATAAGGAACTTTCAGGAGAGATTCTGGTATGAAATGCAACTATAGTCTGCAATAAATGTTATTGCAGTCTATAATAAATGCTTCTTTTATTTTTGTATGTAAAATTTTGGAGGGATTTGCTCATTAAAAATATTTTTCTTTTACTTTGCATATTGGACTTTAGAAATTCATTTATACTGTGGATTTGATGAAGAAAAGCCATAAGTTTATGCAAAGTCTTTAGCTGCAGAAGACCCTGACCTTACAGAGGATCAACTCTTCCAGAGTGTTATTACCAAATTAATACAGTTGCTTAAATAATGTAGTGCATATGAAAGCAAACCATGGAGATCTGCCTGAGGTTTTTAGCCTACTCTGTATGTTCTCCCTTCTTCTTCAGTATATATGCACTGTCTTACTTGTCCCAGTATTTCAACACAACAGGGATTGAATCCAAAGTTTCCATGTATAAAAGTCTGATGCTCAGGTTCTTCTCATTTTACTTGAGGTATTAAACTGACAAGTATTTACATTAATAATGAAAACACTGTACAAAAAGGGCTATTCATGCCTTTGTACTGACTTTTTTTTTTTTTTTTTTTTTTTTTTTTTTTTTTTTTTTTTTAATGGGAGTGGTTTAGAAATTCTAAGTGAATGAAACTGTCTTTTGGGGGGCTGGTGGAACTGGTTTTAAATACCAGAAGTTCCACCTTCTGCAAGTTTTTTTTGCCCTCTAACTATTTATTAGGATCAGTATATCGAGACAAGGAATCATCTCTGATGCTCATTCAAGGACACCAACACTGGTGGCTTTTATCCTTTCCTGCACCAAGTACCGTGTTGCCTTAAAAGTTGTCTTTTAGCTTCGTGTAGTGGGAAGTCCTGGTAGCCAAGTTACTTTAGGTTTTCACTGCCAGGAATGAGTGGTTGAAGGAATGAAAAATTCACCCCAATAGGCTATAGGAAGTAACAACAAATATGTTGTCCACATCCCCGTTTCAGTGGTCCTTCCCAGTGCCTCAGAGTTTTCCTTTCCTACGGGAAGGTGACTGCAGCACCCTTGTCACACACCAGGGTGATAGACAAGGGTGCACACAAGGGCATAACTGCCAATACCAGTTACAGTGATGCACATCACGAACAACACCATTAAAGTCAAAGGGATGTAGAGGCATAACACTGGGGAGAACAAGCCTGTGGTTAGAGCTCAGCAGGTAGGACTGCAGGAATTAATCGGGTTTTCAGATATGTCTGTCACGTGGCAATAAAAATTACATCCAGAAAAATGAAATATTACCTCTCCTTTGTAAATGGTTGAGAAAATGTAACTCGAGAAGAAAAACTTTAAGCTTTTCATTTCAGTGCCCGGTCCTATGTTGCAGATTTTGCCATGACTGCATGTGAATAAAGTCCATCATATCATTTAAATTTAGCTTTATTAAACTGGCTCTCTCCCCCATTTCAGCATCCATTAAATTATTGTTCCTCTCCTCCTCCTCCTCCTCAGTTTCCCTAAAGATGCTATTCATTAAAATGTAGAGAATAAAATCTCTATATGTGCATTTTTGCTTATTAGCTGTGCTGGCTGTCTCATCATTTGCCAAAATAATATTTCTTGAACAAGGAGGGCAGAAACAATGTGAAATCAATCTTTTTTGCTTGGCCAGATAAACATAAGACACAGTGAGAGAAAGAAAGGCACAGAGAGAGATAGATAGGGAGAAAGAAAATAAAGCAAGAAAACAGCAACACCATCCCAGTGGTGATGGATAACTGAAGTGAATGTGTCAGGATGGTATTATGTAAATTACCAAAGCAGCTGAGCAGTGCACTGATGATTACAGAGGATGTGAACAATGTTGTGGTCCCCAGGTGCCACCATGCCTTGTTATTTTTTCTTCCCTCCAACTACCCTTGGGGTAGATTCTTCCTGACCTGAGTCCTTGAAAAAAATCATCCAAGAAATACGTTCCTAAAAAAAAAGGTTAGAGGACATCTATGACATTTCACTAAAGAAATAACTGTACCCTGTGTGTTGCCAGTTTAACACTCTAAAAAGTGCTTTTTCCTTACACTTCTGAAGGATTTGACTTATCAAACACCTTGATTACAAAACAGGCTCAAGGTCGAAATAATTTTGAACCAAAAAGGGAAACTAAAGGGTGATGCATATGCATTCAATATATATTCTTAAATTACTGTGTATTATTAGGAAAAACTTTTTTCCATCTCATTAAGCTTCCTGTGTATCTGTGTTTGAATTTGCAGGTTAATGTTTGTGTCTAAGGTTTCTGGTGACTATACATTTTGTTTCTCCTTTTGGGGTTTGTTGATTTAAATAACCATTGAGAAAGATTGCAAAGTGATAATTTGCTGATTAGCCCTCATTTGAAATTACTTCTTTTTTAAGCTGAATGTGGGCCCAAAACCCATAGTCCACTGATAAGCTCATAAATTATTGAGACAAACATCCAGACCCTCTGCAGACTTCTCAGGATTGTACCTTAGGAAATAACAAACCTCCATGGGTTTAGGTCTTGCAAAATCCCTTGCGAACATGTCAGGGATTTCATCCAAATGCTTCCTTGCAAACTGTGTTAGAAATGAAATAAAACCTTAGAAAAATACAGAAAATTATTCAGAAATATTCTTACAGTCCTTAAATTATTTTGACCATGTCTCTTTTCACAAATTGACGAAATTATATTTTCTTATTAGCAACATGCATCGAACATATTTCTACTTCATTGAGGTTGATCTATATTGATTACACAAAGTGCCAGTTACAATAATCAAAGTTTCATGGAAGTCAGGAAAACCTAAGATAGCTCCTCCTGCAGAAAGAGGGTTCCCAAACGCAGAAGAATCTTGTTGCAACAGCCTGGGATTCTCTGATTTGCAGATCAATTTAGATGACAAAAATTGTTTCATCTCTTCTTGAAATTTGGCAGAGCCAAGCACCCTTGCTAGATCTTTATTTCTGTGCAGCATCTTTTGTACCAGGATCAGTCTCGTGTCTGAATTCACTGGACTCTGCAATACCAACAATAAATAAGACTCATTAGCCATAATGCCTTCAATAAGAGTTTCTTGGGATAAGTAATGCAATGTCTGCACAATAGCACATTTTCCAGCTGTGCTCTGGGCAGCCTCATGGGACTAACAGGGTAACTTGGTAACTGACACTTGTACAGGTCTAAATTTGAAATTGCATTTAATTTGTATATCATTATGTAATCGAGAACTTGAACCTTTAAGGCAAATATAGCAGTAAATGGGCATCCCATTAAAAATATTTGCAATACAATAATTAATTTAATGGGATTCATGTCTCTGGAGATTAGTACAAGGCCTTTTTGTGGCAGATTGCATGTATACATGTATACTCAGGGGGGTACTCCGTGGGTGAGGGTATATGTAGATGGGCAGAAATATTCCCTTCTGGAGAGAAAATTCCCTTTCATGGAACAGGCACAGCAGGAGCAAATGTACAGTCCCTCTTGAATTCAATGGCTCTTGCAGTGCTTTCCAAGATGGAATTTATCAATAAGGTCAGTATGACTTCTTTGGGATTCCTTCTTGACTCCGTTTTTTGGAGCCTCTGTAGATGTCACTAAGCATGTTGTTTTGTTTAAATTCATGAGAAGAAAAAAAATCAGAAAACTTGTGAGAAAAACAAGCCAGATCAACCACACAGAGAAAATTTATCATGGAAAACTTACCTCCGGTTTTGTTGTTGACATGGAGTGGTTTGGTACCCCAAGATGTCTTAAGAATGCCAAATTTAGCAATACATTTTTAATGGAAAAATTGCTTGGGAAACTTCTATTAGTTTAGATTTGGATAGATTTCTGAATCTGATGTCTGGTTGGGCTCCTTTTACATTCCTGCACGCAATGATGAATAGTAAAATAAGCCATGACAAAACAATTGCTTCTTTATTGGTTCTCTATTATATTTAATTCAGGACTTTTTTACATGACTTTAAAAATAGCTCCTATAGAAAGGATATAGAAACTCTCCTTCATGTGACTTTGTCATTTCTCCAAAAACCCTTAAGAGCACAAGTCTTGCTAATTGTTAATTGGGACATTCAATGGGACTTGAGCACCCACTTCACTTAATTGCTTTTGAGCAGCCAACACAGCTCTGAGAAGTGGCAGACATTTGTGACCAGATTTACTCCTATACCCTGGGTCCAATTTGTCAAGAGCAAAAGCATCACTTACAAAATGCCATTGACCCTCCAATTGTTCAGCTTTTCTGCAGGACCCAGACTACCTATTGCAGGAGTTATTTTGTTCCACTTGGCTTTTCTTTACAGAAGCAAATAGATACAGAATTTTTATCATGTTCTATTTCTTTTGTTTTAAAGCACTTTTTTAAAATGTGATTTTTCATTCACAAAAAAAAAAAGGTATTTCTGGCAGTGTAATAATAACTTGCATTTGTATTGTACCTTTCATCTCAAGCAATCCCAAAGCACTTTACTAACTTAACAAGCTGAAACACACTATATTAAATACTACACATAGGGATCACTTCACCCACCACTAAAACAACCACTTATGTGGTGAAATGAACCAATTGTTTAAAGGCTCAGTTCTGCAAGGTGTTGAGCTCTATTAGACTGATACAATGCCCACTGAATTCAATATAAAGACTTCTAAAGATTTCATTGGAGTCTGAATTAGAATTTATTACAATCTTCCAAGAAAGCATTTAGGAACATGCTTAACTTAAGCACTTGAGCAGTTCCATTGACATTAATAGAGACTGAGGTTGCTTAAAGTTGAGCTTGTGAGTTTTTGAAGTAGGGCCAGGTGTCTGAGTGCTGTGCAGTAGAGATTGCAGTGAGTGCATTGATACAGCATAGACGCAGAAAACAAGATCTGAAGAACACCCTAACTCATTAAATTCACTGCTGAAATTAGGTAGCACAATTTAAACACCCTTACCAAACACATGATCAAGACAACATGAAAGAATTGCTAGTCCACACTTTTTTTTTTTGCCTTCACTACACGCTAGTAAGTTTATGTTATTACCTCTGTTTTATTACCAGTGCTTTGTTATTTAGAGACTGTAAAATTATTAATCTTTTTGTGTTTGCAAATCATAGATTCTTCTTAACATAATCCAGTAATTCATTACTTTTCTTCCTGCACTGTTAGCTGGATTAATAAGCATCTCCTACATTAGTTTATGAATTAAAAAATGGTAGAAAAGAATAGGCCTGTAAGATGGAGCAAAGCATCTGGAAAGAACTACAGCAAAGCAACTGGAGGAAAAAAATGTGGCTGCTCTGATTAGCATTAGGCAGCTCCAAGGGTGCTACTTTTCCCTCCCAAAGACAGTAAGGCTTTGTGATACTAGAAAAGATAGTAAGTCCAGGTCAGAGCTGGGACAGTAATAACCCTTCTTCATAACCTGACTGCACCCTTCCATGTTAACATACTGTGAACTGAGCACAAGTGACAAAACCAATCCATCACTGCACCGCCAACACAAAGAAGAATAGAGAGGTTAACAGAAATTGATGACATCCCTGCTCGAATTTTACACTGATTCGGCCAGCTTTACGATTGAAACAGACAAAGATTTATAGTCCAAGCTAGGACGCTGGCTCTCCTTGATTGCCTTGATTTTTTTTTTTATGCGCTTCTGCATATTTATTTCCAAGCTCATCACGGGCTTGTATCATTAGAATGCTGATTTGATTTTACATTCCAAGAGGAGTAGACATTATGCAGCCATTTGCATGATGTGAGAGAAATCACCATAACGGTTTGTGATATCGGCGACCAAAATGATCGGTAATGCTCACCTGCATAAGCGGGATTGTGTAATATTTTTTTTGAAATTCAGATTTTTTCCTCTTGCTTCTCCCTCTGTGAAAAAAAAATAAAAAGAAGGAATTATTCCATATCCTGTGGATGAGAAATTGTGTTTTGTCATGCCTCCGAGGGTTACAGTGGTATTGAGCTTTTATGAATTCGTTTGATATCAGGGCTGAGCGTTACGAGTTCCAACACAAATTTTTTTCCCCATGACATTATTACTGAAAGCTTTTATCAGTTCATTGTGACAAAAAATTGATTATTATCCTTGACATTTGATGGATAGCTTTCATAAAAGTGCTTTTTTTTTTTTTTCTTTAGGTTCTTTTGTATGTGTGTGTGTGTAAGCCTGTAAACTTTTCTTAGGAAGGTTCTATTTTCTGGAGAGAAAGAAAAAAAACCCAAAAAACCCCAAAAAAACCCACCACTACCAACAACAAAAAACAACAACAACAAAAAAACCCCCACAAGCAACAACCACTTATTCTATGGCGTATTCTTTAATCACTGCTATCCATGAAAAAGTTAGAAGTGAAGTGACAATTCTGTTTCCTTACAGCTTTTTCCATTTAAACAGTAGGTACATTCACATATTTTAGAGATAAATTTGGTTTACTAATATAACTGGTCTACAGACACCTGAAAAAGAGGTTTTGAAGTAGTTGAGACAGAGGCATTGATAGACACTCTATAGTTCAGGTTAATTTGGGCCTTTGTCTTTGCCAGATTCTAATACCTCTTTGTAGTTGTTATATTTTAAACAAATGTTCAGCAGGTGTCTGATAGAAGAACAAAGGTGCCTTTAAAGAGTTTAACTCTTGTTTATTGCATTGTAGCAATGAGAAGCAATAGGACTTGACTCATTCTGAACAACGCCAGAAGCTGAAGCTAATGGTGATTCAATTACGGTCTCTCACAAATGGGAATATTCACCTCTGTGTGTGCATTAGTGTTGATGGGAGCTCTGTGCTTGCCTTGGGAGGAGAATATACTTTAAGAGAATGTGGCAGAACTGTTTTCTTCTGGAGGAAATGGCTGCTTTCCCTGGTTGCCATTCTCAATGATGGATTCATAGGAGTCTTCCCAGGGACCCTCGCTGAAACAAAAGGTGGGAGGATGGTGAATTTTAGAGAAATTTGTGAAGACAGAATGTCAGCCAGAGGCCAGACCAGCCATTTGCTAGAGAAAAGGGGCTTGAGAGAAGATAAGATTAGTTATAGGAACAGATTTTAACCTTTTGAAACAAATGCTGTTAAGTGTCAGATCAATTAAGGAAAAAAAAAATAGAGGAGTTTTCTGAACTGTGTGCCAGTTTCAGACATTTGGTAGTTCTTGAGATCAGAGAAGTCAGCATTAAACAGAAAAAAAAATTAAAAAAAAATAAAATAAAAAAAAAATTATTCAGCCTTACAGTTACTATTGCATAGAAGCAAAATTATTTCTGGTGATGGACTGGTGTAGAGAGAGTTGCCATGTGTGAAAGAAAGGCAGAGGTGACAACAAGAAGCCTTGGTCTTATGTATAACCCCCAATATGTGCCTTGTACTGAGAGAAGTGATAAAATGGTTCCAATCTTAGTCCCTTCCCCCAGACTTTCCACTTCACTCCCAACAAGCCTGTCCTGGGGGCAGGTTCTGGGCCAAGTTTACCAAATGGGGACAATATAAATGTCAGTAACACTGTAGGAAAGAAAGAATTCTCCAGAGTATACTTTGCATCTGTTCTTAGAAAGAAGGATGTTGTTTAACACAACAACAACAGAACAGGCTTTCTTACAGTAGCAATGAGAGGAAAGGAAAGGAGCAGCATAACAGTTTAGAAAAAAAGAAGTTTAACTGTGATGAAATACTTCACCCATGTTGAGTTCAAAGGAAAATCAGGGTTATGAACTGATCTTGGAAGACTGAAAAAAATCTGGAGTTCTGGAAAAAATGGTTCTGACACTGCTTAAGAAGGACAAATACTTCAGCAAACTGTCATCTCATTAAATGGATACAGAGCAACTAAGTCAAGGTGATGGGAGATGAAATCAATGAAGAATTAAAATAATGGTGCATTGTCAATCAACATAGCTTAATGAAAAAAATTATCAAATAAACTTGCTCTTTTTGATTGAGTTTGTGATTTCATTGGCAAAGATTTCTAAAAGATGTTTGATTTCTTTAGGACTTAAAAAATACCGCAGGTAGAGAATTCATTAAAAGCTCTCTGACGGGATAGTTTTTGAAAAGGAATTTTAATGAAAAATAATCTATTTTGTTTTTCCTGTTGGATTCCTTTTTCTTTCCTGATTCAAGTCATGATCTGAGCAGCATTGTACAAAATGACACACAGTCAGTCTTAAATTTACGCACACAAAAATCCCTATATGGTAAAACATAAGAAGGACAGTTCTGACGAACAACCTAGATATTACAATGATCTAGACTTGTTAGAATAAGGTTTATTTTAACTTTTCAAACCACAATATTGCATATCAACCAGTCAAAACTGCAAATCACAATTTCCTTCTGAAGAAGAAACTAATTTTGAAAAGGAACATCATAAGGAGTTAGAAATTACCAGGATTCATATGATATGGAAAAACATATGATCAAGAAGTAAACAAAGCCAATATCAGTCCTCAGATATCTTGCCAGAAAGACTGAGCTGATGATTAACCAGTGTAATAATTTATTTAAGGATTGCACTGCTCCTCCAGTTTTTGGTGTTTTAAAAAATTAAAAGCTTTGAAAAGATATGTTCTGCTTCACCAGCAGGCATGATGCAGGAGATCGGGTCACACTGTTCCCTCCACTGCTGAGTTTAAATTATCTCTGAATAGTCAGCTTCATCAAAATAATGTTAAAAATATGTAACTGCCTATGAGTTTCATGAACAAAAAGATTGTGTAAACTGAGATGCCCAAATTAGGCACTGAAAGCACACAAAGGGTACTGTTAGAATACCTAAATGCAGCTTCAGGGCCAAAGGCAAGTGTCTTCTAAATATTCTTGTATGCAATGTTGTCACTTTCCAGTTGTATTTCAAAGGACTTTAGTCGTTTATTGTTTCTCCTGGTACAATATTAGGATTTTATCTGCAGCTTTCAGAGGAGAGAAAAAGACAGGTTTTCTATAACTTTTTCAATGTTAAAATAATTTTCAGACTCTGAAAACTGGAAGGTACTGCTGTTGAGTGTGAAATCTTGGCTCCATTTGCCAGTGCACTCACTATTTGAGGGTTTTTTTTCATTGGATGGATTGTCTTTACCTGGCAAGGGTAGACCTGGCAAACCACAGCCACCAGTGACTCCCTCCTTCCCTACCTCTGCTTAGCAGGAGTGAGGGAGAAAATAGGATAAGAAACTTTGTGTGTTGAGATTGAGATAGTATGATTTCTTACCAGTTACTGTCACTGGCAAAACAGATTCACCTTGAGGACAATTAACTTACTTTTCTTTTTTTTTTTTTTTTTTTTTCTAAATAAAATAGATTTTGTTAGTGAGAAACCAAAACCAAACATTAAAACACCACTTTTCCTCCCCCAGCTCTGCCCATGGAGGCAATGCCCTGCAGAACTCCTACTGCCAAAGCCTTGCCACAGACACCCCAAATATAAATATAAAACACCCCAACATAATATAAAAAAAGTTAGCCTAAGAAGTGACTTGAAATAATGAATGAATGGCATTTAAGTTGCATGTGGATACTGCTTTCCTATTTTCTGTTAATGCTACAGGAAATACTGTACCTAATTTTCTGCAGAAGAACGTCCTTTTAATCAAATTCAATGAGCATAACTCTCCATCTATTTATACATTAACTTTACAAACTTATTTTTAAAAGGCTGATTTTAGTTTTGCAAAATCAAAATTTGTTTGGACTGTTCATTTGGTTTATTTTAAGCCTCTTCTAATACAACGAAAGATCACATTTTAATTGCATTTTTATCACAAGTACTGCATTTGCAGTGAAACAAATAAAACAAACCTTTGTTTTGATTCTAGGTAATATTTTATTTAAAATGCAAAATCGTTGTTGTATGTATTCAAGTAAATATCACAGAGCATAATATAAAGTTCTTGTCTGGATCTTCCTGTAAACAATCAATCACTTATAATGAATCTCCTAAGAAACTATTGTACTGTCCATATTAGAAATTTGTGGAGGCTGGAACATCTGCCATATTAGAGTTTTTGAGGAATTTAAAATTTGTCTGCCAGCAGGAGTGATTTCACAGAAAAGAAAATGATGGTAGAGCAAAGGAGGGGAACTTTGGGTCATTCAGATATCTTGCTTCAGAAAATTAGAAGGATTTGTTTTGATTTCAATGCTTGAGTCTTTGTTCTATTAGAGCACTTGTCATTCTGTTATGATTATAATTTGGCAAATTATTTCTAATTGAAAATTCAGCTTCCATGAAGAAATGAAATTTCTAAAATAACCTAAAACCCAGGCATTTCAAAACTGTCAGAAATTTTCTTTAGATTAGCAAGTGAAATCCTAGAAATACCAATCCCATTTCACAAAGCATTTCTGGTAGCAATAGTTTCCAATGAACCATAAATAAATCAACTTTTGTCTTAAAGCTTCTAGTTTTACTCTCAAAAATTTCTCTATTTTTCCTTGTCATTTGCAAGTTTGATTCATTTTGCAGACAAATCACTAAGTTTAACAAGTAGGTTTTAGATTTAGGCCTAATGATAGAACTGCACACAATATTTAAATTATTCCAAATTCAAGTGGGTTGTTAAATTATAAGACAGTTAAACAAGGATTTGGGAGAAATTAGATAGTAGAATAAATTTAATCATGCATTGACAAAATGACATTACATTGCACTTAGTTTGATTTCAGGTCAAAAGCAGGCACAGGTAGGAAGACAGCAACAGCTTGAAATATCTGTAGTACTTTCTAAGAGAGGAATAATGACTTTTTTCCTCATGCATAAAAGTAAATCAAGTTTAAACTGAGAAGTTGGAGACTATCTAGAGAGAAAGAATAATAAACTAAAAATAAATTGTTCTCCATTGCTGTGAGTGAATTATGCATGTTGCTCCAAACAGATTTTGTTGAGGTGATTTAGCCATAATCCGTTTGTTTTGTGCTTGCATGCCTAAATTTTATGTATCATTTCTACAAAGATGAATAAAAGACTGTTTCAGAGATATAAATATGCATATGCAAAGCCAAGTACAGTAAGATTGAATCATCTCCATATATTCTGTAACAGGAAAATAAAAAAGATGACACGGAGCATCAAATTACCTTATTTTACTACCTTTTCCCTCAAACACATTTTTAAAAGTACAAAACAATATAATTTGTTGTGGCATGCTACTCCCTGTGTTGCTATTAAGCCATCCAGGTGATGCTCTCTTGAGAATCCACTCCGAACAGAGGCCTAATTCAAGACTGGATCACAACATCTGCACCAGATAGAATTTGTCATCTTCTGTCTTCAAGCCCATTGGCTGTTGCTTAGCAACTGGGCAATCTCTCAGAGTATTTGCCATGACAAATTAGTAGTGTTGTTACCATGACAACCAGCTTTGTTACTTAATTAAATTGATTTGAATCAGAATTGGCTTTCGGGGAAACAAGTGTGTTGTGTGAAGTAGTAAACATGAGCTTGCAGCTAAACCATTCATGCTTTGATGTAGTAGTCCCTAAAATCAACACCATCAGGATGAAATCCACAATCAAATCCTGAAATCGCTGTGGACAGACTTAACCAAACCCTGGGCTACTCCAATTTCTTGATTAATGCTTAGACAGAGTAAGCAGGAAAGTTACTGCTCTTTAGCAACCAATTGTGGAGCCATGTTTCATGTGTCACTGGAAATTGCACAGATTCACACAGAAAAAAAAGGAAAAGAAAATCAGTTTGTGTGGGGTAAAGTGCTAGGAATGGAATTTCTTGACATTCTTTCTATTTCTTCTCCAGTGGCATCTTGGCTGCTACATGCAAAATCTCAGTGTTCACCATAATATGGGACTCTGACTGGCTTGAGGAAGTGAGGGAAATCCCTTTTTTTGATACTTAGGGTCCAGGCACCACAAAATTAAAATAAGGCAAGCTAGAAATTCAGATTTCACACTATCGGCAAATTTCTTTTAACAGAAACACCTACACACTTTTTAATTATGTTTTCTACCCCTCTTATCCTCTTTGCAGACTGACAGAGGCACAGGATTAGCATATTTATATCATACATATATTTAATGAATGAAACCTACACGTTAAGTATGAGCAGAGCTGTTGCAGACTTCAGATACGCAATCTCACATTTTTTCAGTTTATCTCCATTTTATCACTAGTATAGGTGCCTGCTTTTGCTGTCCTTCCTGATCTTCTTGCATATTTAACTGCACAACTCAAGTTGCATTTTCCTTATAAAATATTAAATTAACTGCTTGGAATGATTTGAAATTTCTCATTATGTGTGGCTGATTTAAAGCTCGAATGTGCTGTTTTGCATGGATGTTCCAGAGCTTAAGCCTATGTAAACAATAAATGGGAGACATCAACCAAGTGGTGACTCACAAGGGAAGCTGCAAAATGTTGACAAATTCTGAATTGCAAGGTGCTGTGTGGCCTTGCTACATCACTTGTGTGCTATCTGTAATTCACACTGCTATCATTAGAATATGCAGCCTGCCTACTGAATCACTCTGAAGTAGATTTTTTATTTCTTTAGACATTATTAGCAGAGTCTCACTTTTTTAATGTACTTTTTTTTGGGAGCTTGTCATTGTTCAAAAGCTTCTGGAAAAAGAAATCATTTAAAAGAAAGAAGAAATATTTACATATGTACCAGTAGCAAAACCATCTATCTTTCACACCTCTGAATGAATTCATACAAAGCGTTTTTCTCCTTAGATTGGTTTCACAAAACTTATTGATAGCAGCACATGGCTAACAGCAGTTTAGATGTAAGTTCCAAATATTTTAGTGTTTTCTCCTTGTAAATATTGTGCATTATATGTATTGCCCTGATACAGCGGTTTCATCTTCAGAAACCCTGTAGAAATGTTATATGGTCCTTCTCATACTTAAAGCAGAATTAATAATAGGAATTGACATCTTTATTATACAGAGAGGAAAACGCAGAGGAAAAAATTAAGTGATTGTCAAAAGTTCAGAACTCAGAATCACTGTTCACACATCTGTCACACACGTCAGTGTTAGGCTGCAAGTTTTGACCAGACAAAATTTGTATACCATAAATTTCTCTAAAAGCTGATTTTTAAGTATTTTGTTATTACAATTTCTTCTATAATTTTTGTGGGGCTCTAACTGGAAGGAAATATTGACTATTAGAAGAAAAAATTCTGATATGTGTCTTTTGATAGATTTCATTTGTATTCCTCTAATTCTGACTGTTGAAACAACACACTGTCAGAAAAAAATGTTTTCTGAAAAATGCTTATCAATGTTAATAAGAGAAAAATCTAAAGAATAAAAGTGGAGAGAATTGTGGAGTAAAATTTTGGTTAAAGGATAGATGGAAGTCTGAAACGGGGTGGTATTTTAGATTATCTACAGCTTGTACAGTTAAGTGAAAGAAGATGAAAAGTCATGCATAAGTCTGGAACAGAACACTTCGGGAAAAGAAATAAAAGAGAAAAGGTATTATCCTTTTTCATACATCAATGAACAGAGGGGAAATACCTCTTCTGTTCCATGGCTCACTATTCATTTTGGTGACCAACTGGTTACCAATCTCATAATTAAGGAACAGTTTTTAGAAATGGAATTAATTTCTTTCCAGATGAAATGAACAGACACGCCAGCAGTTTTTATATATTTAAAAGATAAAAGGTAACAATGCTGTAAATACTTGGATTCCTTCTTAAGCATATTTAGCCTTCAGAACAAGAACATGAACAAGAAAAATATTGGGGGTTTAGCAAAGATACAAATTTAGTAGTTGAGGAATCTGTACAAATATCATTCACAGCTGTATGGGGGTTCTGGGCACAGGTGTAGAGTGGAGAACAACATAGGATTTAAGTGTATACCTTCATTAGTATGGCTCCTTCTTCAATGTAAACACAGGAGCATTTGCAACACAGCCCTGCTGCACTGAGTGATGGTGTGGTCCCAGAAACAAGCCTTATGGTTGTGAAAAGCAGCTATTTAATGGCTCAGCCATGTCTGAGATGGAGTCCTTGGTTTCCGTGTCCTCTCCACAAGGCGAGGGGTGAGGTCAGCCCCAGAGCCACTCAGGGAGACAAACCATCTGACCACCAAGCCTGATGAATTTTGCTGCCTGCCCTTGGGCAAAGCAGGCAGATACTGAGTAGGCACTGTCCATTCCTATTTTAGTGGGCTTAAATAGACAGTAAAAATGCTGTAACTTGGCTTAGCCACAGCTAATGGATGTCACGGTCTTATATATTCTACTTTTTGATGAAATGTTTGAGGGATAAGCCAAAGCAGGAATTTATAAGTATGGCAAACAGCTTTCAATACTTTGTCATCACTTATTAGACTTCTCAGTCGCTCCAAAAGAATTGGAGTTGGGGGCATATTTTTCTTTTCAAGGTTATTGAATGTTTTTACATTGAAGATGAATACTTCAAAATCCTTCTATAATGATGAACTTCACAGTCCAAGAAAGTAACTTTTCTCTTTCACAAATGTTATAATATTCTATAGCTTACTATCCTCTTCTGATTCACTCTAGGAAATTATGAGTTAGTGATGTTTTCCTACCCACGCATTAAGATTAAAAGTACAATTGAGCAATTGAAAGTCTGTCCATTCTCTCCTCCATGAACAGTGACAGATCTGAACCATGCCAATATAAACAGGTGCAGCAGGACTAATTCTGATTTTTCTTAAAGCTGAGTAGGTCTAGTAAAATTTTTGGGAATTAACTTTATCAAGTTTTAAGATTCTTATCATGAACACAAACTGCTATTGTACTAGGCACTGTACAAACAACAGTAAAATGTTGTACAGACTTACAAGTTGAAGATAAGGATATTGGATCTTTAAGCAAGGGGAATACCATAAAACAAAGAAACATCAGTATTCAATGTGCTATGCTTCCATCATAGAGTCATAGAATAAAGTGTATTGGAAGGGACCCATCAGGACCATGGAGTCCAACTCCTGACCCTGTGCAGGATGCCCCAAGAGTCACACCACATGGCTGAGAGCATTGTCCAAACTCTGTCAGGCTTGGTGCTGTGACCATTTCCGGTAGGAGCCTGTTCCTGGGGCCAGCCACCCTCTGCATGAAGAACCTTTTCCTGATGTCTATCATAAGCCTCCCCTGACTCACCTTCATGCTGTTTCCTCAAATTGTTTCACTTCACGTGATTAATATTTGAAAAGCAGTCTTCCTAAATGTTGGTAAATGTCACTAAAAGCAAATGAGGGATGCTAAATAAGTAGGAACCCTTTGTAGATAAGGTTATCATGGTTTAAGTTCTGGCTAGAGAAATGGACATTTTAACAAATTGTAGAATGCCACTAGTAGAAATTGGAATAGGATGTCATGAAAGCTGAGACTAGTTTTAACCATGGATGGAAAAAAAGGGTGTGTCTCTGATAAATTTTGTACACAGTATTTGGATGCAAGGACCAAGAATCTGTCATAGAGGAGCCAGGTTACAAGCCTGAGTGACATGTAAGATGGTGATGAATTTGATCAAAAAGAAGAAAGAATAAAGAATTTCTTTCCTTTAGGCCTATGAAGAAAAATAAAGCCGAAGTGATAGCTACATCAGTCTAAATCAATGAAGTGACCAAGACCTGTGGTGTAGAGGAAAAGAAGAATGTCTAAGAGAAAGATAAGTTTATCACCATGATAAGCTGAAAGTAACTTAAATAATGGACCAGAGAAGAGATGAAAGGGAGGATTAGAAGGAACAGAAAAACAGGCGAGAAAATAGTTGAGAAAGAAGGAAGAAGACAAGATTTTAAGTGTGGAATTGATTATGTTGAGGAAACAAATATGATTTTTAAATCTGATCTTTGACTAAGAATCCTTAACATCTTTGCTGATAGGAAGATTTTCCTGTGAAGGCAGATGTAGGAATGAGAAGAGAAAAATCCCAGATACATGTTGTATTTCTTTAAAAATCTGAGAAGACAAGAGAATAAAAGAAAAAAAAAGAGAGAAATTAATATCTAGGACATTGAGGGAAAACAAGATCATAAATGGACTTCCTAAGGTAAGAAAAACAAAGGCATGTTTGTACATTAAGAGAGAAAACATAAGAAGCAGTGACAGAAAGTCCTGGAGAATATGATGAAGAAGATGAGGAGATTCTCTAGGAAAATATAATAAGTAAAGCTCATGAGAGAAGGAAGTAAAAGGTCAGTATGGAAAAATCATAGTTACTCCAATATTAAATTGTACATAAGGGACAAATTATTGCCTGATAAGTAATTTTGGATGGGATTATCAATTGTCTTTCAGTTTTCTAGATTGTATGTAGAAATTTATACTAACTTAATAAATACCTGTGTGCCTAGAAAGAGCTTGCTAAAAATTTTTAGTGGTATAATTCAGATCATAATTGACCAAATATTTATTAGAATAAGTTTATGAAGAAGATACAGCAGTGTAAGAGAAAGCTCAGCTTGGAACAGGCCTATATCTTGACTGGACAATCAGCAAGAACCTGGAAAACTGACAATTTTTCTTGTAACACTTCACATATTAGGGTTTTATTTAATTCTACTAATCCTCATCCTATCCTCTAACATGAAAAAAATCCTGACATCAAAATGTCACAATGCTAGGCTACAAATTCCATTTCCTACACTCATTTCTTATTTGCAATATAATCATAGAGTGATACACATACAAATATATATGTAAATAAATATACATGTATACACACACACACAACACTATAAAGATACCTTGCAAGATTTAAGAATAGATCTCATATTTACTAAGGAAGTAAATATAATCAAGAAGACCTATTACTCCATTTTTCTTTCCTAATTGTGGCTTTTTTTCTCCATGCAATAAAAATGTATAGAAATTTGTAATTTCGTAATGAACTTCAAAATTTGGCATCTTTTTCTCATTCTTAACAAACCACTTAATGAATATTGCATTACATCACTTAATGAACATTTCATTACTACATCTGAAAGCATACTTTCCTAATAGAGCAAAACAAAGGACAAAGTTAAGGTTGAATGCATTACACTGGAAGGAGATGGTGTTGAGTGACGATGGATTCTGCTGTGGTTAGGAGGGGGATGCATGTTTTCATTCACAGAATCACAAGGCTGAAAATGACCTCAAGAGGTGAGTTAGTCCATCGCTCTGCTGCAACTCCACCTGTGTCACTCCTGATTGTTGCTTGTCTAATCCTGCTCTTAAAGTCCCTAGTGATGGAGATTCCACAGCCACCACACCACCTTTTTCCTGTACTTCCCTAGGCTTTCCCTTAGAAGACATTTCGTAACATTCTTATGGACTACTCTTTACCCCAGGTAAGCCTATTGCATCTTAACCTGGTCAGAGAGGGATCTATTAATTTCCGTGTGTTTTTAGAATTTTTCTTCTCAGGAAATTTTAAAGAATAAATTTGATATGGGCTGTAAAATTTATGTCAAGCAGGGCTGAAAAGATCCCGTAAAATATTTTGTGGCATTACAGTTATTTTAAGAAATTATTTGGAGCCAGGAGCCTAAAGGAGAAAAAAGGACTGATTTATAGCATTATTTCTTTTTTCCTTTATTCATTGAAATAAACATCTAATGAGTTGTAGGAACATAGCTAATGTATGTTAAGAGGGGAAATAATGAAGAAGATATATTTTTATATGAAATGAAAGCATCAAGGAAGAGGACATTGTTGATCATGAGTATGATTTGTATCCATGTCTCCAACTGATAGAAGTCAATGCCCACTGGTAACTGCAGAGAGGAGAGGGCAAAGAGAACTCTGAGGAGGGGTTATCCTTCATTGCCACTGTCAACCTAAGGTGTACCTTTAGGTATAACTGTACCTTCAGGTGTAAGTCATAACCTTATACTTGAATTTTTAGGTTCCTGTGGCTGTAATTACATCACAGAGCCTTTCAGGTAGCACAGAGCTTCTGAATAGTGCCTTTGGAAACACTGATTTATCCAACACAATGACTTTGTAAATAGACACTCTAAATAAGAAGGTGCTGAAGAGCCTAAACACATTTTATTTTCCTTTTCCTTTTTTTTCTAGACTCCATCACCAATCTAACTCTTCATCTCATTCTTGACAATTCATTGACCATAAGAAAAATAAGGTCAAGGAGCTTCAGAAGTTACATCGTTAGCAAGAAATTACACAAAATGTGACTGTACTAGCAACAGTAACTACAGAAAATAAAAGTGTACAAAGTTAACATATTTCTGGCAAATCTTTCTCTCTTCTATTAAGGCAAGAAAAATCAAATAATTCATAAGAAAAAACGTCTTTGTCTAACCATCTCTAATCAAATAATTTTGAGGAAGTTTTTTTACCTATTGTCCCTGGAACTAGCTGACCTCACCTTGGCCAAAGATTTTCATTAGAGTTTTATAAAATTCTTGCATATTTGCTTGTTTTGATCTTCTTTCAGCTCAGCCATCCCTAGATGCAAAATTCTGAATATTCCATGCACTTACATGTTTGCACCATTTATCGAAGTGTCTGCAAAAGTTTATTTATTTTCCAGATTAAACCTTCTATTTTGCAGCCATTTTCTTCAGTTACTTTGTACTCTAAATTATTTTGATTTATATGGAAACAATGTAAATACATTGAATCTCTGTAAAAATGTTTAATTTAATAAAAATTAGGAAGCAGCTCCAATCTAATTTGAAAGAAACAGACTGTAGCACCTCTGTGTAAGTAGACAAGGAAGAGAAAGGGGCAATATCAGAAAACCACACTATCTGCAGACTGGAATACTTTAGATAGTGACAAAAATGTTCATTTTCCAAACAAGCCAGGGGATTACTGAGTTCAGAAAGAGCACTGTTTACTCACAGCCCAGGGGCCCCGCAAACTACCCTTTTTTTTTTTTTTTTTCCTGCACAATCTATATACCACAATCTAATCTCATACAGCCAACAAGATTTACTGTCGTGTTTAGAACGTGTTTTAAATAGTGATTTGCCATCTCTTAAATAAATGTTGTTTGTAGCAGACAGTCTCTGGTTTAGTTTTGTTTTCCCTATCTGCCATGAGGATCCCATTTTCCTGTTAGTATGCTGACAACACAACTTCGTTAAGGCTGGTTGGTTCCATTTGCATTGGACATCTCTTCTGCATATAGATTGATGAGTTTAATCAGCGAATCAGGAGAAAGACTTGGACATCAATCAGTGTCAGTTTTCTTGCTCTCTAATTTCTGATTTGCTACTTCTAGTTATCAATGCAATAAAATGATGCCAATTTGAGATAAAGGCTTGGAAATAATGCAAAGTTAGTGTAAAATTGTCAACAGGCCCAGGAGCCCTACTGCATTTTGATCACTGATATTTTGAAAAAGAGACACCATATTTAACAGCCGGGAACAATGATAAATTCATTATTCACAGTTCAGTAAAGAAAACATTTAGCAGTCTACTGATTAAAACGTACCATAATGTCTTTTGTTTTACTAGTGGAGCAAAAATATTCCTATGGATTTCCATGGACTGATAATGAACCAAAAAGACAGTTTGTGCCTCAAAACCCAGCCTCATCTATCTTTAGAAGTAAGATACTTAGTATTATTTCATACTGCCAGTGTACCTGTTCTTGTATCTGTTTTCACAGCAAACTGAAGGAGTGGGAATTTTTTTTCTTCATTATGGACAGAGCAGTCAATTAAGGCATAATAAGACTGAATCTATACCCTCAAGATCTGAATGTTCGTATTGTTCTTTAGGAATCTAATTCTGAACTTTAGGACACTAATTCTTAACTATTTGAATACAAATAAGGTTTCCAAACTCCTCTAAGTATCCGATCCAACTGACTTCTCAGTTCCCGTGAAGGAAGTTAATCAAACTAGAGCCCCAGGCTAATTCCAAGCATTGCACTGTTCTTCCCCAATGGAAAACACCATCCAGGTATACACCTTTGCCAATGGCAGATTGTTTTCCTGAGTATGGGGGGAATGGAGTGGTGTTTCCTTATTGCTAGACCACCTCTATTGTCACAGTCTAGGATGAAGAGAAATGTGTAGGGTACTCCTCCCATACCTACAGGTTAGAGATGGAGAGATAAGGGAACTGGCACAGAGATCACTGCTCCTCATGCCCTAGCATGGCCAGGAAGTTTTGGTCCACAGTGTGGGCCTAATTAAAGAATTAGACTAGCATCCTTTTTTACAGAGTTGTAGATTGAAAAACAGTATAGTTAGGCCAATTATGCCTATACCTCATAAAATGGTTAAAAAAAATCAGCTCAAAAGTCAACCACCCAAGAAGATAAAATGTCTCATATAATTACACCTCTTGAAGTGCATTTCTGCTTTTATAAATGCTACTACATGTTCATGGAGATGCTTCTTTAGTTCATGTGCTAGAAGTCTGTGGTTTTGAAGGAGCAAGTCCTGAGATTTCTCTCTCAGTATTGAATGTTTCTGATTTAGCTATTTACAACATTTTCATTGTAAGTGAAAATCACAAACATATTTGTAACATCAAGTGTGTTTTATTTTTTAAAATAAATAGCCAAACAGTATTGCCAGAATTATCTGAGGAAATATCCATTTGATTTTAATTTTTATGCAGGCAATCACAGAATCACAGAATAGAATCACAGAATCCTGTGGTCAGAGATGCTTAAAATGGAAACCACTTGCCTCAGATATTAATTCATTCTGCAATCTGCAATGTGCCACTGACTGAATACACACCATCTTTTTGTTTCATACTTTGTAAAATAATTGTTCAGTTTTAACTTTTTTTTTTTTTTTAAATTCTGAATGATACATCTATTGGGAATAGTAAAATCATGATTATGAAACAATAGTGATAACAAGATGATACGTCTGCCAAAGCTGTATGTAATACAACATAGATTTCTTGTATATTTCTACATATTTATACACATATATAAAAATATGGATAGGTAGATGTATGTATATGTATTTATATGAGAGTATAAAAATGCACATATATATGCATGCATATCTGAATATAAATCTATACAAAATAGTCTTGATTTTTCACGTATTTCAATACATATATTTCAGAGAGAGGGTGGGAGAAGATCCAACTGGGCCTTATTTAAGAGTTATATGATCATCCTAGTCTGGAAAAAAAATGGTGTGATTGTATAAGATAAAGAAGCAATAACAGAAGAAGAGAGGCAAAGCATCTCAACTGTCAGACAGTAAGCTATTTAAATTAAGTGATAATGGTAATTGGAGTAATTCCTGCCTGTCCTATCCTACCCAGTGGCAGGTAGCTGGGCTTTGGTATAACAATACCTGGGATAAACAGAAGGCCTGAAACAGGATTCAGAGGATTCCATCCTCCCAGAGGGGCCTTGAAAGCATGCCGAGGTGTAGGTACATGAGACCAATGCTATCTAAACTGGAAGACTTCCAAGAGGAGCCACTGCATTCCATGTGGATTTTTTTTACCACCTCTGTAGCCACAGGAAAGTAAAATTTGAAGTTGTGGATGCAAAATGATTAGACAGTGATTTTAAAATACATTCAGCATGCCAGCATCACACCACCTAACAGAGCAGCAGTTCTTCAGGTGCTCTGAATTCCATCTCCCAGCACCCATCAATGTTGAGTGATGGCTTTCGAAGCCACCAAATTATACTATATCTCCTATATATTCAGACTGTGCTTTGCTATATTTTCTTACTGCTTTTCTCATAAAAACAAAGCCAGATAGATGCTTAGGGCTCACTTCTAGAGGCACTGAACATTGCAAAGGCACTTAGTGTCATCAGAGATGCCCTAAGACGTTCCTGCCCAGCCTCAGCTGCCGCTTCAGAACGACACAGGTCTGCCGTAGGTGCGGCATCGCATCTGACAGCCGTATGTGGATGCCTTAGGGTGTGTCAAGCAATGCCTGATGACAATGCATAGAGAACCAAATCAAATCCTCCTGGAGAAATGCTGCAATAACAAGTCTTGCCACCCTAGGCAGGTACCTCGGGCAGCCAAATCCAAAAATTTGCCCCTAGAGAGGTGAGGCAGACGTGTCTGGATCCTGCTGAGTCTGTGCTGCCAGGGCTCCCATCCCCTTGGATGGGGGGTGGTGGGTGAGAAGCAGACGAAAACAGGCTGCCTGGATCTGCCATCACTGTGTTGAGCCCTCAGACTGCTGCTGCAGGCCTCGTGCTGCAGTAGCCTTTTCTGAGTGTCTTTGCAGTCAATCCACTGCTCAAGGGAAAAATTTTCCTTTTTTCCTTATAGCCTGTTGTAGAGACACTTATCACCCAGGCTATTCAAACTGGCTCAGGGGTCCTGTTTAAAAGCAATCAGCTGCATAACATATGGGGCTGGCTGCCCCTATACCAATGTCTAATTTTAAAAAGGAGAGGTAGGGATTCAGAAGAGGCTATGCTCTTACTGCTTGGCATGCTCACATTCAGCAAGCAGGATCCAAAGTCCTTGGCTTGTACAGTTATATTTACAATTAGCTCTAATAATTGAGAAAAGACAGTTGTCCTGGAACTGACTCTGTGGGAACACCTGATCATGCAAACACAGAAGCTGAAGAAACCTCAAGGGACCCACACACACTTTTCACACCTCCCCGATTAGTGACTGGAGCCAGGCCCTTTTGCTTGTGATAGATTAATCAGACCTTAACTCAGCCTCTAATTGGATGACAATCAGGTTCTCAGGGTATGCTGAATAGTGGAAAAAATTCTCCTTCCCTTATATTTTATATGTCTTTCTTTTCTGGCCTAGCTGTCTTCTTTTTTTTTTCCCTTTTTTTTTAACATGATTCATTTACTTTGTTAGAGTTTCTCCTCCTTTAAATGAGCTGCATATTTTCACCCAGCATTACTAACTTCCATCAGTTTTCCACTGAAGACACAACCTTTTCTTCTTATTATAACAGCACAGCTTGCAAAGTGATAGCTAGGAATCAGATTGTGTCAGCACTCCCATTACAACCCCCCGTTTTCAGGGAGTCATTTTTAGTGTGGCCACAGAAATATACTCAGGACTTACTGCTGCTATCTAGGTTTTGTTCAAAGAGTGAATTTCCTTTTCCTCCAAGCAGATGAAAACATTTGACCACTTTT
This sequence comes from Brachypodius melanocephalos, assembly GCA_013398615.1. Taxonomy (NCBI): domain Eukaryota; kingdom Metazoa; phylum Chordata; class Aves; order Passeriformes; family Pycnonotidae; genus Brachypodius; species Brachypodius melanocephalos. Next base: position 37,331,318 of record VZSR01000520.1, read on the forward strand.
AAACTCCAGGAATATAAACAAACCAGCATAAGGGAGAAAGTGATGGGTTTATGGGGCCAAGGTTATGTCAGTGATTGTCTCCTCAACCCCTTTTCTGCCTCAGCACTTTACCCTCCCTCACAGTGTCTAGCCAAGAGAACTGAATAACATTCTCAATGAATGAATACACAAGGAGCCTCTGAGACCATTTTTTCCACAGGAGAATTTCAGCTCTTGGATATTTGTCCAAACTTTCTATCCATATATCCATTTAACTTCTCTTCCTATTTCACTAATGTCAGCTGAAGATGAAAGGATCCTAAAATTCCATTTCCTGGACTTTGTTCAATTATTTAAATTTAATGTTGGGGTTGGGGTTTGGTTTTGGCTTGAATTTTGGTTCATCTCATGTTGTTTTTTTTTTTTTTTTTTCCATTGACTGATAATGATTTGAATCTGAATTGATATGGTCACCTGAATTCAATAAAAATGTTTTCATTTTCCCTCAGTAATTTTTATACACCCTCAGATTACCTATATCTCTCACTAACTGTTTTTAATAAATATCAGCACTCTTGATTCAAGAGGAAACAAAATGAAAATATTTCCAGAATTATTTCACTGCACTAGAATTAGTTGTAACTGCACTGAACAAATTTGCTGAATGAATATGATTTCACAGTCTTGCAAAATCACTTCTATCAGCTTTCACATTCTATTGCAGCTGAACAAATAATATGAAGAGAAAGTGTCTCTGATTGTATGCGTTACTTATTTTGTCCTATGCCTAGGGAAACTGAGGGGTGTAGACTGCGGTGCCCCAATTGAAGCCTTCTGTACAGAATATCTGTAACAGACTATTCTAGGTCCCATGCCAAACCCAGGACTTTTCTCTATCCAGGGAGCCAATATTCCTTCAGTGGTAGCCCCTTATAGCAACTTCTGACATGTGAGTTAATACCATGCTCACACTGTCTCTCTCACCTAGAGGTCTGCCTAGGTCAACTCCATCCTTTAAACCAAATTATCTTTCTCTTCAACGTTGCTTTAGATGTAAACATCATGTCCTTGTTTGTAAGGTTCCACCTAACCATGCTCCTCTCTTTTTTTTTTTTTGACCAGCCTTTTAAGGTTATTTTTATACTGATGGTTTATATATATACACATCTTTCTGCACAATTACAAAGGAAAATTGTCAAGCACCTTGTTTCCAACTTTGAAGTCATGTTCAGTTGCATAACTCTGGACTGGTTCTTTCTAGAATTTCCCAGATAACAAGGAGACTGCAGTGATCAGCTGACTCCTGATTACCTCCCACATATCCCTACATAAACACACGAGTTTTCCATAAGCTCTCTGTGAAAGAACCCTGATGTGTCATTACAAATGTTGCCCTGGGAAGATCAAATTCCTCACCCCATTCTTCTGCTCCACTTATACATTTCACCAATGAAAGAGATAATTTTCTTTACTCAATCTATGACATCATTTCAATTGTGTATATTCAAATCCACATGCGAACCCATTTCCTTTTGCTACACTAGGTGGTAATTGCTTACGTGGCAATCATCCTATATGAAAATAGATTAACAAACCAACTGTGTTATTTAGACTTAAAATTCAACAAGTTTATTAATTATCTTGAACATTATGGCTATATGATGAACTCCTCTAGACCTCTTTAGTTATTTAGACTGCTGTTTCTATGAGACAAGGATCTTGTGGTGAGAATATATCCAGAAGGCTGTAAATCATAGTTTGCAAAACCTTAATTATCATAGCTCATCTTAGTAATAAAAAGGAAATTGCCCTAAACTCAGTTCTTATTTTCAGCAACCCAATAATTCTTTTTATCAGAATATCACAGTAAGGACTTTTGGGGTTTTTTTTCCTTTATATCTAATACTTTTTACTCAATATCTCTCTTCTAAAACAAACTAATAAAAATTAATGTTTCCCAATTTTTATTTTCCAGTTAATCTTAGCTTTTAAAAGTCATAAATATAATGTGGTTTCCTGATTTCAGCTTAATACCTTAATAAACCTGGAATTATTACTAACATTCTTTACAACTTTGTTCAAGTGCCTTTAGCAATTGTTGTTATTTTGTTCCTTGTGGGTAAGACTTTATTTTCAACCAAAACTTAGAGTCTGTTTTCAGACCTGCTTTTTGAGATCATTCAACTGCAGAGTGATGAAAAGTAAGTAAGAAAGTTGAGTGACAGAAAGATAAATGCAGTAATATAAATTTTGGCCTCTTCAGGTCCCAAACATTTCCCACAAAATCCAGTGTGTTACTGCAGCTTTACTGCAGCATGCATAAGAGCAGAATTAGGAGCTGATGCTTATAAGCTGAATTGTTTGGGGAAATGATGATGGATTTTTGGCCATTAAATAAAATCTGAGAGTACTGAGCAAAGAAGCATGTAGCTGAAATTGAAGAAGTCTTCGTTCTTCCCTCAGTAGGGGCTATTGGGTAGAAATGTGTCCTTTTCCAGAAAAGAAAAATGACCACTGAGAAGCTATTCATGGAGATGATCCACATTAGAGTGGTCAGAGAAGCCTTTTACATGTGGGTGGTTAACTAAAGAGTGAATAATCAGTTTCTGGTCCCCCAAGATGCCATAGGTCACAATTCCTCTGCTGTTGTGTTTGTGTAACACCATCTTTAACTTGGATTTATGTAAAGGAATGATTTGATGTCATATTCCTACGTTCCCAGGTGAAGCTTTCAGGGTATTTGCCATAGGTTATCCTCATGTTATATTTCTTTGTTTCTGAAGCTGACCTTTTAGTCAATTTTTTCTCCATCTTTCCCAGCAGCTTTGCAGATCTATGACATCTTTCCTCCAAAGGACTCGAGGTCCATTATAGCCATCAATAAAATAAAGGTGAGATTTTCAATGGCATGAAGGACATTTAGAATGACTCCTCTTCCTGGTTTTCAGGGAGACCTGAGCACCTATCTTACAATGTTATATCTTTGGATATTTCTCTTTAACACACCCCACAAGGATGCAAGGAAGTTAAGTGGAGTTTGTTCCATTTACTAGAAGGGAAACTGAGGCATGATTCCAGAAAACAGGCTATGTAAGGTTCACAGCTGTAGTTTCCTAGAAGATCACCTAAGGGATTCAAGTCCTGGGCTGCTATCTTAATTATTAAACTGTCCTTACAGGCAAATCTTCACTTTTCCTGCTGCTACATTAATTCAGATTACATCTGTGACATGAGAAGAAAGGACCCTTCTTTAAAGATGTTCCAGCTTCTTCAAGTCCATTCTAGACTATTTTAAAAGAAAATTCATGGAATGTACCCCCAGAGCCTAGAGCAAGATTTTTTTCAGCTGTTCTGGTCTATTGGGTTCATATGTATTCAGGGCTTCAGGCACTTTATGTAGCTAGTTGATTAAATATATATTTAGAATTTTTCAATATGCATATTAATTACCCAATAGACTAGAATGACTAGGAGAAATTTCTGCCCATTGTGTAGAAGCATTACAAAATTCCTGTGAAAAATAGCAACTGCACATGCTTAAATACTTAAATTCTTTCTGTGCTGGACCCCTCTTCTTCTCCCTAACATACCAGAACCATGTTGTATCATGCCTTGGAATAATCACTGGACAAATTTCAATTATTGCATTGCATGGATGCAAAATCTCACCTTAAACTGATTTTTTTTTTCCTCTCTAGACCACAAACTGATAGATCACCCCAAGTGCAAATTGCTGCAGGATCGGGACCCTTAGAAAGTACCAGAGAGCAAATCCATCATTATTGTTGATAGTGTTCTAATATTTTTTAAAATACAGTCAGTTGATGAGGATCAGGAATGATGAGTGCATTGTCTTAGAGTTTGAATCTGTATTCATGGGTGGGGAATGAGGAGTAAGAGAACAGTACCAGAGGTACCGGTAAGACCACAGGTATATCCAGAGGAGAATACCCAGGCAGGAGGTGTTTGGGAATGTGTGTGGTCCAAGGAGCTGGTGAAGAGACTAAGAAAAAATCTGTGCTATCCTCTTTCCCTGGTCCTCTCACTCCTTCCCAAGAGCTCTGGATTTCATGGTGCATGTTCCCACATCACTGCCACTTGCATGGTTGTATCTGAATCCCTTCATGTCTAACTCCAGGAATACACTTTTGATGTGCCCTTTCCGACTATACATCCCAAATGCTGAAATCCTCTTTCTCAGGCTACTCCTAGTAACCCTGTAAATATGTGTTTGAAGATGTGTTCCCATGTTTTGGGCACAGTGTTTTACAAACTGAGAAACCACCAGATGAGAAAAGAAAGCTGGTTGCAGAAGAGCCACATAGGATCACCGAGATGCTTGCAGATATATTTCTGTTCTGTTAAATTACTGGAGACCAAATAATCAACAGAATCATCTCATCCCAGTCCCCCTCTGCCTACTTAAGAAACCATTGTATGAGGACCATAATGCAGAATGGTTGATTGAGGACTCACTCCATTTCCTAGGTTACACGAGAAAGGCCCCAGCACTTCATACCAGTGGTTTTTTGGTTTTTTTTAATCTAGTCCCCAAAGGACATATTTTTGTGTATGAGGGAAGATTGCTTAGAGAACACTGAGCCACTTACAGCTGTGAAATAAGATGCTGCATAGCTCCTCTTGGAAATAAAGCATGATGGGTTTCAGTCTCAAAACAGGCTCCTGAAATTCAAGAGTTAAGTTCTGTCTGCTGGTTTACACAAATTTATAGCAATTCCTCAACTGACTGATCTGTTGGAAAAGTTTCAAGATGAATCCTGTGTTGTTTTAAAGCTCTCCTGGCCCTTTCCTGAGGGCAATGGACAGAGTAGCACACCATTCCCTGATACTGGCTGTAAAAGCTGCACCCCAGCAAGTCAAGAATCAAGGAAGATAAATGCTCTGTCAACCTGCTCTGCCACTATGAAAGGAATGGAGCTGAAGTGTGTGCTGATGGACCATGAAATCTGAGGAGAGCCACAAGTCACTCAAGGTGAGAAATATGCTCTGGAGGTCGCGTAGTATCTTTGATGTTTCTGTGAAATTATCACACCATAAACTGACAGCCTAAAATATTAGATTTTGACCTTTTTAAGTCAATCGTATCACTTTTTATCTCAAAGATCTTTCATTTGCAACTTGGTCACATATCAGAAAGTTTAACGTCCTTTTCGTGGTAAGAAACAGGTGCAAGCAAACCCTCTGGGAAAGAGTCAGCTATGAAAGCCATTCGTAATCTTGTGCTCTTGCCACACTATCTCACTTCAAATGTGGTATATACTTGTTAAGTTGAAGCATAAATAATGCCACTTGCACATCTGCCTGAAAAACTCAGGGAAGGCAGTGCACACTGTGCTTTTCACAGGCATAATCAGGGTTGAAGTGCAAATGTTGAGGCCACAATCAAAGGAGATGAATCCTCAATAAACAATTGCCAACATGAATTCTCAAATAAACATGAAACCCAGTAAGACATTAATATGAGTACAGAGGAAGGGTAGGCAAACACATTACTTTGGATTTTCCTGGACCCCAGTTACACTCAGTGCTTGGAAAATACTAGAAATTTTGATTAACACTTCTCTTTTTCTTTGGCTAAACTGAAGATTTTTAAAACTCACCTTAAAGGACAATAACTGAAAAGAGTCCTCAACACAACAAATTGAGATCTGTACTACTGGTGCCATCAGCAACATGATGGTCTAGGGTTTCAAAGGAAATATAAAATATTCTCTAAATTCACATCTTTCACAGGAGAAAGGAATAAGCTCATTATATTGCGATAAAATCACTAGATTTACTGAAATAAGGTCAGATAAACAGAAATCCCATTAGGGAAATTGTGTCCATCGTTACTATGGTGTCCCATATGAAATGGCCAGTTTCTTGTCCTATAAATACCCAGAAGTAGGAGAACAATGATGCATAGTAAAAGTGACACTTCTGTACGTCCATTACCTCAGCCACTGATCTGCTCCACAACTCCCAGCAGCCATTTTTCCCTTCTCCTTGGCAGAGTAAAGCTGTAAGGCTTCAATTGCTGTACGATAGGAATTCTTTGATCATGAAACCAGCCAGAGCCCAGTGACTTAGAATTCACTTATTCTGTGGTGAGTCAGTGACTCCATGGACAAGGAACATTTATCTCAAAGAAGACCTGATATTCATAACCTGTATCATCATGCTATGATGTCCAGGTAAGAAGAATGATGGTGTACCTGCTATAAGTATTCTCAGATATCGTATGACTTTAAGCACAGTTTAGCCACTGAATTAAATGGGAAATTACATGATTTAAGACTTTGAATAAAATATTGGTTTTGGAACAAAATAAAAGAAAATTATTTTATGTTATTTTGGATAGCTAAAAATGAAATTTTTATAATATAAATTTTGTTTATAGCATGGATATGATATTAAAACATAATTTAAAATACTCAAAAGTAAAATGAGGAGTGAGAAGAGAAGCCAAGTGAATTGAAGTGAAAATAACAGATCTTATGATAGTTAACGTAGGCCTGAATTTTTCTATAAAGATTGTTTTTCTGATTAATACTATGTGTCAGATAAAACCTCAGGTCAGCTCTACTCCAGATGACAAAATTTTTTTTAACTTTTCTTGTAGAAAAGAATAGCCATCCCAGATGTTAGCTTTCATTCAAGAGTGGGATGATGCCATTTGTTGATGGTTCCATCGGTGTTGGGTAGAATGGCATATAGGAACCACGAGAATAATAGTTAGTGAAAGCAGCCTTCACTGTTTTTCCTCCCACAGGAATTAGGGGTGTATGTCACAGGTGGGACTTCTACAGCACTGCCCAAAACTGCAGACCAGTCCAGGATCTGCAAAGAGGCTCTTTGGCTAGGTTTGAGTTTAGCATCTTTGTATGTACTATGTAAGCTTGTGACATAAATAGTTGTGCCCATGTAATTTTAAAATTATTTGAATGACACATTCTCTGATTGGCTGTTGCACAGCCACTGTACATAACTTTTTCTTCCTCTCTCTGGTTTAAGTCTCTTCCAGTTTCCATGGCTTGCAAGTTTTAAAAAAACAAACAAACAAACAAAGAAAAAAAAAACCAAAAAACACATCCCAAACAAAAACAAACAAAAAAGAAACAAGCAAAACAAACATGATATTCAGACAAATACTTGTTTTTCATAAGTTGCAAAAGAAAGGTCCTTTCCCATCCTCGTTTTAATTTTTCTTCACAACTTAATGCATAAACTGCCTGTTTGCACAGATGTGTTTCATAGTTCTTCACAGGACAACCCTGAGCTTTCCCACCATCCACTGAGTGGTTGCCAGTGTCATGGGACTGTGTGACAACAAGAAGCAGTAGAAGCAACACACCTGCAGGTCCCTCTCAGCAGCAGCACCACATCTATTGGTCACTCAGGGATGAGTAAATGTTATCTGCAGTGGAGAAAAAGGCAGTGACAATGCAGGGAAATGCATTGATGGGACAGATACTGGCAGGAAAAGCTCTTGCATGGTAAATGCAGAAAGCCAAGTGTGGGCAGCAACTAAAAATCGAGAAGCCATGGAATGAGGAGGGACCAAGTTAATTCCAGGGAAAGAAATAACCAGAATGAAGAAGGGTGGGAGAGATGAGACGAAGGAGAAATGGGGAATCACAGCCATGAGATATTTTAGGTCATTTAAAGAAACTGACAAAGAGATGACCAAAATGTTTGTTGGTTTGCATTTTTAAGTCAAAATAAAGCTTAGGGTGGGTTTGTTGGCTTCTAAGTTCAGAATAGACATGCATTATGGAATGAACCCCCTTTAAGGCCGATAAAGGTGTCTATGTAAGTTTTACATAAGGTGCTCAAAGGCACTCCCTGCTTTGAAAACTGTGTCCAGTCAGGCCATTGTTTGATTTTAGTGCCTGTTTTCTATCAGTCTCGACACAGAGGCAAGACCTGTGGGAGGGTAGGCAGCTATGGTGTCCCCATGTGTAGAGCATGTACAGAATTTGTCACTCTGACTCATAACAGGATAATCGTTGTCATGAGTGAGGGTGTTGGATCTTCTTCTCATCTGCACAAGTCCCAGTGTGAAATGAATAATGCTACTTTTTCACTTTGAGGCAGCAGAGCCCAAGTACGGCCCAACTGCACTGGCTAAAAAAACATTTATCTAGATCTTGCTGGTAGAAAGTAAAAAAATTCAGAGAAGAGAAAAATCAGCCTTCACTAGCAATTTCCTTCCAGTAGCTGAAAAGAAAATTAATATTCTCTCCCTAATCACAGGTATTGTATAGTTGGAAATAAAGACTTTAATGGTGGATGGCATTATATTGTCCACCTGATGTTACCTCAGGGACAGGGACAGCAAGTGTGAGGCCCTTTTATTTTGAGTTTGCTTTTACACCGAGAATAGGTTCTTAGGTGTTGCAGTCATAGATCCTGGGAAATAAAGCTAGTGATGAAGAGACCTGAAAGCCCATCTGTTACATACAGATGTCACATATTGTGCAGAGATGAGAGGCTTTGCAGGGTGTACTTTTTTGCCTTAAAATAGTGGGAGGAGTCTCTTATAATTGAGAACAGATGGGAAAAAGAAGGGAAAAGCACCCAGATCATCCCCCTTACTGTCATGCTTCAAGAAGCATGTTTCCTTTTTTGTGTGTTATCATGTACCTGGGTGTCTACCTGACAGTGTGTTGTCCACTGTTTAGTTACAACAGATTTTTGCAAAGCTTCCTATTTTAAGAGATGTGAGAAACTACAAATGTGCTGTGTAAGGTACGTGAACATTGCACAGGAAGTCAGCTCTAGCACAAACTCAGCAGTGACTGATCCACTCTAAGCCAGAAAACCTTAAAAATTACTAATGTGTTTTTTTAAACAAAACTATATGGAATAACCTTAGCCTCACAGAAGTGGCATCAGCTCAGTGCAGTGGACAATAAAAATGGAATCAAGTTTAGGAGAGCATATCTTGGGTGTTCAATCTGTTTTCTGGTGGAATTCTGTCCCCATTGTGAAACCTCAAAAACCACAATTTCATTTAACAAATACTTGTCATTGCACCTATGTCTGGTTTCTCAGACGTTGTTGTAGAGACAGAAGAGCAACTTCTGACTGTAATCTCAGACATCCCTTCTGTTCAAACATTTGAGTTTCAGCAAAACCCATTTATCTTGTGTTGCATTAGACCCATGAGCTTTTATTCTGGAGTGGTGGAATAAGCATCTGTGTTCAGAAAAGCTGCATCAAGCTCAAAGGTTGAGTGAATAGATAGGTGAGATAGTGAGCATGCAGAAATTCAGGAATGTGCAAAGTTAAGACAATTATTTTTTCCTCTTCTTTTCGTTGGGTTTGGGTTTTTTTGTGGTGGGGGGAGGCTTGGTTGGGTATTTTTAATCTCAGTTTTCTGCTCTTTTGAATGTAAAATAGCCAAAGTAAATCTACGCTATCCAAGTAAAATCTGCATGCAAAAACTGGACAGTTAAGTGGTTTTCCAACAGATCAGCTGCATGACCAGACAGAGACACACACACACACACAGGCACACACACAGACACACACACACACACAAAAGATTACGGGTTCATGACTATACTGTGCAGTTATCTCAGGGAAGGTGGGACACTGGAATGAGCTATTGTCATCTCTACCATCAGTCCCACCTCCTCTAGCTGTGTTGGGGGCCAAGGCACGCATGGCTCCTCATGTTTCAAGGCATCCTGGTGTGCACTGGCAAGCAAAGAGAGCAGCCCATTGCAGCCATACCGCAAGGAGCCGTGCTAGACTTGCTGCTGGATGTTTCCCTTTGCACTGCTTACATCAGCTGAAAATAATCATCTTTAATCCAAACAGGAAATGGTTTGCTCACACCACCACAGCCAACATGCAGGGCAGGGCGTTCCTGTTAGAACGGAGCTCAACAACAAGGTTCAAAATAGAGATAGAGGAAAAGATACGGTGCATCACCTCAGGTGCAGACAAATTTGTGAAAAGAAAGCAAGTTATGACACCAGTTAATCAGAAAGTCTGTCACTCGTGCAAATGTGGCAATACCCACTTCATGATATTTTGTTCATCTGTTTTAAATCAGGTTTGAAGCTTTCCAGGCTGTCCTCTGCTTCTGAAGGAGTGCCCACTCTCTTGCAGTATGGATTTGGAGCCAAATAGCCTTGGGGAAGACCAGTAAGTGACCATTGACAAGGCAACAAGACCTGATTAATTATTAGCAAATGACCCTTAAACCCTGTATTTAGGAGTGGAGATGGATCCAGATATTATCAATGTTTATCCAAGTTTCCTCAATAATCTTCAGAGGTAAATAACTAAATGACTTGCCTTATACAAACATGTCCCTGCCATGACACAGACTGACTGGGAAAAAGAAGGTCCTAAAGTTTAGTTCCATCCTCATTTTGGTGTGATCAGGTGCTCTGTTATGTTATTCTGTGTGCATATAATGATTGAAACATTCTAGAAATCTGCACGTATTTTTTTTGAAAAACTGAGACACTTAAGTACCCATGCAGGTAGATGCCTATCAAAATTGTTAATGTGAGGCTTTAGGATCTTTAATTACTTTCCTACTTTTTAAGTCCTACTAAACACCTTCTGTGCATTTTAACACCAAAGAACATTTAAAATTTTCTGTATCAGCTACCACAGAATTCATGAGATCACAACTGCCTGAATATACAAACTGCCAAGCTCTGAGGTACTAGAGAAATTTTACTTCCTCTCAAAACTTTATCTGCTCTGAAAGGCCAAACATTTCTGCTTGCCTCTAGTCACCAGCAAAATAGTTAACGCCCCTTACTAAGAAATTTTTCTTCCTATTAATAAAAAACTGACTCAAAGCTTCCTTATGTCATGCTGTCTTGACCACATTCATTGTCAGTTATATTCCTGGAAAAAAGGATTTTCAACTGCACATTTGGAGTGGAGAGAACAACTGCAATAATTCACTGCGTCATCAAAACACTTCAGCAAGCTTTAAAGACAAGCAAGGATACAGCTCTCTGTTTTGATACACTAAATTAGAGATCCCTGTTTTAGTGATCTTCATTAATTCCTTATTAAGCATGTTAAAACATTTTCTGGTTCTGTAGGAAACAATTGTCTATATTTAATTGGATTCTAACCCATTTTTTCTCACTTTTTATTCTAGCTCTTGAGTCTTCTTTATCTCCAGAAATCTTGATAACAATAGTTGGAAGTTAAATTTTAATAGTAAATGGATCTGTTCTAACATTTATATTTGCAAAGGTTTAGAGGGCATACTGTCCTTACATGACAATTCTGTCATTTGTCACTTCATGACTTTTTTTCCTATAAGATTTTGTCTACTCAAAGATGTTTAAAAAACTCGTTTCTGTAACTAGCATGAATATGCAGATCTTTGTGTGTGAAAGTAAGAGATTAAACCAAAAAAAAAAAGTTGAGAAAATACTCTAATAAAGCTTGAATATGCAGACAACAATCAATTGCTTGATTCAGTTTTTCCAACATTCATTTGAAATAATTCTTATTTCAGTTTTATAGGCTGGCTTGAAATTCTGTGGTCTTTGCAGACAATATGTTTGTATTTTTTCTCCTCTGTGCTTCAAGTGAATCTTATTTCTTGGAATTTTCGTTCATTCTGGAAATTTTAATCCTCGTCTAATAATTCACCCTCTTCTATATCCTAGTTAAGACTTTCCCCAAAACTATTGAATCCCTGAATAAAACATGATGAACATGAAACAAAGTGCAAAATGCAGGCTTTTTTTACAGTGGTAACTTTTAACTTTACAGTGGTAACTTTATTGGATTCCTCATTGAATAGTTTCATCTAATTTAATTGCTGTTTTGTTTAATTATCAGTTGTGTGGTGTTTCATCCTAAGGAGGAATTTAATACTAATCATATTTAATGATGAAATGTGGATATCTGGATGGCAATGTTGATGAAAGCATGTTTACTAAATGTCAATGGTGCATAATTATGACTAGTATAACTGAATAATTTGGCAATGTGAAAATATTTTTCTTTATGTTTTTGTTTTAAAGGTAGAAATGGCAGTTTTACATGTTTGCTGGGGTTTTTTTATGATGTAAGGATGCCTTGAAAATATCACAGAAGTTTGAAGTTTAAATTATTTTTTTGTATTTTAAATGAAAATTTAAATAGACAAATATAGTTGTAAAGTGGCTGAATGGTTGAAAACAACAAATATTTTTTGTCATTTTTCCAAAAATCAATCTCATACTTTTCTACTACATTGGCATTCCAATTACACTCTCAGAACATTTTCAAATTTTGGAAAATTACATTAAAAATTGAGTTGAAGTTTGTTAGCTTTTTATTCTATGCCACTATTCTGTACATATGAATATTTAAAATATATATTTTTTAAATAAGTCTTGGAATAACCATCTTTTTAATATAGTATTTTTAAATGTTTAGCTATTCTTTTTAGTAACAGTACATGTCTTAGAAAGCATGATTTTCAATGTTTATCCAGAAGTGTAAGATCCGTATTTTAAACCCAGAACTATGCATCATTTGGGCAAATCTTAGCTGAGCCACTAACGTCTTTCAAATGAAAAAAGAAACATCCTGTAGTTACATCCTTTGTCATATTTTTTTTCTGAACTCAGTGAATAACATCTTACACACTTTGCTGCAGACCTTTCACCCAGTGAGTACCTTTGTCGGAACATCCTCTTCTTTGCATATACACAGATTTTCTCAGAGGTGACCACTGTGTGTGTGTGTGGAACGCTGAATGCAATGGAATTTAGAGCCCAGAAACACCTTGAACAGACTGAGAATCCGTGATGCAATAAGCACAGGCACCAAAACAATACATTATCAGTGTAAGTTTAGACGTGATTGAACCAGTTTCTTTTTCATTTTCCACACCTTCCGAGCCAGAGGTTGGTTTTGCTGGAGCAATAATGTCCTGTCTGTACATCTCTGTGTCAGAGAGTGCTGGAGGAGGGAGACAAAGGGGTAGGCAGGGTGGAATTCCATGCTGGAAGAGATGGAAAGCAATTAATTGTAAGGGAGTGAAGGATGTTGGACAGGAGGTTTGCAGAGTCACAAAGGTATGTAGCTGTGAGGAGTGAAGAGGGGAAGGGAAAAGAGCCCAATCAGGATCCCGTGCTCTGAAAGATGGGAAGAGTGCTAAGGAAGGAGAAGAAGTGAAAGAAGGAAAAAGACCTCTGCTGGCAAAAACACACCTCTAAAACTTCGATAGTCCTCTGCAATCTGCTGGCCCATTTCAACCTTTAATATATCTTTACTTAGGGATTATAACAGACTTGATTCCAAGGTCTCAACAGGAAAAAAACATGCTCTTCTGTCCTGGTCTTTGGTATGACAGACCCCAGTCTAGCCTGGATTGTGAGCAGCCTGGGAACAGCTTGCTACATTTCAGAAAGAAGCACCTTCTTTCTGAACCTATACCTAGAGCACTTACATAAGCAAAACTTTATCTATTGAACAAGGAAGAGCTCAGGGAGAAAAAAATAACTTCTAGATGACTTTGTGCATGAACAACTTGCAATCCTCCAGCAGATAGATATTCTGCCTGATTTTCTCTGTGGGGATACTATTCCACCTAAGGTTTTTTAATTCCCACCTAACTCCAGAACATCCACCCGTGGGTTTTAAAGTACAGGTGTTTATACCAGTCTGTCCAACAAAGAAATTTTCTCTGATGCAATGATAGATGCAGTAGTAATTTCAGAACCCAGTTTTATAGGACTGTATTCACTGATAGATGAGGAAGTGAAGTATTAAACAAGACAAGTAATTATAGAAGTCCACATGGATTGAGAGCAAGTGAAAACCAGAGGATAGTAACTTGAGCTTCCTGTTTTCCATCTACTCATAGCAGAAGGATAAAAAGAATAAGGTAGAGATTATGTGAATGAAACAACCAAGGAAAGACTCAGCTTACTCATATTAAACCATCTGTGATTAAAACAGAAAAAAGCCTATTGAATAGTAAATTACATTGTAATTACTTTCAGTTCTGTGTAATTGTCTTTGTTTTTACACTCAAAAAGGTATGTCTATTTGGATGAACAACTGGAAAACAAACTTCTTCTGTGTTTATGTTTGTTGAATCAAATATGATTTTGCAAAAACTTATGCAATAGCAATTTTAGAAATGAAGAAGATCTTTAGCCTAAAATATTTTTACCAGAACTTTCTATTTAGTTTAGCAAATTGTCTCATAAGTGTGAGAACAGTTTCTTGATCAGGAATCTTAACTATTTGAGTTGTGCCTAGTGGGAAGTGCAGATGTTGCTACTTTAGATTATCAGAACAGTTACAGATTTGAGGGGAAGTAAAATTTCATGAGTACCTAAGAACTTGGGAGTTTGTGCATTCAGGGGATTATGATTGTCTAATTTCAAAGTAGCTTAGATAGATGTTTTTCAATAGAGCATGTGTGAATTGAAAATCAAGGGGACCTGGAGACTAGGAACATATAAATGGCTTTAAAAAGTGAAATGTTCAATATGATTGACTTTTTTTCACATAAAGTCTGAAAAATGGTAAAAACTACATGAAACTGAAATTAAAACTGAGATTCCCTTTCATTTTCATAAATTCTCTGCCTAATTCTAGTTGGGACAAGCAGTGTGCTATTGAGTTATCACCACCTTGGCTAATATGACTTACTTAAAACAGGAAAACATGTGAAAGGACTTCATTTTGCCACTCCTTAATTTAACAGTGATGCACAGTTTAGCTCTCTCAGATGAAGAAGATATTCCAGTAAAACAGGATTAACAAAAAACAAATTAACCTTTTTTTCTATTAGCACTTTGCATCTTTAGTTAGACTGAAATAAACAGCCAATCTACTTTCTAGTTGTGTATGTTCAAGGCTTTGAAGTTTTAAAATTTAAGTCTCCTTATTGCACCAAGTACACCCAAAAAAGAAAAAGAACAGTGAAAAAGAAAGGTCAAACTAAATAACATTAAACTTTTCCATCAGCTTGAGTTGTAGAAGACAAAGAGCAAAGTAAGCTGGTAGAAGTAGCTTCATTCCTCTCTTAGAGCCAGCTGTTATCAGATATGAGTCTGATAATAATTATGAAATTTATCAAAGAGCAGATTGACATCCTAACAGCCATTATTTTCATTTCATGTCCAGCTGGAAGCCTCTGGAATACACATTGTTAATCTTTTTTTCCCATTATCCCTCTCAACTCCATCCTCAGATTATTCAGACCCTATGTATGCTTTTGTGGGAAAATTTTAGCCTCATCTGTATGGCAGATGATACAGACAATTCTTATGGGCCTTTTTTTTTTTAACTGATTTTATTTCAAACAAATCACAATGTCATTTTCTATCATCAGCATTTGGGATAGTACCTCAGGAAAAAGACACATACTGTAGGTTTTGCTACTTTGTGAAGTTGAGTAATGGTGTAAATGATGAAAATAAATGTACATTTTCTCTTCTGCATAACAGTAAGCACTGTGCCTCTTCCTGAAATACTGCAAAACATAACACCAAGTGTGGGCTTGACAGAGACTGTCTCACTTTTCCCCTGGGCCTCAGGTGGTTGAAATGAATTTGGATTGTTTACCAGAATACAGGGTTTTTACAGTTACAGGAACATCTACATTCTCAAGTACATCCCCGGTGTTGGTTGAGAGGCAATATGGAATGTCTCTCCCTCTGCTATTTTTTTCATTAGTTCTAAGTTTTACAGATAACTCTTTGTGGTCCACAGTAGAAGATATTTATTGATGTAAACCTCAACTATCTGCTCCAAGATACCAGGTATTTATTTTCTCAAAAACGACCATTATTTTTTCAATCATGGGCTGATTTAGTCTAAGAGTAAGTTAAAGAAACATATGATACTGTTAACAACCTGTCAGAAATCTTTTCATTTAGGACAAAAGAGTGTTAAACCACTGTTCAAAGCTTAAAATCCCTCTACCAAAATGGCTTGTGGTCTTTTTGCTTCTGTAAAATTAATTTTATATCTGGTAAAGGGTGTGAGTTAGGTTGATTCCTTTAAAATTTAAATTAGGAGCTGCTGTGAAGCCTGGGACTTAGTTTTATGGGTGTTCACTGAGGTTTACAAACCCATTCAGCAAAACTCATGGCTGGTGAGTGAAACTGTGCCCCTCAGAGCTTCAACCCACTGCTGAGACATGAGGAGCTCTATGAGGCACACAGAAGCATTTAGTGGAAATGTTGCTGGTATTAATTACTGCAAGAAAACCAACTTGCATTTTTTAGGTTAGATCATAAACCCTCCAGCTGCTGAACACATCTATAGGTATCTTCCTGCTGCATTTATTTGCCTCCTAAAGTAGCACAATGCTGAGAAAATGGCAAGAATTAAAATGAACTAAAGTAATTTCTTGCATCTGGATGGCAACTGAAAGTCCAGATAAGTAAAGTTGTGAGGAGTTTTTTAAAGATTCAGCTTCTGTGGTTGTTTATTCAACAGCAGTTTAGGCACCAGGCAAACTAATTGTTTTTCTCTAATGCCTTAAATTAAACTACAGACATCACTGACCTCAGGGTAAGGAAGAGACTTTTAACAAACTCACAGACTCCAGAAGTGAAAAGAATTCCTTAATGCTGCTGTGAAGGAAGCTTTATGCCAGGGTGTCACAGTTTCATGAGCAAAGGAGAAGGAAAAAAAATACAACTCCATTGCTTCTAATTAGTGGTTAATTCTTGTTTATTAGAATCAGGTTCAAACCAAAGAGAAAAGAAGGAAAAATAAAATAAATCAAGGGACAAAAAGAGAAAGAGTTATTCAGGGGCCCTAAGCTTGCTAGAGATCCAGATCTATTCTTTGACCCCCTCTAAACTGACTCTCCCAGCTTTTCCATCCAGCCTTTAAAGCAACACGAATGAAAAATCTCTTCATTTCCACAGAGCAAAGCTGTCTATTTGTATCCCCCAGTTGCAGCTGATATATGTAGTAAATGATACCAGAAACCCTGCTGCTCAGTGAGGGGTAGAGCCGTTTGGACTCCCCAGTGCGTCCCCATCCTCCTCCAAAAACGCAGGAGCGGCTGAGCAGGATCTGCCGCCTTTCTGTGAGTTCAGCCGAACATCTGCTTCAGTCGGTTTCCTGTGCAGTCTTGAAAGACATCTGTAAAAGACCCCAGGAAGGGACTTGGGCCTGAATTTTTTAATTCTATAGATGCAAGATAAGGAGCTTAGATAACAGCCTAACCTCCTCATTTCTGCAACGCACTTGGTGATCTTGCATAAAGCTGATCCTCTCATTTAATAGTGATGAAAATTTCATCAACAAAATTTGCTTTTGCTCTGCCAAGTCATGACAACTTCAATTAGAGCTGAGCTGGAGAGGCATTTGGGTGATTACATCAGTCCAACTGGATGTCCTCTTCTCCCTGTGATGGCTCTTTCTATGCCATTCTCTGGGTATTTGATCTTTCTATCCAGATTCAGGCGGCTGAGCAGTGAGATGTAATAAAGAGTATCTGAAACAGTTTGGAAGAATCTGCCCACAGTCATGATTTTCATTCTTCATTCATTTTTTAAAGCTGTAAGTTAAATGTGCGCTAAACAACAAGGCAGTCAGATCCAATTTTGCAAGGTCTTTGCTGAAAGCTTGATAATTTTGATGAATGCAACAACAAAAATACATTATATGAAGCCTATCTTCCTCAAAAAAGTCTGTATTAATGGTCAAGTGATCTTACTTTGTTTTCTTTTCTTAAATCCACTTTAAACAGCACTTCCTTAATTTTCTTCAGTGCTTAGATATGGTATGTTTTGGTAGTTCATTTTAGAAATTCCATTCTACAGAGCATTTAAAAATACAAAATATTTAACTTTTAATGGACTATGAATACTGGTAAAATACTGACCAGAAAAGAAAGATAAGGATTTCACCACCTTAGATTTATTGCTTGTAAACAACTCAGTGAAATAATGTGATTTGTAATAAAAACTGTACAAAGCACCAGTTGCCAGTCAACATACACAAAAATTCTAATTTCATGTTGATCTTGGAAATTGCAATTATCTTAAAAGATTGAACCTCAAATTCTAGTAAAGGTGAAATGGTAAATGGAGGAAAGTGAAAGAGATAAGCTAAAGGCATTTGCTTTAGGTTTCTTTGCATTATTCTTCCTTTTTTTCTCCTTTTGGGCCTGCTTTCTAGTGGAGATATGACCAGGATGACCAACCTCTCTGCCGGTTCCTGCAAAATAACCTTTCTTTAGTTAACAAAAAATTCAAACCAATGTGATAGAGGGGGTAAAATTTGAAGGATGTTTAACTTTTTATAACTTCTGTGAAAGTTGATGCATAGCTGGGGGAAGCACACACAAAAAGAAGTGCTTCCACTGAAGAAGAGATGGGCAGAACTCAGCTACCATATGTTTTGCGAGCAACAGTCAGACAGTCAAGGAAAAGGTAAAAACCAGTGAGTGCATGGGGGCATGCATGCTCATGCTATTGCATTTATTTCATAGCTACAACAGTACACAGATGCGTTTATTGCAGCTAGAGCTAGAAAAATTTTCTGAGTGCAGGAGACATGAATCCATGGGAAAAGACTTTAGTAGTTCAACTGCTCACAAAGTCAGTCTTCTGTATTCCCATCAGAGCACCTGAACATTCTTTTATGTTAATAAGAATTGGATTTTTTTTACCCCAGCACTTAGGTTTTCACTTGGACTTCTCTGAGGACAAGGCCAATTTGAAAACTTGCAAACTTGCAAACCTGCAAACCCCAAATCTGACTTTCTGATCTTTCTGGGACTTGTCTTTTTCTCGACTTTGATTGTGATGCTTGAGTAGCATTTATAAGGAAATTGCAAAGCCCAATTAACAAGTGCTGTGTCTAACAAATCATTTGTGGATAACCGGATGAGGAAAACAAAATCTACTTCTATAATCACATTTTCAGAAAATATTTTTCTCACTCAATTCTTTTTTGGAGCTCAGATCTGTACAAATCACACAAAGTACAGTAGAAACTTGTAACCTCTCTTAAGCTCTGCAGCTTGATGGGCTTATATTTAGTTATCTTACATAGTTTCTTGAAATAGCCATTGACAGGGCTAGGTGGCTAATTAGGTTCATTTTATATAAGTTGGAGGCAATCCGTGAAAAGCTGAAGTAATGGTTAAAGTATTTAAAGAATAGGTCTTACAGTGAAAGGCTCGAGAAGCTCAATCTGTTCCATTTATAAAAGAGTAAAGGCCCATTTGTTCACAACCAGTCATCCCCTTACAATGGGAAAAAATTAATGGCAAGTTAATCTAAAAAAAGAAATTCAAAAGATATAATGTTATCTAAAGGCTGATCTGTATCGTTGGATTATTCAGGCCATGAAGCGTGGTTTTAAAGCTCTGAGGTATCACTTCACAGAGATTATGACTGAGGCACCAGATTATGACCTGCACCCAAACTAACAGAACTGCCTGACAGTCAGAATACTAAACTCCTGCAGTAAAACACTACAGGTTTAGCATCATTTTATTAACAAGCCCGGGAGTATTGTATGTCCTGAATTTAACAATGCCATTTTTTCAAGCTTTCTACAGGAATATTTTTACATTCATTTCAGCTCCACTCCCTACAAAAGATACATGGCTGTTCATCCAAATGCTTTACATTTACTTGCTTCTGCCCAATAGATATTGGGCTTCTGCCCAATAGATACCGGTTTATTTCCCCCACTCCTTTTCTCAGCTTCCAACCTAGCAGTAGCAGAAGGATTCTGCAATGGCCTGGGAACTTCATGCTTTGCAGGTGAACTGCTACTACTGAAATTTAATTTCCTGTCTTCCTGAACAAAAGGTATAACGATCTTACAAACAATGGTTGTCTGAGACATAAAACCCCAAAGGTGTGTCCACCTTATAATGCATTCAATGGGTTTTTTTCAAGCAATGACAACCCCAGGTAAGAAAATGAAAAAAACCCACCCATCTGCTATTGCTTCTGGAAATTCACCTTCAGGAGGCAAAATAAAAACTGGAATTAATGTGTTTGTTGCCTACATACCTGGTGTCCTCTGAAAAGGTCTTGAGTTGATTAGTTACCCCTTCCAGACAAAATGTTTCCCTCTCATCCTAACCCCTGAGATATTCCATTATTTAGGAATAAATGCTGCTTGGCAAAGCATGAGGCCAGCACAGAATAAAAACAAAAAAACCAGAAGCACCTACTTATCTTCCTGAAGCTAAATTAATCTAAGTAGTAGACTTTAAGGGCAAGGAGTAGGTCATAGCTAATGTTGCTAGTGGCTTCTCCCAGTCAAAATGAGCTTGTTAGTGGAGTGAGATACTAGTTATAAGAAGAAGTTCCTAAATTTTTAGACAGCATGTATTTATTCTGCCGTCATCAGGTATCCTTTTTATGACCACTCCTGACTGTACCTGTCAGAGACATGTATCTACAAGAACATTTTTGCTTCAGGTATAAACATTTTGGCCTGCAATCCCTTAAGCTTTTAGCATATACCAGCATTCCCTGAGATGATGCAGAACAGTATTGCAGTTTTGCTCCTGCCACGAGCAGGATTAGGAACAGGACACAATTTTTCCCTAAAGGTTATTAATCATCATACAGTATGGTTTATTTTTTACTCCTCTGAAGCTGCCATCACCAGATAAGCAGAAGCAGCAGCTCCCATTTGCAGTGAAATTCTGCTCTTCTGTAGTTGTGCAGTAGCAAAAGCAACAGAAAAGCTGTGCAAGGTTCACTGTGTGCATGTGCGGCTGGCTTCACTGACTCTGTCATCTCTCTTCAAATACAGTGTTCCCTGTTTCCCCACTAAGGGAAACCTATGTCCTGAAGACAACATAACCTGTAAATCAGCTTTCTTTCAGATTTGAAATCCAGGATGCAAACCAGTTCTCGTTTTCAGTTAAGCAGAAATATTACACTAAACTGAAGAACTGCATGGTTTTGTTGAGCCATGGTGACTATGTTATCACTAGCAGCAGAGTATTGGGACATCCTAATGTAGAACTACAAGATTTTCTTGAGAACAATAAGCAGCCTTCTTGCTGTCCTCTACTTGTTAAGCCATCTATTTCCCTGGTAAAACAAACCAACCCATTTTATAATGCCTAATACCCTCTGACCCCAGGTCTCTTACAGATTAAGGGTCTTATACCTGTAAAGTGTACTAACCACCACCCTTCCTGATAAGAATCCCCAACCACATGTTTGCCAGAGGTCAGGCTCTCTGTACAATAAAAAGTACCCTGAGTGGCTGTGCTTTCATTCTGTTTCATGAGCAAGAGGCCACAAAGAAATGTGTTTTATAGGTATGAAAGTCCAGCTGTGAGGGAGTGGCTCTCAGACTCCCACAATGTTGTTCAGGTGGAAATGCAGCTCTCCTGTACTGCCAGGATAAGAAGGACTGTCCAAGTGAGACATATTCCTGGATATTGTAGTGCTGTGGGATGTGATGAGACAGCACAGAGGGAGAATGGCACTCCCAGACACCCAGAAATGGTACAGGTGCTCATTAACACACAGAAGCCATCGCTACAATTTTTAGCCTTGCAATTAGAAATGAGTCCCTATGGAAATATTTCAAAATAGAATTGAAACTAGTTTTAGAACTATAAATAGCATGTATCTTGGCAGGCCCCTGAAGAAAGATTTCTGCATTTGTTTTTCTTCTTTTTAACCTAAAGTTACAAGTATAGATACATTTTTTTACCATTTTATGATCCCTGAAGATCTCAGGAGACCTAATTTAAATCCTGTACAATATTATAGTCCTTCTATAGCCCATGACTTGAGAGGGTCTGACCCCAAGAGGTTCCAATGCATGGGGTTTTTTTCACTCCCTAAGAAATCTTACCAAAGCTTCTATGGTTACACAAGTATTGTCATGCTGGAAGGTTTGATATGTTTGATACATTTTCCCAAATAGTAAGTATGCATGACACACTATGGATCCTGGTGGTAAACTGTGTGCTGTGTCATCTCTTTCAATCCAAAGCCTTTTGAGGTCAGATTTTTCTTCTGTCATATGTATCTCAAGAGCTATAATAAGAAAGTCTGCATCTCATTTGAAACAATCCTACCTTACCATCTGATAAGCAGATCAGAGAATTATCAAATGGTCTCAGTTTGAAAGGACCTTGAAGATTACTGAGGTTCAAACACTCTGCCAGATGAAGATTAATTTCTGACTAGAGGAAATTTCTTTGTGTTCACGTTTTGAACACTAATACTGATATCATCCTTCAGACCACCCTATTAATTGTTTGTAAAAGTTAGTATATACATTAAAACTGGCCTTCTATAATCTGTCCATTAGCTTCTGAAAATCATATTATATAAAAGAGAATAGGTTCATTTCCCTAAATTCTACCCCTATTTAAAGCAAACTGACATCTGAGTTTCTGGATGATTAGAAGAATGATTTTCATTGCATTAATAAAGTAATATTTTAAAGCATAGGCTTGATAAAGTATTTTCCATTTAAAATACATTTTGGTCCAATAGCAAATACAGAACAGGGAAGAATTCTATGTTTCTAGTTTTCTCAGAAATAGAACTAAGGCTGCAAAGTATCAGTATGAAGCTTAGAAAATACTTAATAGTGTCATGTATTTACTGCTCTGCTTACAGGTTGGTTTCAGTCTTGTACCCTTCCTCAAGATCTTCTTCCATGAGCATTAGTACAAAGAGTAGACATGCTCTGTTCAGCTCCAGCGAGGCTTCTGCAGAGATAAAGCTGCCATTGGACATTCTAATGCACCTAGTTTAAATCACAAAACCAAAAAACACAGCTCAGCACAAGTGTGTAAACTGATGTCCTTTATTAAAATACAGACATGAGAAGACTCTGGAATGGGTAAAGACTAAATTATTCTTCTTGCCAGATGAGTGATCTTTTCAAGTCTAGGTTTAAGTTTACTGGTGCAGTGATGGGAGCAAGACAGGCCTGTACAGTACCTCATCTATAGACAGATAAATCTTCAGAGCTCTGCAGGGAGCCCAGGTGCCGTGGTATATTTTATCATCACTCTATAAACCATGCTCTGCCTCCATGCCTTTATAATGAGCACAAGGACATGAAGACGAAGAGCCTTGCTGCATATGCATCATGTAAATCTATCAGTTTCATTGCTAAATTTGAGCAATTCTGCTAAGGTCAGTCTGTGTAGCAGCATCTCTTTCTTTCTGTTTGTTTAAAGAGATTGAAAATTAGCTTTTTGTAGTATTTTGTGAAATGCAGTATATTCAAAAAAGTTTTTATAGTTTACTATGTAACTTGTATTTAACACAAAATGTGTGTTCTTCCTTTTTATTTCTCTTTCTTTTTTTCATTTTTTTCTCTTTTTTTTCTCTTTGACTTTCTTTTTCCTCTCCATCTCCTTCTCTTCCTCTTTCCATCTCTGTTTTGTCCTTCCTTCTTTCCTTCTTTCTTTTTTTCCTTCCTTCCTTCCTTCCTTCCTTCCTTCCTTCCTTCCTTCCTTCCTTCCTTCCTTCCTTCCTTCCTTCCTTCCTTCCTTCCTTCCTTCCTTCCTTCCTTCCTTCCTTCCTTCCTTCCTTCCTTCCTTCCTTCCTTCCTTCCTTCCTTCCTTCCTTCCTTCCTCTAATAGAAAATGTTGCATACTCTGTGTGAACATAAAATGTCTAAATACCCCTGAACCTAAATACTTCCTCAATTTTTTCTCTCCTTTATATGTACCAGCCACAAATGCGATTCCAGACTGATCAGAGAGAAAAACAGAGGAGCAGCTTAGAAAGCTGAGGCATTAACAAAAAGCTACCAGGGAGGATGAGTTAACAAGTCAGTCTAATCTGAGAGGGGAATGCTGTAGTGATGAAGATACTGTGCCTTTCTGGAAAGATGTGTCACACGGCCTCTCGCGCTGCCGCGCTCCGCGCCCAGTGCTCTGACAACACCTTCATCTGCCACCGACAGCCCTAATGTCAAAAATTTTTTTAGACTGCATGTGGAAAGCAGTTCATAATTGGAGTCTCTATGAGACTGAAGCTAAAGAAAAAAAAAGCAAACCGCGAAATGTGAAAACCTGCAAGCGACATTTTTTGACAGGATTTTTTGCTATCGCTTTGCTTTTAAATGATTAATATTAGTGCTATGATTTGTGTGGCAGAATTTACCACAGCTTCCAATTATGGCAGGCCAAAAAGCGCCATTTCATTTTATAGGAGATATAACATTTATTAATATATGCAGGTATAGATAGATAGATAGATAGATAGATAATACATAGATAGATAGACAGATAAATAGATAACCTCCCTTCCCCAGGTATTAGGATTTATTTTCATTCCATACTTGGCAAAAAAGCATTCCCTTTAAAAGTCTGCCATGAAAATCTATTCATGGCTGGAGGTCCACCCTGGGATTTGCAATGGCTTTTCTGAGAGCACCATGGTCCCACTCCAGGCTGGGTGGAGAGGTGGGGGCACAGAACCAGTTTTGTGCCCATGACCCCCACAGTCCAGGGGAGTGCCTCTGCAGCTCTTTCATGAACACTGTCAATTCTGGGTCATTGTTCAAAGAGCTGTGACACCTCTGCCTCCAGAATTTAAACATCTGCCCTAGACTCCTAAATCTAAATTCAACATAAGAATGTTTCAAAATGTACACATATTTTTTAAGGTGTGTGTGAATGTTTCTTTCTATTGTGGGTTTCATTTAATGGGCTAGATGAACACCAGAGGCCTCAGTAGAAACATTCTCCTCAGAGTACCAAGAAATCTTACACCGCAGCTACATTGTATTTTATTATCAGACACAGAATTTTAATTTATTTTACTGTTATTTAAGTGCCCAGGGACCCATTCTCAAGAGATTTACTTATTTATTCTAGTCAAGGATAACTGAATACTTTCATGATATCTTTGCCCTCTGCCTCTTCAGTTAAGTCAAGGTGTTTGCTTTCTTTTTCTTGCCTGTGTATCAGTTGAACACTTTTAAATCTCCATCATCTTAGAAATTTTTGTCCAAACCTTCCTGAAGTCCTCCTGCTGTCTCTGTCTGGAAATAATGGCTACAAGGCCATGTGAGGTAGCAATTTTGAGAGACTGGCAAGTGTTGGACACCGATGTAAGAGCAGGAAAATCTGGGAACAGGTAAGTAATAGTTCCTCACTCCAGATTTAAGCAGTCAAGCATCTCCTTGAGTCCTGGTGGGCAGGGAGCCTGCTCACCCTAGTCCAAGCCATCTCTTCTGTTGGAATGAAAGCTGGGAAGAAAGGATAGAGAAGTCATAGGGGTTTGGGAGCTAGAAAAGAACAGTGTTTGGATGCCATCTGAGAGCTGAGTGATACCAAAGCACGACTGGAGCCCCCTTGCTTTATCTGAAGTGGCACGATGAAACACAGCCTTGAAAATAAGGAATAGCTTTGAGTAGGTGACAGCCTGAGTTAAGATCCGTTTGCTGATTATAATGATCCTGTGAAGTACACCTAAAAGAGCCTTGAGTGTACTTCTTAGTTATATTGGCTCTCTGCAGTGATTATCTATTTGTCATCTGTGTCTATTTTGGAAAATTATATTTTAGTTACTGCAAGTTAGTCAGCAGCTTGCACAATAAACAGCTAGTCACAATGAGAGTGTCAGGCTCCTACTGGGTCCAGCTACAGAGATGTTTCCACCAACAGGATTTATAAATGAAGCACACAGAATGCCAGCCTCTCAAACACAGAGCTGTGCTAAGGCTGTTCGGCACAGCAGCAGTGGGAGGAATTGCTTGGGAAAGGCTCCTCAGAGAGTCGAACTGAACTGGGCTTTTCTCACAACAGCTTAAATTCACTAAATCTGGGGGAAGAAGGATCACCAGTTCAGGAACATGAAGGATGAGCTTTACATGGCACAGCTCAAGGGAAAGATGACAGCAAAATGTCAGGGAGATGGCAATTTGACCCAGCACTGTTCCCAGGGAAGGCAAGACCTGTATTGCTGCTCCATGTGTTCCCAGTACCTAACACCAACACAGCTTTTATCCATTCAACACTCCTTTCTGAATAGCTGCAGTAAAAATGAACCACGATGGCCTAGTCTGGAAAAATATATTAAAAAAAAAAACAACTGTAATTTTATAGCTATCTACATATTTAGGCCTGCTCTGGAAGTCATCCATCTGCACCAGAAGGCAGTGCCACCAGTTTAGGGAGGAAGCACTTTTCCAAGGACTAGGGGCAAGAGGGGACTGAAGGCTGTTCACGTACATGGTTGCATCTTTTGGACTGAGCAGAAGAGTGCTTCTAAAAATGAGGTGACACAAAGTAATTTTCAAGCAGTCATTTTGTTATTTAACATCCCTCAAAAATGAAAGGTCTTTCTTACAGATTTTGTCTGTGCCACATCCTGTTAATAGCACAATCTCATTACCACAATGGTAACAGTCACTTGATACTCATTTAACAGAAATCTTTCAAAACAACAGTATTGCTTTTTCACAGTTGGCTCCATATGATGCAGGTTAGGAGCTTCTTAACTCTGCTTTCATAGCATAATTACATAATTTAGAATTAGGCAGTCATATTGACCTTTAAATAGAAACAAACATTCAATTTAGATAGTTGTTTTGTCATTAGTGAGCAGCTGAGAACATTTCTGCCATTGGCTGACAATGTCTTTGTGAACATGTTCAAGTCCAGGCAAAGTGCAACATCTGTATTAATTATGCCTGTCCTTTGATTGGGGTCTGGATTCTCATCAGTCATCACAACAGTTAAGGTCCAGTCTCACCCTCTTGAAAGAAGTATCTTTCATCCTTTTATCAGAGGCAGACTCAGCATGTTTACAAAAATAATAATTCCAACATACAGAAGATGAAGGGATAAATTCTGCCCTGGAATACTTCTCATCAGTTCTTACAGCTACAGTTTGTACACATGGAGGATGGTAAATCTGAGCCTCAAACATTCTTTCTTTTAATATTTTATCTCAAAACTTTTCCAAAGGCAGAACTCATTCTGACCACCAAGAAAGTTCCCCCACATCTGGGATAAGATTCAGCAGCTGTTTGCATTTTTGTGCTCACCTGGCTGCACCCTCTTGGAAATGAGAAAGTTGTGCTGGGGTAACAGAAAGTGAAATGTTGCCTGTAGCTTTTAGCTGCTCCAATCTTCAGTGCACATATCCCACACACAGAGGTTTGAGAAAAACAGGAAGAAGCAAGATAAGCCAAAGCCCTAGTGACTACAAAATATACCTTACTAAGTCCCTAACTGATACTGCTTCTTATCAGATGAAATGCCTTAGTATTAATTCCTTTTAATTAAATTCATATTTGAGTCTCCAGTGATCTTAGGTGCATATTTACAGTCACTCTTCACTGCAGTCTGATGTACTCCAAGTTACAGGACTCTTCAGAATATTCAGATGAGCATTGAAATATGTTCCAAAAACATGGTTAAGGTTAATGTTTCTCTTCACAAAGAGACACAGACACAAAACCACAAAATCTTTAGAGTTGGAAGGGACCTCTAGAGATCATCTAATGCAACCCCTCTGCTAGGGCAGGGTCACCTAGAGCAGGTTACACAAGAACACATCCAAGGTGGGTTCTGAATGTCTCCAGACAGGGACACTCCAGGACCTCCCTGGGCACCTGTTCCAGTGCTCAGCCACCCTCAATGTATAGAAGCTCTTTCTCAGGGTAATGTGAAATTCCTTGAGTTTCAGTTTATGGCCATTGCTCCTCGTTCTGTCTCTGGGCACCACAGAAATTATTTGTGCACACACAAACACATCAGCAGCATAAACAATACAAGAGTAGACACTGAGTAGATTTACTGACTGCTAATTTTACTCTCTCAGGACACTTTCTTCCTTTTATCATGTTTAATGTGCTCTTTTATGGATGAGGTCAAATTGTATAATAGTCTGCTGATAAATTGTAAGGTGCCTGTGGGGCAGACAATCTTTACTAATAATTATCAACTTTTGACACACAGAAAACATTAATAAAAGGCCATGAGGCTAAGGAACAACATGGCAATGCTGAAAGAGCCACAGCAAAAACTACGACACATACAAAACATTGATTTTTTTTTAATTTAAAATTTCATGCAGTAAGTTTTTATGAAACTTTGCCTGTTTCTTTTTGTCTTCCAGTCAAAATATAAATTTTTACACTGTTTTAAAAGAAAAATATGATAAGGAGATACAGGAAAATTGCTTGAAGTTGTGTCTGATACCTTCCTTCAATGAATGAAAATATTATATTTCTATTAATATGCAATTTTTTTATACTGAGAAGGAGCAATGAATAATTAAAAAAAATGCTGTCTAAAATTAAAATATGTGTAACAATGTAATAGCTATAAGTTTGGTTCCTTAAGCAGGTGAGTGGTAAAATTACCATTTTATTCACCCTTGCCTTAGCAAGGTACGGTCTATTCATCAGATGGACTCTCAGTCCTGACAAACCCTCAGAGAACTATCACTTCTTGACCAGCCTTTCTCAATATACAATCTCCTGCTACAAGTAGAAAAGTCTTGTTCCACATTATTACACATAAGAGAAAAGAAATAAATATTTCTTCTGTGTTCCTGAACAGATATATGATAAACCAAGGAATCACAATTCTAAAAGCCTCGACAGTGACTCAGTGTTACATAGAAAAGTTAAGCATGGTTAAGAGCTATTATCCTGTGGCCAGAGGACCATACTTATCCCCATCATTTGTGGCTGGTTTTGAGAGGGACTCTATGATATGCCTGGCTAAAGCCTTATCATCATGGTTTGTGGTCAGATGGGCCAGCTGAAGCACCAAGCAGAATGCATTTACATACTCAGAAATTTGCAATTTCTGGTGAGATTTCCTCAAAAACAACAGTTAAACTGGCTATTAAAGAAGAAAATAGTTCCTAGGGTTAAAACCAACATTTGTGAAAATAACACCATCCTTGTTTGAGGATAGGAACAATCTGGATGAAATATGTAAGACATGAGAATATGATCCAAATCCATTACTCCTTAACCAATATTCAGTTCCTGTGGCAAAGGAATAAATTAAAAATAGAAAAATGGAAATGTCCAGCCAACCATTAGACTTACAGACCATACTTTCTTTTGGCCAAAATACTGGAAAATTCCAATTCACAAAACTCTGAACTTCTCAGTAATTTGTCAAGTTTAGTGGACATTTAAAAAAAAAAAAAAAAAGAAAGAAAAAAAGCTTTTGAGGATCAAATATGAAACTGTAAAACCTGTCCTACAAAAATGTAGAAATTAAAGATTTCACCTTGTGTATTGGAGACATGGTTTTGATTTCCAAATTAAGCAGCACATAAACTCTTCTGCTGAGGATCTTCTGCATCTTGAGTACGTGCTCTATGTAGTGATTCTTTGCTATTACAGATGCAGATAGAAGGTGAAATTATTATTCCTGAAAAAAAACTCAAATATTTTGAGATTTCGTTCTAATGAAGTAGAAAAACAAATTAAATTTTGCCAACTTGAGATTCCAATTTTCTATCTTTAGCATATATATCCCAGAAGAGATTTGTATTAAGGTTAAATTAATCCTTTTGAGAACCCTGTCCACATAAAGAAGAGTACTTTGCTTTCTCTCTGTGAAAGGAATTGGGTCTGCATCTCAGAACCTGAAATTCAGCTTTGTCCAGGAATTTTTCATCTGTGGTAACTCTTATCTAGCTGGACGTTTTAATTTAGTTTGAGGTCTTAAATTTGCCTGACTCATATTTAGGTGAATACATACTGCAAAATAAATAAATAAATATATAAATAAAAGAACCCTGTCATCCTGGCTTAGTATTGTTTAATTTATCAGATGAACTTTCTCTGTGTGTGAACGTGCTGGAGGTCCGGATTTTTGAGAAATCAAGGCAATTTCTACCTGTGAGAAAATTAACTCATACATTTTAGGTACCACTGAGGCTCATTCTGGGGAATTTCTGGCATAAATCAAGGCTCCCTGTAAGTCCATCAGAACAAACTGAAGCAGATCTATTTGAATGCCTGTGCTCAACACGGGGCAGTCAAAGTGGTTGCAGGCAGAAGTGTATTCCCAGGGGCCAGAGCAGTTAAAAGAAACCAAGCCTTGCTGCCAGCATGCCCCAGTTGGCTGATTAGCAAGCACATAGTCTGTTTTTGTGCTTCTACCATTTCATCTCAGTATGTTTTCTGGGGTGCTGGTCAGTGTTTACCTGTACACTGTGACACTTGGAAAGCATTTCTTTAGCAATTGTCTATAAATCCCAACTAAACAGTAGATGAAGAGATTCCTGATAATCACCTTACAAATTATTTAAGGGATTCCTAGGACCAAGTTTAAAAATTCAAAGAGCAGTGTCACTATATGTGTTTCACATGGACAGATGCAGTTTGGCATAACAATGCAGATCTGAAAATCTCTCTCTTTGCCTGACAGAATTCATACAACTCTGCAAGTATTATGGTTTTTATTTACAGGACACTGTGGGGACATGTGGTATATTCATATATGTGTGTGAACAAGTGCAGCATGCCCATGCCTCATTGAAATTGCATCCTGTGAAGGAGAGAGAGCTTATTGTTTCAGCCTTGTGTAAGGGCTGGCACGTAGCAGCAGCACTCTAGGAGAAGCCCCAGAAGAACAACGATGGGACAGTGAGTCACAGAATTCCCATCTCCCCTCTGTCTCCTAAGGGAGTAATTTGTTTTAGTACCTTACTGATTGCAGTTAATTTGCCTCCTCCACACACTTCCCACCAGCTTGCCTGCCCACTGTGCAGATATCAGGGGACTGGGCTCCCAGTCTGTTCCCAGTGCCTGCTTCTTACCTGTGGATTTCTCACACACATTCCTGACATACCCTGTGGGAAATAACAGCAAACGATGGTGAAGAGGCTGTCAGTAGAACCAGATGAGAAAATGGAGATATTAATGGCAGGAAAGGACATATTTTGCATCAAAAAATAATCAGCACTCTGAGTCCTCATGCCAGGTCAAGAGACAACACTCAAAGGATGCATCCTGTCATGTATAGAAAAGAATGTCCCTAATGAAGTGTCCCTATACCAGTTTTACAGATACAGTTCAGTTGCCTGGACTTCCAAGAAGCCTCAGGTTCTGTGCAAAAAATAAGTAGCTCTTTTCATTGTCTCCTTGCTTGCAAAGGCAGGTACAATGGTTGTAAATTGGAGGTGTGGTAAATGCTGTCTTATAGGTTATGCTGTCTCATATGTCTTGATTGGTTACATTTCAAAAAGCTGCCCAAGGATGCAAAAAAGAAAGTCAAATCTACGGATAATATTAGGTCCAGTAATCCCTTGCTCCCAATCCCCCTAACAGTAACTATTACCTAATACTCCCTCTTGTGTTCATTCATATGTTGCTTATGGCTATGTAGGAGGGATGCTCTTCCTCTACATATTTTAATTATTTGTGTTTTAATATAGTTGGAGGGGGTCAGTAAGCTATTAGATAGAGTAAAATGACCCAACCCCAAACCCTTTGGTTAACTTTATAATCATGAGAAAGCCAGTGTCAGGGGTAGTTCCCTACCCTAAGCACTGCTGAGATAAGTCATACACTGTATTGACTCAGGGTTCAGTATAGGGTTGGGGCCCAAAACTTGAAAATATATGAATGACAGCACAGGAAGGGAATACTGTTTGAAAGGCTAACTTTCATTCTCTAAATTAGCACAGTAAAGGCTGTGGAAGAGAAAGACAATCCAGTATTTTAGGAAATTATTTATGAAATGTAGATGGGACTTCAATTGGGAATAGGGCTGGGCAAAATGTTAGTGGTTCTTTGTTCTTGCAGCTGGCCTGTCGAATTACACAGAGCCAGCACAGTAAATAATACTACTATTGTCTGCCTGTGTCAGAGACAGACAGAAGGTACATTTGGACTTGGTCCAAACACCACAAGGGCCACTCATAGCCACAGTGTCCAATTACTGCTTGCTTGACTATAAAATGCACTTTTTTTTGCAGAGCTAATTTAAGAATGGCAGCTTTTAATGGGGTTTGCATTAAAAGGGGACTGCTGCTCTGGCTTTTGCCTGCAGAAAAAGTTCTACTCTGTACAGGAAGCAACAAACACATACACAGTGAAAATAATCAGTGTGATAACATTAGCACAGCAATAACAACAGTGATAGCAAAGTCAATGCTTTGCAAAGGAAAAAGAGATCAAGCCCTTCTGGAAAAAGCTGTGTGTAAAACATGCAAAAAACCAACTAGATTATCTCAAATGATGAAACAAGTACATCCACTCAGTCTCTGCAGATGTGCACGTATTGCAAAACTTTTCTCAGTCTTTCAAAGAATCAATGACCACAGCTTTCCCACTCTGCACGGATACTGTTCTTAAATTTCAGTGGCACATTTTTTCAGACTTACTGTCAAATGTTTTGGAGAGCAGCAAACTCTATGATCCTTCTTTCAAATGGTCAAAATTTGCTTTTATTAGAAACTGCTTTTTAAAAAAAAAAAAGTGTTTTCAGAAGATTATTCCTACAGAAGGAAGATCCCATGGGATTAGGGATGCAGAAGCTCTCCCCTCTACAGTAAGTGCATATCAGGGCTTTCAGGGCTTTGATTTTCTTTGCTTATCTATTAGCTAGAGATAAATTTAGGTCTCCTGTTTAGAGCAATCTGCCTACAGTGCACAAGAGATCAGTAGTTGTCAATGATCTATGAAGACTTACTGTGTTTCTCTCCTCTGCCATGCTGACAAGGTGTTAATTTCGTTCTTGGAATAGCAAGCAAAAAAGCCCCAGCAAACTGATAAATTTAGGCGAAACTCATGCAAGGACCACATCGCTTTTTAAGGCTTCCTGCTACCAGCATTCCACCATAGAAGACTTATAAGTCTTGCATAACATAATCAATAATAAAATGTGTCTATTCTCTTACTTTAAAATCTTTTTCTATTCTGCAGTTTTTATACACGCACACGCACACACTATGAGTGCTCACAAAAGTATCTGTACTTGCAGTTGTAGAAGGGTTTTAAAAAATGTGCCACAGGTACAGAAACACTATCAATCAAATGTTAAATCCTTCATAAGCCCTGTGTAGGTGAGTTCATTCTCCTTTTTTATCTTTGGGTGTCTTGCAGAGTGCTTCGTTTGGAGAAAGACCTAAAAGCCACATTGGGTAACTAGAAGGGATAAAAGGGTAAACCTGTCTGTTCATATTTGCCAGCCTTCAACATGGAGAACACAGCAAGCATTCTGTCAAGGAAAATGAGGATATTCTTTTTTGTTTCTTTGAATCCTCAAAAGATGCATCTTCTTTGTAACAGAAAAGAAGTATCTCAATACTTAAGTCAAAATAGCAAACTTTTCAAAGGCCAGAAACTTGAAGCTGATCATGCGACTTGTGGATTGCATGCTGTAGGATTGTTTGATATGGCATAAAACAGACAGAACCTGAAAAATTTTGTCTTCAAAATGATGGATATGGACAGTCATTTTCCACAAAGCAACCTTCAATTATTAACAGCAGGACTTGAGCTCAGGAGAGTGAAAAAAGTCTTCTCACTATCTGGAGTGAAGCTCCCTCCAACAGTCATGGTTGATTCTCTTATCTTATAGAGAGACATTAATTCTTCTCCACCACACATAAAACTAGTCACATAGAGAGAACTCTTCACCTACAGAGGAATATTCACATACACACTGTTAAAGTCGGGTTAAGGATGTCACTTACCCAGACACACACAAAAAAAGAGAAATATTCAGTGTTAAAGCACCTGCTCGTTTCTTAATTCATGCTTTTGCAGGAAAACATATTGGTCTGTGGGTTACATAAGTTAACATATAACACCAAGACATTTGTGATGCTGTGAGTGAGTACAAAGACTAAGGATAGTATCCCCATAAATGAGGCTAAAGGAATTACTCTCATGCAACTATCTGAAAATCCAGCCTTCAGGATTACATAAGAAATTATTTTGTCCTCATATTTCATGATTTATGGATTTAAGAAATAAGAGAGACATTAGATAAGATATTTCGTGTAAACTTTCTTCATTAAAACCCAAGTGAAGTTCATTTTCTCTTTAGGATGCAATATTCAACAATTCCTGTGTCTGGAATGGACTGTCTGGTAATGTAAATGCCACTCAGTGTGTACCAAGTCCATGTTCTGTAATGTCAAGGACTATGGTACCATTGGGGCTCCTTAGTATGCAAATTATTGACACAATAGAACATAGCAACTCTTTTGAAATCATTAGGTTTTATTGTGTCAGGGTCTCATTGAGGACTTTAATCTAAGGATTCTTGAGAAGATAAAAATCTAATAGTTCCTATGGAGCTATAAAATTCTCTGATGTCATAGGCTATTTGGACACTCCTTATTACAGTATAAGGATTATTAATACACTGGCTATAATGATTTTGTGACTCCTTTGTGGTCTGTTGTGACTATCAAGAATTTTATAAGGTTGGTTGTCACCATGGCATGTGAGTCTCCACCACAAAAAATTGTCATCTTTTTTGTTCCTTTCTTCCATCCTCTCTGTAATGATACGCCAACTAATTGCTGCCCTTTGGAGGGAAAAAATAAAAAAATAAATAAATTTTTAAAAAGCAACAACCCACAATACATCATAAATACAGCATCTAGTGTTTTGAAACACTTTACAAGATTTTGAGTTAGACAGCCTCACTTTACATTTAGTATGGAGAAATCGTGGAGCCAAACATATTTCATCTGGTGGTCTCAGTGGAAATTTGCCCAGTATAACACTCTTCGCAGGCAAAGAAATTTCACTCCCTAATTCTTTTTATGGGAATTATTTGCAGTGCTGTCCAGGTATCCATGTCTGTGCATGTCAACATGAGTGTTTTGCTACTATTAGCTGCAAGTTTCCTTCCAGAGCAGACATTGAAAAGATGAATAAATAAAAAAGAAAAGCAAATACAGCAATTTGCATTTTAGACTGATGATCTGCCTTGAAACCAGAAGCTCTGAGCTCTGTTCCATCTCATAAGCTCCAGGAGTCCTTGCTGCATTTCCCTAGTGAA
Source organism: Brachypodius melanocephalos (assembly GCA_013398615.1). Taxonomy (NCBI): domain Eukaryota; kingdom Metazoa; phylum Chordata; class Aves; order Passeriformes; family Pycnonotidae; genus Brachypodius; species Brachypodius melanocephalos. Next base: position 37,366,239 of record VZSR01000520.1, read on the forward strand.
TCTGGAATTTGCATAGCTATGGACTCACAACCCTTGGCTTACCCTATCCTAAATCTCTTTGGGACTGATACTCAGCTGAGAGCCAGGATTACTAGGATTTAAATATATATCAAATGCAAGAGTGGGGGGGTGCAGGAATTTCTACAGCAGCAACATAAGGCGAGCCTTCATGATGTGTGACATCAGAGTCCCTGTCATTTCTCAGCTGGAGAGACATAGGGTGGGATTTTTTCATTACTCCTTAAGTGGACTCTTATGCTCATAAAGCTCCTTTTTACCTTTCTCATTATTGTTGTACTTTACTCAGCATATGCTGTGAATTTATGTACTTTTTAAATTTAACTTCTATAGAATATGTGCTCTAATTTATGCTGATTTCTTTACTATTTTACTCAGGATGCCACCTGAAAACACACAGATATTGTTAGATATTATTTACATACCACAGGGCAAGTCCCTTTTTCTTTACAAGAGCAATCAAAAGACAAGCTCAGAGTCAACAACAGCAGCACAAAATGAGGAGGCAGTACTGGCCAGCAGGACAAGAGATGGTCAGACCCATTAGCAGCTTCCTTGGCTGCATCTTTTTGGTAATCATTATTGAAAATTCCTTTCAAGAAAGAACTTGAAAGAGGACAATGTGAACACCAGAAACACATCGATCAGGCAGCAAGATTTTGTGTTCAAGTTAAAATAATGACTGA
>VZSR01000520.1:37367082-37377378 GCA_013398615.1 Brachypodius melanocephalos
ATCCAGAGACAGGAATGCAAAACAATAGGAACAGGAATGAGTTTCACAGTGTGAAGAGCAAGGAGAGGGTATAATCTGAGGACATTATGCAACAAGTGTTTGCAAGATTTGAAACATATAGCTAAGGAGGTTGTGTTCACTTTTCTCTGCTATCAGCCCTTTGTGCCCTGCAGAAATTGGAGAAGGAGCCAAACTGAGCGGTTTCTGAGTGATCTGCAAATCCACCAGTTAAAACATGGTACTACTGAGAACCCAGGGAGAGAGATACAGCTTCTCAGGAATTAATGTGCACACTGGAAAGCCAGGAATGTGGGTGTCTGCTGTGATTTCAAAGTTAAGACAATTTTCAGCTGAAAGCCGATGTACAACTGCAAACTTCTGTATCATCAATATTCAATAGGAACAGTCAGTGTTTTCTGTAAACATTTGTCAGCATAGCCCCTAAACTGTATTGACTTACATCCACCTAAATGTGCATAGTGCACACTGAAAACATTAGGAAATTAGTGTTCAGTTATATAGTAGACTAAAAAAAGTTGTATTTTGAAGAAAATTAGTAAAATCCTTTCAAAAATTTTTCAAGCCGTTTAGCAGCCATCAAAGTGGTGCATATTTGGAAAGCTTCCAGAGCAGCAGCATGCACACACTGCATGTGTCTGTAATCTTTATTTAATTTGCAAAGGTCAACAAATAGATTTGTTCTCTTAAAAGACTCAACACATATGCATATATACATAGGTTATTTATATGTCCTATATGCCTGCTTCAAAGTTCTCTGTTTTCTCTGTATTGCTAAATAGATATTGCATCACTGGAGCAAAGGCCAGTTTTACCTGTCCTTTATTTATCAAAGGAACTGTCCTTGTGAACAGTTCTGTACAAGCTCAAGATCTGTACAAGATTCTGCCTGGTTGTTTAGAAGTTGCCAGAGACAACTTCAGAACCAGGAGAATTAAAAAACTCGTCCTGCTTTCATGGCCAGTTCCTGATAAGCAGATTCAGCATTATTTTTCATATTTCATTTTAGATTGTGCTGACACTTTGCTAACTTGTTTTTACATTGTTGGAATATGCAACTTCTTTTCCAGACTGACAGATTCAATCAGTGATAATCCTTATTTTTCCTATTTTGTTGTGAAAAAAGCTATCCTTTAGCTGAGCAATCAACGTCCGTTTTCTCTCAACTAGTTCTTAGTTTGATTTAAAGTACGTTTCAATGGTAAGTCAAAAACTAAATCAGACCCTTGACCACCAAGGTCATAAAGAAATTCAAATAAGTTTGCAGAAATTGGAGAGGAGAGGAGAGATCATCTGACAGAATGTGCATCCCCAACCACCCAACATTTTCATACATTGCAAGAGATGTGTCATACACAAAAAAATAATCATTAAGAAGCATTTTTGGCAATCATACAAAATTTCCCAGTGGGCAACCAAAGAAAAACATTAATTTTATACAATCACCCAAATAGTAAAATTGAACTTTTGAGATTAAAACACTGAGCTGTTAATAATAATAAAAAACCAAAACCAGAATATTCCCTTTTGTAACAGAAATTTAGTAAATTGGTTGTAAATTTAGATGAAAATTATAAAAAAAATACAAAATACGAGCAACTAAGAGAAAACCATTCAGTCTTACTACACAACACCCTACTGCTTTTCCAGGAACAAAGCCCCCTACCAGATACCCTATAAAGTACCTCATCAGTATAACATAGTTCATATTATTTCGTATTTTTTTTAATCCTTTGTTATGAATAATAACACAGGTTGATGAGTCACATCATCTCTTTTCCCAAAGATGTGAAATCTCACAACTCCAGATATTATCTATCAACTCTCTTTATTCGTATTTAATTCTTCCTATCTGTGCACTGTTTGGGAAATAGAGATTTATTTTTTTCTTAAAAATTATTTTTTGCTCTTACAACATTGCATCTTAAAAGCATATCATATCTGAAACAAACAGAAAAGATGCCTCCATTTTTAACTGAAGATATTTTCATGTTGGGAATTTTTTGAGTCAATTAAATAAATCATGAAAGCCACAAAAGTTAGAATTACATAAATATAAAATAATCACATAGTGGTCAATTTTCAATGTTAAAAATGTAAATTTCTGAATTTCTAAATAAAACTTCTTTACCATAAAACATCTCTGAGTATGTGGCATCACAGTAAGCATTTGATCCCTTATTCACCGAGTAAGGGAAGCAATATGTAAAGACTTGATTAAGAAAACAGGAATAGTCGGGAAAAAAAAAAAAAAAAAAAAAAAAGAGGAGCAATGGACGTAATATAGCAACTTATTCAATCTCTGAAAACAAAGAAATAATCTTTCCTTTGCCAGTTTTGAATGCAATTATTCTTATTATTTTTACGTTAGCAATGCCTTAGGGACCTAAGTGAGATCAGGTCGCCTTTGCAAACACAGTGGGAAAGTTCTTGCCTCAAAGATTTTCAGCTTATATAGGCTATGCAGACAAAGGATGAAGATGGGAACAGAAGCACTGTAGTGTGCTCAGAGATATACAATAGGCTGCAGCAGATCTGCCAACAGATTTAAAGTTTCTGCCTCTGTATTCTCAACCTTGACCAGGTTGGCTCAAGAATAATGTTCTCTCACAATGAGCTGCAGAAATACGTCAGTGCAAGACTGAGACTTGATGTGAACTGTGCTTCTGGTGAGAGCCCACACTCATCCACATGAGCAACATAATTTCCACATGGTCATAGACATTCGCAATTTAGGGAAAAAAGTTGTTACAGACTTTCAGCATTCAGCCCTTCTAGCTTATAATGGCTGCTGAATCGCAAAATGGCATTTGGATTTCACAGAACCAGTCAAAAGGGGAGATTTGCTCCAAATAATTCCAAGTGATTCATGGGGGTATCTGTTTCAGCACCGCCTGCATGAGTGTGTTATATGGAAAAAAAAAAAAAAAAAAAAAAGCTTGCATATTTGCTTACAAATGGTTAATTCCATAAGTCCCCACTTGGTCAGAAAGCAGTTCCAAGACATAATAGTTTTTTCTAGCCAACATGCAAGTTCCTCTTATAAAGATACAATTATGTCAGAGGACTTCATGAAACACGTGAAAATAAGATATTAAAGGATGATATATTTTTCACAATTTGTACTAAATTTGCTTTATACCATATTAAGAACCAAACTGTGACACTTCTCTCACTTTGGGGCCTGCTGTCTTACTGCATAAATCCTCCAGTTAAATTCAGTAAACTGTTGAACATGTCTTTGTATGAATCAAGGCTGCATTTATTGCAACTTAGTCCTGAATTTGAGCTTTACATTTAGCGTTATCCATTTTCTGAGGACTGGCAAGATGCATTTCTCAACAGCATTTGTGGTACAAGAGCCTTAAGAATGAATCCTGTAAAGTTCTAAAAAAAGGACCAATGAAAGGATTTTTAAGCTGAGAAAACAACCAGTCAACTTGATCTCACTTGTAACAAATTGTGTGTTGAAGGCTGAAAACACAAATTAAATAAGGTTGTGTACCTTGCAAGCAGTGCTTTTTTCATTTGCTTCCTTAGAAAATTTGGTTTATTGAGGTCTTTGTTACCAAGAAAAATTTACCGAATTTCATTACGAAAGTCCCAAAATAATTCCAAATCCTGAACCAGGGAAAGGAGCATCTCTGTTCCTGAGCTGTGTGCACTGTCAGCTCCCATTTCTTTCAGGAGGTGCTCAGAATCAGGAAGAAGATAATCATCACCTCACACAAATGGGACTTTTTTTCACTGGAATGCTGAGGTTGGCTTTCAAGGAGTCAAACTCTCCACCCAGTTACTCCCTGGATTCAGCCTACAGCTTCATCTAGAACTGGTTATTCCAAACTCAGCACTGGAGGATAAAGCCTTCCTTTTTTCTTATTTCCCCTGTTAAGTGCTCCTGTGTACTTTTCCCAGACTAAACAGGCAACCCTGACCTGCAGCCATCTACTCTCACACAAACAATTAACTTTAAGCATATGTCCTAACATGAATTTTGGCTCCACAGCAACCTAGCACTCCTATGGGAAACAACCCAAATTAATAACAGCCTTCTTTCTGAAATACCTGAAGTGCCCTCTCTTAAAAGACAGAGATAAGAACACTTCTCTTTTTTTCCCCTTTTGGACTAAACCAATTGATTTTTGGCTCAGAATGATCTCCCACAGAACACTTACAATAGCTGTAATGAATACAGTCAGCATCTATGTTCCTGTAGCACATCACTGTTTTCCCTAAGAAAACATGAGAGCTAAAACACTAATCTGATTTCCAATATAATAACCCATTTTCACACGCTCTCACTAGTCAGTACTCTATTTGGAGTGGATCCAAAAGAGATGTAAATGTGTTGGGTTTCTTTCTCTCCACCTCCTTGAAAGCTTGAGTCAGATCATTTTGTCATTTCAAAACATATCAAAGTAGAGGAAAAAAGCATGCACTTGTTCCCATAATTTTGAAAACAATTTAAAAAAATTCTTTTGCTCCTCTAAATGAGTCTGCAGGTCTAGTTGCATTTGTGGCCTCTCCCCTGAGATGAACAAAAAGCTGATAGCTGTATATATCTGAGGTGCCAATCTTACTGAGACACATCTCCTCTTTCTGAGCACTCCTGGGTTGCACTTGAACTCACAGTTCAACTTGAGCCTCATAAACTTCACAGGGGCATTGATGTCAGACAAAGCACGTGCTCTCCACTTCCCCACTCTAAGCTATAAAACCTTTCTCTTCTTCATTAAAACACATTTAAAGACTACAGATATGACAGAGTCCTGTGCCTTCAGCAATCTTCAATTCGCTTTGGGGACTTGTGCATCAAGACTTTCTTCTGTTTCTTTTGAAAAAAAAAAATCCTTTGCACTCACCACAGACAAATTCAGATTTATACTATTCTATTGCATGTCTTAATAAAGCCTAAAAGTTATCCCATGATAAGGCAGCAAGAATGTGTTATTTCCCATTTCCTAGACCATGTTCCTCTTGCTTTTTTTTATTCAGTCTTCACCAATGAAAATCTCGCATTTTGTTTGTTGAGGTGGGGAGTGCTTAAGGTCTTGGGACATGATTCTCTGAACATTTGCCTGGGTTATTCTTTGCCCTGCTCTACACTCTGCTAATTTCAAAACCAGAAAATACCCACATGACATGCACTGCAACGTTCCTCATGAATGGTATCTACTCTTACATGCAAGACAGGAGAAAAGAGATGAAAAAAGCACCTGGAACTCCTGGCAAAGACACCTTGCTTCCTTCCCTGCAGAAGTCACCATTTGCCATCCTCCCATGACTCACCCACAGCATTAATGGTGTCATTAAGGGCAATCCTCCATCCTTTAAGTACAGGGGGTCAAAAGCTAGTTATTGGAGGGGAGGGGGGGAAGGAATTTGGCAGGAGTTCTCATTTGCTGTAGTTGAACCGTTCTCCCAAGCTCACAGTCTAGCAGGGAAGACAATCTGTGGACCAACACCTCATTTTTCAGGATGTGCAATGCACGTATTGGAGATGTTAACAATGTGCATCAAGGTGGTTTAAATGAGGTGGGTTGTACAACTCAGTCAGAAAGTAGGTGGAAAAACTGCACTTAAATCTTCAGTTCCTTGTTCAGAAGTATTCAGGTAAATTCCAGCAAACATCAGAGGAACTCTGGGAAGTAAAAGCTTCCAATTTGGCATTTTGTTTTAAATGCTACTGCAACAGTTACAATAAATATATAAAGACTGACTCCTTTTGACTCCCTTGGCAATGTTAATTCAGCTGCTTGAACTTCCTGAATATTTTTCCTCAGATTCAAATGTCCCACTACACACACTCCATGAAATAGAGTGCATTTCTATATGCCAACTAGATGTTGCTTTGTCAGACACTGCTTTTGTGCCTTTTAATGTCTTTAATTTACCTATGCAACCTTAAGTTCACATTCCCATATATATAAATATATCTCTATCTATTTTTTTAATTCAACATATTAAAATCCTGCTTCAGGCTTCTCCTCTGATCATCCTCTTCCCATTTATCTTTCAGACAGCAATAAAAATATGTAAATATTAAGCCACAAAAACTGTATTACTGTAATTTTAAGGATGTGACTAACACCCACAAAACGCCAGAGGATTCAAAGTCAAGGTTGCATGTTGAGCCTGGCTCTTTCAACACTCATGTTAAGTAAAATTCAATTAAAAAAGCTCTGATGAGTTGAAGATAAGATTATTTTACTACCACTACTGCTTGTAATAGTTGAATTATGGGAGTGTTTGCAACATTAGCAGTGTCCATGCTCCATGGGCCAGAACTCAGTTTGAGCTGACATGAATACAGCCTGGTTTTGGGGGAAGCTGCAAAAATTGAATAAGTAGCCACACTTTCTCTGTGATTCTGCAACTCCTGAGCATAGGGTGAGCCTCTTGACACAGCAGAGAACAGCTAAAGGCTGGTCTAGTTTATGGTAGTTGTTAAAGGACCCAGGAAAACAGAAGGATCAGAAGTACGCAAGTGAAAGCTAGCAAAAGGTTGAAGCTCTGCATCACTAGCAGTTATTCACAGGACTTGAGAACAGCAGCCATTAAATAGACAGGTTGGGATAATGGGCAAACTTTCCTTATAGATATACTAAAACACCTTTAGCTACAGGTAATGAGAGGATATTAGAAGAGCCTGAATGGAAAAGGCTCACACAGGTGTTCATTTACACCCATGCAAAGAGAGCAAATAAAAGATTACAATGGTAGTAAGTGTGTGATAAAGTGCAATGCTCCCTCCATAGCTATCTCAAATGCTTTACAGTATTAACTGATCAAGCCTCCCACAGAACATTTGCAAGTATGCATCACTATTTGTGGTTTACAAATAGTTTTACATAATGTGCACAGAGTTGCAGAACTAGATTGGTGAAATCAAATACTCTGTCAGGCAGTGCACGGCAGTCCTTTGTTGTTTAGAGTAGATGCAACTATGCCCCTTTGTGCTTTGAGATATCTCCAAATCCCTGTGTGCAAAACAATAAATTTCACGAGAAATATATATATATATATATATATATATATATATATATAAGGAATTTCCTAGAAGCAAACTGAAGGAGAATCTTGCTGATATTTGGGGCTAAGCTGACAACTAAAGCCTGAGTGACCAAAATGTGCCTTATCTATTATTCGTGTTGAATTGTGTTCCAATTTGGGTAGGTAGAAACCTTCTTCTCAAAGAACATGATTTTCAATTTTCCCGAGTGTCTTACAGGTAGATTAAAAGTCATGCTGCCTTCTTCGCTGGAGAACAACTGTAGTAGTCTCCCCAAAATTGCTAAAAATATCTGTAGGTATTAAAAAGCATACAGCTAGTGAAAATACATTGCTTCATTCACTCTTAAAAGAATTACCAATACAAGCAGTTGGCACTTACAATTTACTAAAAACTGCCCTCTTCATTGGAGGCAAAGCTTTGCAGAATCAAGCTGAACATAAATATTTATTGCTTTTTATCAGCCATCTTTGAAAATCAGCCCCCAAAACCCTAATAAACTAACATTAGTGGTTCAGTACCTTATGGAGCAAACAGTATCAGATCTGAGTTAAAAAGTGGGTACATCTCTGTCCCAAACCTGTGTTCAATCTGTGATAAAGAGTGAAGTTGTAAAGACAGTATTAATTGAAGTAAGATACTTTCCTTAAATAGTTCTCCTGTTGTATATGTGTGCTTAGTGGAAACAGATTTTTTTTTTCTCCAAAGGCAAATGCAAAGAAATTAGCAAAACACAAGAAAAAATACATTTCATGTAGGGATACTTATCCCCCTACATTTTCCATTAATTTTCACATTTAGGCTTTGGAAACACTTTTAGCATAAAGGAAATCTTAACAGTAATGTGGAACCCAAATATCTAATTCAAAGCAACCGCATGGAAGTCTATCCAGTAGTTAGCACATTTTATGTACAACTAGTTTTAAATGTCAGATTCAAAAAGCATCAACATGTTCTTGGAAGCTGCTTTACCACCACGTGGGAAAGGAGCAGCAACACAGATTAGCCCCCAGACAACAGAGTGATGCTATTCTCTGACAGCCCACCACTGCCCAAAAACCCACCCTTAGCTGGGTCCTACGGCTTTGCAGGGAAGAACAGAGAAATTACATATGGACTCTACTTATCTATTTATAATTTGCTTATTTGGTTTTACACTGCCTCATTTTCAGCAGGCAAGTCGGCATGCACATTGTCATTTTGATAGGGAATTAGTATTTAAATGTGGAGACATAAACATAGTGGCAGCCAGATATGGACCAGTAGCTGTGTAATCACTCATCTCAGCAAGGAAAACTATAAGAACTTCTGCTATCAACTCTCTGGTGCTACACAGATACAGCTATAGGCCTGTAAGCTGTATCTAACATAAGATTTACTCCATCAGTTACAAAATACAGTGTGTTCATTTGCCTTGAAATATAAACAAAATACATGGGAGGGAGGAGCCAGTTTGCAATGGCTTCTTTTAAATTCCTTCCCCAACAATCCCACACAATGTACAACTATTGGCATTGTAGTGGTTTAATCTTGTCTGCTCTCAAACCACAATAAATATCTTGGTCATGACCTTAATGAAGTACATAGCTCTGATTTTGATCTTATATTAACTTTTCACAAGTCAGGAGTTCCTCTTGATTTAAGCTAGTATGTAGAGAGATCAGAGTCAGACATATATCTAGAAATCTGCTATAGATCTCTGGGCATATTTCAGTACTTCACAAAGACTCACAGGTTATCTTTGGTTTTGGTTTTGGATTTTTGTTGTTGTTTTTTTTCTCCTGGCAACCATTGTGGTCTCCTTCATAAAAGGTTGTGAGAGGACAGAGATTCAGACATGCTGGAATGTAGTCTAATCTCCTGATTTTGATCTTTAGAAAATTAAGATGTCTTTATTTACTTTTCTTTTTTATACACATTGTCTTTCAAAATATAAATACTTTAAAAGAAGAAGAGAGAGGTTGGAAATAGACATTAAAAAAAAAAAAAAGACATTGTTTTAATTGTCTAACCAGCTCAACCTTTGGGAGAACAATCCTAACCTTTGGACAGATGCCAACAACTGCCATTTAGGTATTTACATCTGTTTATCCTCTCAGTCAAATGTCTTTTGTCTTAGGTTTGACACGGGATTACAAATGTTCTGACCCCTACAAGGGGTTCTCAAACATCGTATAAAAGACTCTTTTTCCCTTTTTCTAAAAGGATGAACACATACTTTTATCCTCCCTTATTCCTCCTTACCAGTTATATGCTTCTGAGGCAGTTGTTGACAAGACCTGCATAATTCAGTTTATGTATGTGACTAGAATTTCTCAAAGGCTCTGCTGGACTTTGCAGGCAGCCTGTTAATTGTCTACTACTCCATCCCAAGTTTTCAATATATGCCTTTACTTTGCCACATGTGGCATACAAAAGTTATGTCTGTTTCAGAATTTGGTTGAGGATGGTTGTAAGACCTAAAGTCAGTTTAGAGTGGAGGAAAAAAAAATCCATTTAAGAACAATCACATCTGCTTTCTTTTTTAAAAACAAAACCCAAAACATTACTTTTGTTCATTGTGCATGATTTCTCTTGTCCACATGCAATAAAACAGCAAAGACAGTAAAAAATAATTATCGGAAATGGGAAACTTTGCGATCCCTCTCTTCCCTGGCATCTAATCTGGATTTTTCTCAACAGGTACAGCACCTTGCCACTAAAAAAAGCCATCATTTAAGAAGGTAAATAATCATAGCTCTATTGTGGTTTTAAAGAGCTCTGTGAATATCATGTTTCAGCAATCGCAGAATGTTTTCTTCAGGTTTGGTATGAAACACAGCAATAAAGTTATCTCTCAGCTTTATAGAACCCAAACTATTTGATGGTGTCTCTCTAAGATCAAATGGAAATTAAAGTCTGCGGAGGAAGTTCAAATGAAGCTTCCAGCTAGAGCTGAAACATAAAAAGCTTCAAGTTAATTGATAAACTCCAGGCAGAGAAAGAAGCCTCTAGGCTTGGCTTGGCTGTTCTCTCAATCTACAGCAGTCTCAAATACCACCAGGCTTTAATCATGCCTGCAGCTGGAAGCAGAACCAGGAGGTCTCCCTGAGGTCTGCACCTTTCCTGCCTGATAAACAGGAGCTTTGGTAAGGTTTTTGGTGCTACTCTCCATGGCCAGTAAGCCTCACATTTCTGCCTAGAGAGAGGAAAGAAACAAGTTATTTTCATTGGTAGGACCAATGACCTTTTATCAAATTTTGACAAAGTTTTCACAGGGAAAAAAA
>VZSR01000520.1:37377478-37395228 GCA_013398615.1 Brachypodius melanocephalos
ACAACCAAAGAGAGAGAGAGACTACAATTTGCCACATCATTTTCATGAAGAATCATACCCAGAACTATGCCAATCATAGATATTTATTCCTGGAGAAGGATTATCCAGGGGATACTGGAAAATATGATCAACAATTCAATAAACCTCCTTTCTCAGAGAACAGGAGCTGCATAAGAAGAATTCATAGCACGAATTTTAGCTGACAAGCTTTGCTTTCTTCCCATTCAAATGCTGAAAATGTAGGTTCACTGTAAAGCTTAGTTCTGATAATTTTCATTCTCTCCTAGGTACAATATTTGTATTTCCCATTAAATTGAAGATGTCAGCAGCAAGTATTGGCTGGCAAAAGCTCATAAATTTGGAGTTACAGTGGAAACATTGTTTCTGAGAACAAGGTCTTTGGATAATTTTCTGTGTCTGAAATAGTGCTGATATAAAAAACATTAATGTCACCTATATAAGTAACGCCACTGACATTTGCACTTAGAGAAAGTAAAAGTGGAGGTTTGCAGGGCGTTCACCCTAAATGACCCAGTGCCCTAGAAGGCCTTTATACTCCAAAATAATGTGGAATTTTCATTTTCCTGTTTGAGAGTCATTCCCCTCACCAGGCCATTATGAAAAACTAGAGCTCTCAGAAGTCTTGGGCAATGTGCTGGAGCTTTGCTTGTTTCTTCATTTGAAGTTGCTGCCAGGAAAGGCATGCTAGTTGAAATGTGGAGTTACTTCTGTCATTTAATAATTAGCAAGCACTCAGAATATATATTATTCATTTTTTGAAACATAAATAATTAAGATGTAATAATGATGCTTTTATAAATAATATTTCATTCTCTGTGAATACACTCCAGGATTTCCTTACATCCTAAACCTACACCTTGCTCCCAGCTAGAAAATGCCTTTTCTGGAGCATTCAATGAAAGCAAATGGGATAAAGGGATCTCAACTTCCTTCCCATTTAGATATCTGTGGGAACATCTTTAAGAGCTCTTTCCCCCCCATACCTAGAAAATTAGTCCTTTTTAAGCAGCCAGACTGTTAAGCATTCACATTATGCAATCCAAATGAGTTGCAAGCAGAATACATCTGAAAGTGTTGGGGGTTTTTTTACATATAAAAGCATTTCATTATCTAACACCTACAGTTTTGGGAGCCCAAAGTTTACAGGGCAAGGAAATGGGTGAGTAGTACAAGTGATGGTCTACATTTCAGTTAAATATTATTTAGCTAATTCGGCTTATTGAGAAGCGAATATTGTATAAAGATTCAGCAAGGCAGAATTCCAGAAAAACATGTTCTCCAATTTTACAATCAAAGAACCAAGTCCTGCAGACACTAAATTCTGGATATAGTCCCAGCATGCACCAACCTTCTCTCTTTTGCACCCATGTAGGGTCACTGAACCTCAAACTATGGCTCTTTCTTACTGCAGTTGTAGCATAAGTATACAGTGCTTTAGAGCTCTATAGTAAGGCTACAGTATAAATGAAAGTAATCCCAACTATTTTAACAAACTTATTCCTGATTTATACAAGTGAAAATATAAGGATATCAGGACTAGTTGCTTTCTGTGAGCATATGTAGTTTTAAATGCTTTGGAATTTATTATTCTCTTTTCTGATAGTATAAGGCTGCCTTAAAGCCAATGCAAATGTAATTTACATTAAGCAACTTTCCTCTGTCAGTCTTGTGTAAATGTATATTAGCACAGATGAGAAGCACAAAAACTGCAAGTGAAAGCTTTTACCATACTGTGAGTTAATAGTGGAATTTTGTTAAGTTCCCTCATTCTAATATTAAAACAACTTTTCAATACTTACATTGAAACAAGTAAAAGCTGTGGGTAGAATAGAGACTTGCCCACTTGCTAGAGTGCCTGAAACTGTCAAAGTGCTGAAGAGCAACACTGGGAATCCATGAAAATTCCACCTGAAAAATGGAACATTACAGAACTTGCATACAGGGACACTACATGTCTCTTTCTGTGAGGCACAAAGAGGCCAAGAAAGTTGATAAGTACATGCCCAGGTGAAACTAAGAACATTAAGGTTAGCAAGAACCAAAACCAATGGATTGGATTATCGTGACTCTCAACCACAATAGTGCTTTGCAGAAAACAGCAGAAGGAGGCAGTGGAAAAGTGTGCCAATAATCTGGCACATTAACAGAATGATGGCTGCAGCCTTGGTGCAGCTCTGTCTAGCCCAACCAAATGGTTTCCTTCGCTGATGCCAGCTGCATTATCAGGTATATCACTAACCATATCAGTTGTAACATGTACAGAATTGCTGAGATCAACAGAAACCCAGCACTTGGAAAGAGTTAAAACACATGATTAGACACAAGGCCAAAATCAAAGAGCCTTCACCCATCCTACGGGTGGTGCTATCTCAAAGTATAATCACTCCCTGGGGTGGCATAAGGCTATTTATCAACTAACTTGCCTATATTTGAGATGAGCAAGGCAGAGACTTTTGTTTAGCATGCATTTCAATGCTGCCAAGCAAGAATTGCAGCTGTGACAACCATCCTGTGAAGCTCTCAATTGTGAAAAAAAAACCCACCCTAAAAGAAAGAATGAATCAATGAATAAAAGGTGTGTGAAGACATGGACACATGAGGACATAAAGCACATGACACTGAGGAATAGAAGAGAGGAATAGAAGAATAGGAATAGAAGGGAGCAGGAACATGGAGTGCTGTATGAGTTATTGACCTAAAACTTTTATCCACTTGTTTACATGTATGTTATTTCCATAGCAGAATTCTAAAGATCCTCTAAATTAATTAGTCTGCTAGTTAGTGATATGGAAAAGTACCACCCACAACCAGAGTACCAGAAAGAGTGTAGTTTCTTCTTTTTATTCCGGACTGATCTGCAATGACTAAAGGGAAAGGAAACTGTCAGAATCCCTATGCCTTTACATGCTACACAGAGAGGTACCTTTCTGCTAATATATTCACTTTACAGTCAGGTCCAACGTGGAGCTATCAGAACATCCTTATTAAGGATATTCATTGAGAAATGGCTATCAAGATCCCACACCCTTCAATGACCCCTTCAGAATTTTGCTTGGAAAATAGAATAAGTAGAATGGGTAAGGTTAAAAAATAAAGTTATGTGAATGATATTAGCAAAAACCAACCCTTCTCTTTGTCAAGTTTTGCCAAAAAAAAAAAAAAAAAAAAAAAAAAAAAAAAAAAAAAAAAAAAAAAAGAGAGAGAGAGAGAAGAAAAAGGTAAGAGATCCAAAGCACTTTCCTTTGAACTAGAGGCAATATGCATAGAGGAAAAAAAAGGACTTGAATTTTCACAGTGAATTGGCATATTGTGCAATTTAATGCCAGACTAGGTCAGTAAGTCAAATACCATAACTGGATTTTTTAAAGAGCTGCATGTTTCGTGACAACTAGCAACTTTTGGAGCTATCTGAACTAAGATAATGAGGGTAATCGAATCTCATGCTTCATTCTACAAAATGATTACCTATAGGGGTTGAGCAAAGAATTTTCCTCCAAATTCTAAGCGCATTGTTGGTAGGTTGATTTATTTTCTTACAAGGAGGAAGCTTTCCATTTCTTGTGCTGCATTGGGTATGTTCAGTGCTGAGGATACCAGCTTGCTTTGCCAGGTATGCCAAAACCTATTTAAAGATCTGTCTTGGAAGGGAAGTCTGCTGCCTGTGAATTTAAGCTAGTGCATTTTATCTCACGAATAAGATAGCTGAAGAGAGCTTGCATGGCTGGTTACAAGTCAGCTGATAGGCACTAACTTGTTAAACTGCCATAATGCAATCGTGTCCCACACTGTGCCCATGTCCTGAGGAGGAGAGGGACAAATAGCTGAGCATGCTGAGCTACCATGAGGTAAAGCCAGTGTGTTTTTTTTCTCCACAGCTTTTGGGATTTTTCACAGACTGCCTACATTGTGCAAGCAAACGTGTTTGTCAGTACTTTTTAAAAGCAGGCTGCTGTGTAATTTTGGAGTCTTCCTGTTCTTCTCCTCTACTTCTCTCTTCTTATAAGCACATTCACACACAGACACATTTTACAGAGATAAACCCTAAATAGCCATATTTGTTTCTCAATGCTGACTAATGTGGTGAATATTAAAACTCACATGGAAATTCTCCTTTGGGTGAATGATCTGAGAGTGTTGGAAATTCTTCACGCACATGTCCACAACATCCACAGCTTCACAGACAGACACAGGTAGGCTGAAAGAGCAATCGGGATACCATCTGTGTTTGGCAGAAAATTTCTAACCACTTTGCTGCTCTCTCTCTCTCTTGTCTCTCTCAGTGTGAAGAGACAGAGGAACCCATGGAGATTCGGTGAGAATTTAAACAGAACATATTGAGGGCTGCACTGACAACTGTGGATTCGAAGTAGATGAAAAATGAGTGCTGGAGCAGCAATGGTGCTATGGATTCAGAAGGGATCTCTGAAGTGGCTAGCACAGGCACAGCCATAAGGGCTCAACCTGCTCCTCCCTTCCTCCCCCATCCCCAGCTCTACTTCTGTATGCAAGGTTTTACTGTTCACAGCAGCTGGTTGCTGTTGAAACCAATTTGAGCAAGTCTCCAAGGTACATGACAAAGCAGATCTCACGTACCTTGAATGAAGAATGTTGAATTCCTCCACATTCTGGAAATGCACTCCTTCTTTATGCACATTTACCTTTAAAATAGTGCTAGCAAAAACTAGATCATAAAGACAGTTGTTTTCCTTTATGTCTGTCATGTTGGCATCATACATATGTAATTTATGCTTTTTTATAGATTTGCAGGATTTTCTGCATTTCCTTTGCACGATTGGAGTGTGGGCTATGCAGTTTGGAGCCTTCTGCTCAACTGAGGATCTTGGTCTCATGGACACAAATCACTGATGTCACTGAAATGATGCTCTATAACTGCAGACATGAATGTGATATTCTGCCCAGGAAGATATCTACAGAGTTACAGGAAAGAGAAGGGCAGTAAGAGTGAACACATTGTTTTCTTTGTAGATGTCTAGATGTGAGTATATTTGGCAGTCATGGTGTTGAATTAAAAATATTTTTACCTAGCACAGAAAAGAACAAGGAGGACGAATGCTCTTATATTCTAAATATTCTAATTCCACAATTCTGTCAGCATCAGAATATCACACTATAAACAAGTTAACATGACTTCATCAATTGGAAAATATATAAAACTGACTGGTTCTGTGTTATCTTTTAGGCCTCAATAATGCCAGAAAATTAAACAAGAGAGCCCTGTGAAGTAAATGATGTGAAGTAAGTCACATCCATTACTTCAGAGTCTTTTGAGTATTTGGATTATATAGCTCAATTTGCCATTTTTGCTGAGAAATTATGTGTGATTATGGATATCACTGTCACTCAGTAAAAGGAGCCAGAGAACAATAAGATCAAGCTGCCTCCTCAGCAAAAATATCAAACAGATTCTTATTGCAAAATTTTTAGTGGGCAATGCTTTCTTATTTAGATATTAAAAGAGTATAGAACAAGTTAAGATAGGCTCTTAAACAATGAGTAAATCTCATAAATGGGCAACCAAAAATTCACAAAATGTTTCTGGGATGTGGCCTCTACAGCTCAGAGTAATACTTTTCTTTTGAAATAATTACTTTAATAACCTGTAATATCATAACTCCTTACTACCCTTAAGGGAGGAAGAGAAGAGAGAAGACAGGAAAGAACAGCTTTATTTTCAAGATAGCTTCCTGAATTTGCAGAATGGATGATTTGAGAAAGTATCTGTTTACTTACACTCCATAATTAACCCAAATATCTTAGCACTCAGGATACTGCTACGTATTTTACAGAGATCCAAAGAGACACAACCCTGACCCAGAGACAATAATTTCTGTGAAATGAGGCTCTTTAATTTAGAAATTACTTAAATAAGTAAGAACCTCCCGAAAACAATTTTGAGAATTAATTCTTTTTTCTGTCTGAAATCAATTAAAACACCAGAGTCTGCATATATTTCTAACACAGGTTAAGAGCAAAATTCCAATGATGTAACATCCATGAAGCCAAACAGGCTTTAAACATAATTTCATTCCCATTTTATTGTAAACATATGAATGATTGCTAAAGGATGTTACACTTATTTGCAAAACCAGCCAGAATGCTATCATCAGAAATTACAAAGAACTAAGTACCTTTATAAATCTGCTGTTTATTTAGGGCCTACACAGGAGTTGAGATTATTAAAACCATTTTGGTCATTTAGCAGATTCAAAGGCTGAAAACTTCACTCAGATTTTACAAGACACTCCCTATCAAAATGGTTTAAATCAGTGGCTTTGAGTTTATTCAGTTTAGAAACTAACTACAAATCCTCCAAGATGAATTAAACTCCCACTGTAAATTTATGTTTATGCACAAGAAACTTCTTTTCCTTAGAATCCTCAGTAGTCCATAAACCAATAAAGCCTTTGGACTACATATTGAAACACGCATGAAGAAGTTAGGAATAAATGACCTTTTCTTGCAGTAGATGAAGATCACCTGTGAAATTCTGTGGAAAACAGCACTGCTCAACATCCATGGATGACATGGAGTAAATGCTGGGGTGATAAGATTTGGTATATGTAGATAGATATAAAGGGAAGTACACTGGGAAAACGTGTCTTAAATTCACACCATTACTACTCAGAGGAGAAAGTTGATCTTTAAAAAATTAAAGACACTTCCATGAAAACTATCAAGCTGTTAGTCATCACAAAAGTAAATGAAATGTTCATAATCCTTAAGAAAAGAGTGGAGAAGAGGTTTACAAAAGTGAACCTCATCATGCCGCAATAGAAGTCCATGATTAGCTATTCTATGACTATAAAGGGTTCAGATCCCATCTAGTAAAAAATATAAATTATAAAGGGAAAAGTTTCAGATATGTGTCTGGAGAATCTCAGCATGGAATAGTTTCTGTCCAGGAGTGATTCAGGTGATCAGGTCCATTCCATCTGGTCTACAAAACCCCAGGTGGCCTGAGGAGCTTAGGAGAGGCCCAGATACCTGTGTTTATCTTCCAGTCCAAGTACTAATGATCTTTAAAGAAACCAGACTCTAAACATACAAAAAGAGGTGTTTATGCAGGAGATAACAGCCCAGTTGAGCTGCTTGCCAAAAGAAAAGCGTAAAGAATATTCCCATGGGTTTCAGAGATGGAAGAACTGTGGGTTTCTAAACAGACGAACAAATCAGGCTCAGGAATTCCTATTAGCAAAATATAAAAGGGTATTTGAGGAGAATGACAGGGGAAGATCATATATGTTTACCATGTATTTTCCTGATACATTCTTGCACTCGCACTTACAGATGCCACTTGGGAAAGGACACCGTGTTGGATAAACCACTAGACTGACCCAAAGTGAAGGTTTTTTTAGAATCACTGAACTAAATGGGTAGAAATAGCAGGTATTGTCAACATATTTCATCAATTTGCACCTATAAAACACTTCCTGGGACAAAGGACTTGGTTGATCTTTTGGTCTATGCATCAGGATATACGAAAGAGTGTTGCAAAACCCCATCTCTTGAGAAAATTGTGAATGACTTGTGTCAGATACCCAAAAGGAAAGCCTTTTGATGTCATGCTTTTGTTCAAGCAAAATTTATGTTAACAATAAAAGAATAGAAGAATAGAGAAAAGAATGAGAGCTTTTTATTGTTAATCTAAAATGTGCTTTATTGATCTCCCATGGCTAAATATCATAGCAGTGCCTTTCATCTCAGACTGTGGTGGAAGGAGCTAATTCTTACACAGAAGAACAATTAGTGAATGAACCACAAGGTGCTGTATTTAGCAATGTTTTTGTGCAAAACTAGAACCTGGCACTTCACGGGGAAGGGAAGAATTTCTCTTTCCATTGGGTGCATTAAAAAACCATTGAAATTTTTGTGTCACCAGTACAGTATGCAATCAGACGGAACACAACCAAAATGTTTCTAAATAATATATTTTTTTCGGAGCAATTTCTCCAATTTATTCACTTTTCATGAATTTCAGAAAACTACAAAAATTGAACAGCCATGGGTTTCATGTCACCCTTGTATTCATGCAACGGCAGCTGCATAATACTGCCTGGTACTGCAACATGTAATTGAAATTAGTTCTTAGGAATACATTAATACAAGCCTTTGTTTAAGTTCATGGGCCAACTTCAACTCTGATGGAAACCCCGTGAAGGCAGTGAATTTGAATTATGTTGACATCAGGTGTTGATTTAAAAATGTTGACAGGATAGCATTTCAGATATCAAAATGTCACAGAAGTTGGAGAAAGAGTTCTGGAAATGTCAAAAATTGAGAACTGCCAGTGTTCATTGGATTAGCAACATTTGCAAACCTCAGTCTAGCCAACAAGAGGCAATCTTAAAAAAAATCTGTGATTAAAAGAAATGTCCTGGCTTAATCAGCTAAAATCCTGTATGGCTAATGACAGAATCTCCTGTTCATGAAATCAAAAATGGTAGATAGGTCTGTGACTGAAAATAACTATAAAGTTTATTTGAGTTCATTCAGATCATGGCTTGAACAATTTCAAATTACAATTACACTGGGGCAAAATAACAGAGTCGGAAGTAAGTTTGAATAAGCTTCAACTTGAAAATATAGTAAAATAATTGTCTGAGCTATGACACTGAATCAGAGTACGGGAATGCCTTCTGCCTATCCCATTGCCATCTCACAAACATGAGGTTCCAGATTTACAAAGAAACTTGAAAAGTGTGAGGTTAGGATTTCACCTGGCTCTGATGTTGTTTGAGTTCCAAGCTGCTGGCACTATTCCCTTGCCCTCATCCACCTCCTCTTATCTAGATCACAGGAAAAGTTATATTACCATACTTGAACATGCTGGAATGGGAATGTGTATTTGAACATTTAATTTCCTTTGAAAAACTACAGTATAAAGTAAAAGAGTAATTATCCCAAAAACCCCCTACCAAATTCTAAATGTTACCAAAGTTGCATCAATCTTCAAATACTCCTTAATTTTCTCAATTACTTCATTCTAATGCATTTCACCATGCTGGACTTGATCAGAGTGACAGTAATATTCCAATGTTTCTTATCTCTGCATCCATTGCTGAAAATAGAAAACATTTTTATCGTTGTGAAGTTGTGTTTTAGCAAGAGGAAACAGTAAAATAATCATAAAAATATACATGTATCTGTTTAAATTGCCACAGTGAGAAAAAATAAAATGGTGTGCAGGGAGTGCAGAATTAAATAACATGGTGGTTAACCCACACACCAAGAACATTCTGAGTGCTCTAGTTAATTAGAGAAAAGCCAATTGTTTAATGTGAAAGATGGCTCATCTTCACATTACCCAGAATGTACACCCAGAAAATGGTTAATTAGTTTACTTAACCAAGTGTACTTTTATTTTGTCTTATTCTTTTTGTTCTGAATGATGTTAAATATATTTTATTTAATCCATGACATTTTATTCATTTTTGTTACAAACTATCAATGCAAATCAATGAATCATCTAGCTACGTTTGTCTCTTTGGAGTGAAAAATAAGCAGAGGAAATAAAAGTAATTTAATTTAGCATTAATAAACTGCAAACTGATGTTTACAATAAATCAGCCACTATTACCATGCTTAATAGTTGTGAATGAGACAAAGCAGATGTGGATGCATCTCTCTTTTTCTTCTCCTGCCTCTTAGGGGTGAATCTCTCCTGCCCCCTTCTAAATGAGCACGTTGGTTGTTCAAGTGGGTGTATAAAAGGACCATTTTATAAAATAAGAGCCAAATAACAGACAAGGCCAAGAGTCTTTTAATTCCTCAGGTTTGTTTTCTTACAAAAAAGAAAAAAAAAAAAAAGAAAAGAAAGAGATGGATGTTCTGTTTCCCTGCAACATTCGAACAGATGCGACAGTCTATAAACAGAAGGAAAGGAGAAGAAAAGAAGGAAAGGTCCTTACAGGTTAAGCGTTTTCATTCAACTTTTCTTTTGTATAATATCCTTATGCAATATTCCAGTCCCTTGGAAAATAACTGGAGCTGTACAAACATTATTAATTTTAATTTATAAAGGTCTTCTGTGTTCTTGGTTTTCCACAGGCTTTATTAGTGATTAAAATATTGTGTTTCTGATAAGTTTTTCTAAACATAACCATAGCAGTTAATGTTCTGGACGTATAGCTGATGCCATCTGTGTTAGCCACTGTGCCTCTGTTTCAGGAATCAGTGATGAAAAATATAGGAACCAAGTGAGAAAGAAATCCTCTCCAAAACTCCCTAACTCTCACTGCACTCAGAATACCCAGAACTCACCTTATGTTTCTACAAGATTGCTTCCTAAGTAGCTTCATCTCTGGAATTATACCCAGGATGAGTTACACTTTCAGCATATTTTTAGAAAGTTTATAAAAGCTTAGAAAGGCAGAGAGGAGGAACACACAGAAAAACCAAAAATATTTTATGCTTTTGCGAGTAACTAATTCCACAGTATAAAAGTCTGAAAAGGGAATGGGCCTGGAAAGCAAACCTGCATGCTAATGCACGCCAATATTTTAAAACTACACAGCATTTTTTATCCAAGGAGCTTTGCAAAAATGGGTATCATAGATACTGCATTTTAAAGGTCACTCAGCAAGCTGAAACACGAGCAGAAGCGAGGTGTTCTGTCTCCTGTGTCTGTATCCTACCCACCAAAAGACACCACAGCCCTGCTAAGATGAACTGCTATGAAGAGAGGCTTTTGTCTGATTAATCTTTTGTCCTGTCAGGTTCACAACACCCCTTGCAAAATTGTAGTTCAAGGTCTTCTGATGTTTACCTAACACATCAGCACTTATTTCTCTGAGGTTTTTATAACTCAGGCATGAAAAATTTGCTCCAGGGTGAAAGTTGGCATGAAAGTGTCTCCAGCCATGAGTACAGCTTTTTTTCCCCCCTTTGCTTTTTAAACTAAATTTAGGGAAAGGGAGGGAAAAAAGGCTAAAGTATTTCCAAGAGCTTGCAAAGCTGGAAACACAAGATCATTTACTTGAACCAGTTTGCCCAGACCAAACTGTAATGAGAATCATACCATGCCTTAACTCAAAATTAACCCAAAGCATTGTTATTCACACAAGCCTTTTCTGTAACAGAGTTCAGTGGGATTTGAAGGGGGTTTTGCATATTTTTAGGTTTTTTGAAGTAGTTCACTGTGGTAAAACACTAATAGCAGGAATGTTGTGAGGGCTTAAAGTCACTGGAATTTCCAGCTCATGATGATTTGGCTGAACTTCAGATAAGAGGACACCCACTTCACAACCCTCAAATTAACACTCAAGTTCACCTGTAAGTTGTGAATCCTACCACAGCATTAGGGAAGGTACTAAAATTTGCCCCTGCTCCATATGTTTCCACAAGTGCTTCAGGCATCCTGTAGCATGCAAGATATCCTTCATCTCAGCCATGGGCAATGCGCTTTGCCCAAGGCTGGAATGGAAACAAGTTTTACTCTGATTTAATTTTCTTGTGTTTTTTGGCTCGGCTGCCCAGGGCTGCCTCAAATTCACCACTATCAGATGGTCTTTCCATAGTCTATAGCTGACCTTCTCTTGCAGACATGGTGTCAATGATAAAAGACAGGCTTCAGAGGTTCCAGAGAGGAAAAGGGTCTTTTACAAAAGCTGCTAATATGGAAAATGTCCTACATGCAGATGTATTAGATCACAGATTAAAGATACCCTGTCTGATTACCCTACCCCACCACGTGAAGTGAAGTAGGCACTACCAGATAAAAAACATGGCCCCTGTACAAAGAGATTAAAATCTGACCTAACTCACATGGATTGCTGGCAGCACATGACTATTTTTCAGTCCAGGTCTCAACTACACAAGCACAAAACGTACTCCCACACCTTCTAACACACAAAAAGGAGAGTTTTCAATGTAAAAGTATGTCTTTAATAAGCATTCAATGGACTTTTAAAAGTCTGGGCTTCAGACTAGGGAAGTCTGGTTTCAATAATAATAATTTTTGAAGGAATTCTATATAAAGGAATATGGATATTAAGGTCTTTGAAAGAATGATTTGTGTTTCCTAATTTCTAAACTGTTTGTTTACTTTGTTTCATGTTTTCCTGTCTTACTGTGGTATTGACTTGATTACTAAGGTATCAAGATCTTAAGAAACTGAATTTATTTTACAAAATCCCCCTAGCCTGTCTAAAATGTGGTACAAGATCTGGTACCATTGAATAATGCTGTTGTCAAAGTTAAAAGCTGTCTTTCTTCATAAAAATACCTTCTGTCCTCAAAGAACTGTAGGGCAATAATCTCTCTTAATTTTAGTGTTCTTGAATAGGAGTCTAAAGATTTCCGATTCTTTTTCTTTAAACTAGGTTTTGAAAGATCTGGTGGTGACAGGCCACACCAAAGTGCCTACAGGGACAGCCAAATCTTCTGCATTTTATTTGCCTGAAGATTACCGCTTTTCCTCGTCTCATCTTTCTTCCTTCAAATGCCATAGGACTTATCCACCCTTACCTTGTCACAATGGCTTTCACAAATACCTTCCAGGACTGGCTCTCGGCAAATTAAAGACTGTTTACTTAATTCTGGAGGAGGTTCTGAGACAAATTTTCAGGTAATTTGATATTTACAGGGCTGGAGCACCTTCCAGCGACAATTGTTTAAAATTGTACAGTTATATAGTGGTCTGAAAGGAGAGAAAAATAGTTGATTACAGATAAAACGACAGTAACTTTATAACCAATTTTAGAGTTAGAATGCAGTTTCCAGCTGTGAAAAGTTACCAGACAGGGAGAATACGGAGGCCAACACAAGAGGACAAATATGAATTTGTAGTGAGATAGTAAAAGATAGCCTAAGCCTTCTCCAAAGTAAAGCCATTAATCAGGGATAAATTTAGGACAGCCAATGGGTGTTTTGACACCAGCTTCAGTGAAGTGAAAATTCACATAGGCCAACTTTTTTCAGCATCGGGATCTGTAGCTGTTTCTGCTTTTGAAAAAAAAGCTTTTTAATATGTATATTTATACTCTTCAACACTGAGAAACAAGAAAGGAAAAATCTTGGAGTTGCTGATAGCTTTGCAGTGTAAGACCTTACAGGCTTCCTTATATTTTTCCTGCCTAATAACTTTGGATTACTTCCTGTTTACTGTCAGTGCATCTAATGCGTGTGTCAGCTTGGCGCAGCACTGACATGATATATGCATTAGACCACACATTGATAGCAAAGACAAAGTTACTCGATTCTGACAGGACAAGAAAATTACCCACAAGCAGTAAAATGTAGGGTTGCCATGTGACTGTGTTCTGCTTCAAAACCATGTATCACACGGTGATAGCACAAGAATTAGGGGATTGTGAGAGCTGCTGGAACTGCAAAGGCAGTTATCTGGTCCCTTTGCCTATATGTCTCATGCGTTAATATGCACACCTGCTTTAATCTCCCTTGTGTCCTGATGGAGCTCTGCTTGGAGTTTCTGTGCATTGCTCCGGTCAGCCCAATCACTCCACACCTCGTGCACTGCCTTGTTTACCTTGCAGCACCAATTCCTCTTGTTGGTAATGACCCTGCTGCTCACCTACCCCACACCTTCTGGTCACAGTGCCTGCCCTGCTCTAAATCTACCTGCCAGACTAGGAGAGCTAAGGCAGCCCATGGGGAAAAGGAAGAGGGCAGCAGGCAAATTTACTGTCAATGCCAATACTTTAGTTTTCTCTTCAGAAAATACAGACTTGCAATGAATTAAGATTGCAACACCTTGAAATCTTATTGATATTCTAATTACAAATCTGAAGCATCCAACTCACCAGTTCAGGGAAAATAACAAAGAAGCAAATTATTATCTGCAGATAAAACAATACAGTTGAGGTAGTCGTGATCATGCGTTTTGTTCCCTAAGAAAATTCTGGGGTTTTATTTAGTTAATGTGAGATACAGAAGGGTAAGTCATTGGTTAAAAGTCCTAAATGCGTATTTCTGCCTTTACTGTGATTTGCATAAATGCCGACTGTGCTACCTGAAAGCGTTCCTGTTCTGATTTATGGGTGTGTTTGTATTGCTCATATCATAAATCTTCTTCTCTAGGACACTTCTGTTCTGGTATTTATTGACCGAAGACAATTTGCGTTAAGAATGTTTTGAGATCTTGCCAGATATGCACTAGGGGATATTTGAGAAAACATTCAGTACTCAAGTGAATGAATCTAGGCAAGTGTATGATCTCACTACCCAGACAAACATTTTGCCATAATATTTTAGTACCCTGTTTTATTAAGAGAAACCTATATTTCTATATGCATCTACTTACCATAGAATCAATTCATTTAGGCCAAATCAAAAGAAGTGCTGGAAGAATATAATTTAGGCTAGCAGCCTCAGGCTGGTGATTATGGCTCAGCGAACAAATCTTTAGGGTCCGATCCTCTTTCACTGAATCTAGCTCAAGCTTGAGTACTGCCCTGTATTGAAACAAAATGCCCAAACATGCCCTCTGTTACCTATTTCTAGGAATTTTACTCTGAGGAGAGAATTCTTTGTTACTAATTATTATTATCAAGTCTGAAAATACATAAAAATCTTTTATTGAAATGAACACTTTTCACTAATGGAAGATGTACATATTCACTGTGAGACATGTAGACACCAACATAAACAGGCTGCATGAACAGTGGGAGAAATATGTTTGTGAGAAACTGAGGCATAAGGAGATGAAGGGGTGTTTGTGCTTTGCAAAATCATCTCTGCAGAATCTGGTGACTTAAGGGTGCACGTCTTGGTGCTCATCCCTGACATAGCCTATGATGTTCCCACCTGGAACTGCACTGATAAGAAAACAGATCCACCCTCTTCAGGGCTTTACATAGCTCAATTTAGGTCAAAGCAAATCTTTCCCCTGGAATTAGGCAGCTTCCTTTGAAGGGAAGAGGGAGAGAGCAGGGATTCCCCACATTGTTTTCTTTCCCCGGTGGCCATTCCTGTGCAAGACAGGGTCACAACACCCACATTTCAGCTGGGAGATGCTGCCATCTTTGGAGGATCTCTGCATGCCAACTTCTCCTGACTTGGAAGCTATTGTAGGAGTCTTCAGTCCCTCCTTCCAAATCAGTTTCACTTTACAAGAAACATCTAGAGATTCATTTGGCCAAAGAGGGAAAGCAAGACTGAGCATGAATCTCTATCCTATGAGTCAGGGCACTCACCTGGAAGGAAGGATACCCGGGATCCAGTCTCTTGTTTCAATGTGTTTATGTGATTTATATTAAACAGCCATTGGATAAAGTATTTAAATTGTTATTAGAACAGGGATAGGAGCCTGGGTCTGCACCCTTCCCTTCCAGGTGAGGGCCCCAAACTGCCAGAGTCATGCTCGGTCTTGCTATCTCCCTATCTCTTACTAATGAATCTGCTGCTATTTGATGCAAAGTGAACACCTTCCACAGCAAAGATGGGGAGAGCACCTCCCCCTTCTCTCTGTTTTTAGTGAGGAGGGTTCAAAGGCTCTCAGGCACAGCAGGAAACCCCGCTAAAGTCTCCTGGTCCCAAGCTATGGGTTCACTGTGGGACTGGTAGCACTGCTCCTCTGGTGGCTGTGTAGAGTCTGAGGTCACCTGGCAGACTGAGCCCCTAAGGGGACCACACACAAAATAATACCTCATCTGTAGATCCCCTGTAGCCAGACAGGCAGGAATTAGGCACTGAGCTACCTGTGACTGAGACACTTGGTGGCCTGCCCAGACCTTCAGGCACTGGGGATCTCCTTATCCCAACATGAGAAACACTGGGGAGGTGGCTGGTGAGTGGGTGCTGGAAAGGTGCTCTCACAGGACTGAAAATCTGCCTTTCCTCGCCTGAATGTAGCCCTGGGTCACCTGCCACAGACCACCCAGGGAAGCTGGGGAGGAGCGAGCCTCGAGCCATCTCCTGAGCACAGCCAAACACCTCTTTGCTCTTATGCACTCCTGTGCAATTTCTCAAGGAAGAAAAACATCTCCAGCAAGGGTGGACAAGGCAAACTGTTCATCAGTCTGAAAGATCAGAAAGATCATAACTAACAGCCACTGCCATTTCCAGTGCAATTAGCAACCATTCAATAGTCAGTCCTGAATGAAAAACACAAACAGAGCTAGTGAGTTCCTGCTGGAAAGATTTAGTTATCTTTCAGAGCGAAAAATATGTCTGTCTGTAACCTTTTAACCCTTCTTCTTTTTTCTCCTCTTACTCTTACACTGGATAATTATTTATTTTGTAGCTTAATTAGCTAACTATGCCTGTGTTATGATGCTTTTAAGCAGGAAGTCAGTTTGTTAAGTTGTTGGTGGCATGTGACTTTTGTTCAGCATCTGCGATGTCAGTTTATACCATAATCATCTTTACTTGCAGTGGTCTGAGGTGATGAAGTTTTTTTCTGATGGTAATATTTTAATTATCAGAGTAAAGAGTACAGTTTGAAAAAGGGCAATGACAAACAGGCAGCTACTTCATGTGGGTAGAGGCTAAGTGATAAATTTGCACAGGCCCTCAGCTGCCTATCTGTGAGGCAAATTGTGAGATTCCCCTTTAGAAGAAGATCCTTTGAGGCTTTTCAGAGGGTATACTAAAAGCTAATAACAAGAATTAACTAAATCCACCCAAAAGTTTATTTTCTGGTTATTACTGTGTTTTCATAAACATAAAGGGACTTGAACTGGATCCCCATCCCATCAGCTCAACAGTAAAATTATCTAGGTAGAACTGGTGCTTAGAAAGAAACTGCAAAGCAGGATGCATTGCAGGAAGCCAGGGCAGGTTATCTTGCTGTCTGCTACAGCTCCACACAACAGCATAAGTTCCGGCTGCCTGCACACACAAGTGGTTCCCTGTACATGCAGACCAGGTGTAAAAGGTCATTTCAAGAGTTAGCAGCTTTGTTTCTTATCAGATGTCCAGCCATGAAAACAACTACAGCATGTATCAGTGATTCACCCCCACAGCTGTCCAATTCTTTAGTTTGTCCGATTCAGACATATCCAACATGGTGCTCTGTGCCAGCTCCAAACCCTGACAAACGTCTTTTGTTTGCATTTGGTTGTCAGACATAATGTATGCAGCCACAGGCTTGCAGTAACATTTATTCCTCCTTCTACTGGAAAGCTGAGTAAGGTTCTTAGGCTCATTTCCCCAGTGGTAAACCCTAGCTATTTCAGCTAGGAAACTGGTCTCCCTCAATTCCTTATCTAGTCAGCTGAGCTGCTCAAGAGGACTATTCAGAACATGCGAATTAGTTTCTCCTGAGAATTACACTTTAAAGAACGTATCTCAAGCAGAAACAGTGCAGCTACTAGTTTACAGTATTCAGTGCTTGAAAATCCTTTCATATTCACAGATTAATACTCTACACATTACTATATGTTCATATATTAAGAAATAAACT
Organism: Brachypodius melanocephalos; assembly: GCA_013398615.1. Taxonomy (NCBI): domain Eukaryota; kingdom Metazoa; phylum Chordata; class Aves; order Passeriformes; family Pycnonotidae; genus Brachypodius; species Brachypodius melanocephalos. Next base: position 37,394,883 of record VZSR01000520.1, read on the forward strand.
TTCCTCTGAATCTACTAATTTGTCCACCAAAAGCTGTGCCTGCTACCTGATGAATGCAGAAAGAAAAAGGTATAATCTTGAGTAAATCCCTGAGAAACCACAGCATGCACAGCCGTTCCTACATCGGCTTTGAGACTGAAATGTTGCTCTATGTTTTTAAGCTCGCTGACAGTTTTATGATTTAAAGGCACTTTTTTCTGTCTCTTTCCCACCCTCCCATTCACGTAATCTTCACGGTGGTTCCTGTGCAACAACACTCAGTAATAACCCCTTTCCCTAAGGGATCAAGGAAGGAAATTCGACAAGTCACTGCCTCTCCCTTTTCTTTTTTTTTTTTTTTTTTTTT
>VZSR01000520.1:37395238-37406593 GCA_013398615.1 Brachypodius melanocephalos
TTGGTTTGGATGGTCTCTGAAATGGGCTGGAATGCAAATGGAAGATATTTGGCAGGTTGACATTTGTCTGCAAAGCTAGGCACCAAGCCAGAAGCATGGAGCAAGCTGGAGTGGGTTTACATAAAGTGGGAGCAATAGTGCCAGAGCACACCAATATATTTTCCCCTGAGACTCATAGGCTGCCCACTCAATACTTCATTAAGGGTGAAATCCAACACTATTTGAAGAGCCGTAGGAAAGTGCCTGTGCACCAATTAAATTCTTGAGGCCTCTGTACTGGTCTGAATTCCACCCAAAAGAAGAAGTGTTCACTGAGGAAGAGATGTTATTACCCAAATTAAAGTCTGCTCTTGTGAGGAAGAGAGACTGTGTTGGCATATGGTTGGAAGCAGCACAATCCTTCTATACAATCCTTCATAGATGATTCCTTGCAGAATATTCAACACAAACAGGCTCTTGCACATCCATGAATAAATCTTACACGGTGGAAGAGTCCAGGAGACCAAGAAAGCAGGATATTTCCAGGAAGAACCCTACAATCCAGTCTTTCTGTAAACAGGAATACAAGAGTCGCTTCTACTCACTTCTACACTGCTAGGATGTTGCAGAGCAGCCAGGGCTGTCTGTGGTGAGGTGGCTCAGAGCAACATCCCAGGGTCTGTTTTACAAACACAGGTATTAGTTTTTCTGAATCTCTTTCTGCATGAATACAGGATGAACAAAAGGGTGACAGGCACGATACAGCATTTACCACAGATAAGAAGTGCCTGCTGTTTCTTCAGTAGGCTGGAATACAGTTTTTGCAAAAGAAGAAATTTGCCTAAATTATTCTCTTATTTATATGCACACAAGACATATATCTATTATTTTATTATTATTATTATCTTATTTATATCTATATAGGAACAGGTAAGCATTTAGTGGCTCTCTACTGAAGTGGGAAGTTAGTCTTAGATGGAGGATATCTTTCTATTAACAAGGTCAACACCATTATTTGGTATGGGTTGCATGAACGCTCATTTGTTTGCAGGCAGTGCGAGGAACATTGAATATTTTAATTTCTAAACAATGGGGTGGCACAATGTCAAAGAGACACAGAGGGACAGGGGGAGCATGGGGAATGCTTGTAAAGCCCCAGAGCCTTTTCACAGCAAACCAGTGATAATGCAAGTTAATGGTTTCTGTAACATGAACCAGGATAAGGTCAGTTAAAGACTAATTTTTTGCTTCTATCAGAGGGCATCTGCTCCATAACTAAATCTCTTTACATAGTGCATTAGATTGAAATGTAGGGTCGAATACTGAATGGTAGAAATGTGGGGTTTTTTAATTAAAAACCTCTTCACACTTACATAGATATACCAAAGAAGCTGAGTACAGGGATGGGGACTTACCAAACAATTTGTGAGTTCAACCCATCAAATGAATACTAACCCCTTGATGCACATGCTTAACTCCCATTAGTGCCACTGGGAGCAAGTAGACTGCACCAATGGAGAGAATTGATCTCACAGTCTTTACTCAAATGCATATGCTTTCCATTGAAATTAAGGTGCTTTTAAGAATGTGGGGTTAAGAAAAATACAGTCTGCACAATGAAAGTGAATCAAATGTTTACATTATATAATTGCTTTTGCTGGCTTTGACAAGGAAAATTAGCACTGTAAAGTACCAGTTCTAAAATGCATACTTGAATATACTTGAAGAGCATAAGATCTCCCTGCACACCTAGGGCTAGATTGATAAAAAAAATCACATAAGCAATTGAGCTCAATTTTTTTCTTGCTCCTGCAGTTGCTGTCAGGAACCTGTGAGTTAAGGTGATAATTCCATAATTGGCAAAAGTGTCGAATGAAAGAAAATATGCTCTAGCATGTGGGCATGATGCATCCAGCAAGAGATGGATTAGAGAAGAAAATAGAAATTGTCTTGTTGCAGGCCAGCATTGTGTAGTCCTCAGTCAAGACTTTGGATTTCAAGGTCAGAAAGGGCTATTGTGATGATCTAAGATACATTGAAGAACTGAGATCTTTCTCAAATTAAATACTTTTAAAAAACCAAAACAAAAAACTTTCTTGAATAGAGAATTCACTACAGCACATCATAATTACTGTCCTTATCAAAACCACAAGCAAACAACTATTCCCTCAAGATGTGTACCATTGAAAAGGAATATCTTTGGCTTTAAGCATCATATTTTATTATAGCTTTATCTGCATAACTAAAGAACTCTCATCATGAGAACTGAATGGGACTCTTTTCATGATTGTCTAGTCAAGAGGAGAGGGAGAGGAGATTCCTTTGGAAGGTGGGACAGCCATGTTACATCCCAGTTTTGCCCAAATTAGAGTTAAGGGATTTGAGCTCCATTGCCACCACAAGACACTGGGTCCACTGGGGCCTGGAGTGGCATCCAGCCAGCTACCCACTGTGATTGTGTCAGCTGAAAAAGCATTCCCTGGAGCAGTCTTGAAGCTTTTCTACATGGATGGTATGGGGATCTTCCATAAAAATCCTGCACAATGGTAGTACTGCACTCTCCATCAGCAAGAAAAGCTGAGGAGAGGAGGTGGAGTCATGAGCTCTTCAATAGCTTCAGTCCCAAGGTTATGTTTTGCAGTTATGCAGTGTCTTGTTTTCTAGGTCTGCCTACAAACACTGGCAAAAATAATGCAAATTGCAAACAATGAGTGGGAGAAGTGTATGTACATCCTACTGTATTTTCTTCACAGGTTTCATCTGTGCCTGTTTCCTCTGTGGTGTTTTGTGAAAGCTTTCTCCAAAGTGACACAACCTGAATATTATTTGTAGTTTTATTTGTAATGCATTACCTGGGAAAGTAACAAAATGGGGACAAATATTATAATGAAATGTAACAGGGCCCAAAACATCAATAAAATGTATTAAATGTATTAATGTATTAAATCAGAATGCAAGTTGAGACAGGGATCTTTCAAATTTGGGTGGCTCACAGAGAAAAACACTGATTTGTGCCAGCTATGGAAATGTATTGCCCTCAGTAGGATCACAAAAATACGTGTAGAGAGACACAATCCACGGACGGCTTATTTAAGCAGATGGCTTCATTTTGGGGGTGTACTGTTTGCCTAGCACATTATAACTCTAGCAAAAGAGATTTGTATCACTTTTCTTATCGAGTTATGACCTGTATTTTCAAATGTGGGTGCTTACAGTTAGCAGTTAAATAAGTGCCCTGATTTCCAAAGCCACTGAAGAAGCATAAGAAGGTCTCTTTGTTTTCTTTTTTTAGTTGGTTTGGTTTTGGTTTTTTGTTTCTTTGAGTGTTTTGTTTTGAATGGTTAAGACGTCACTCAGTCCTGTAGTGATTATTGAATCATCAGGGATCTTGAACATCACTTTCTTCACCAAAACAATCACTGGATTTCCATGTATAGATGTATTATTAGAAGCAGGTGAATGGGATAAATTCACCACAAAACAGTTAAGTTCATGTGGCAGCAATGATCTAATATGTCTAATATGCAGGAGGAAAAAGGATTGTCTATATGTTCCCAAGCACTTTTGCAGAGTCTTCACTGTTTTAATTCCATCTTAATTATGTCTCCTAACTTCATTGAATGTACAACGCTTATGGTCATAGAACATAGGACAAAATCCTGAGAATTAGAATCTACTAAAATTAGCTCAGCTTTGACCAGTAAATTGGACCAGATGACCTCCAGACATCCCTTCCAACCAACATTATTCTGTAATTCAAGTTAAACATGATACAGTTTAATTATGAAGATGATTTGGGGGAAATCAGAAATGCTGGCTGAATGATGGCAGCTCCTGAGCCACCAAGAAACTTAGAAAACCCCAAAGGGGCTTTTAAATTTGTAAGATAAAGAGAAGCAACAAAAAAGGACACTCAATCCCACCAGATAATTAATTAAAAAATTAAATAGATCAAAACTTTTATAGATGGTAATGGGTAGGAAGAGAAGTCTAGAATAGTCTTCCAAGGCATTGCAGTGGCAGCAAAACTCCTGTCAAAAGAGGTATAGTAAATTGATCAGGGTTCACCTTGGCTGGATTCCAGGTTCCCAACAAAATCCTCTATCACTTCCCCTCTCATCTGAAAACGGGACAGAAAATATCATGGGAAAAAAAATTGTAAATTGGGATAAGGCAGTTTAGTAAACTAAAAGTGAATGGCTGTGCTTCCACAATCAAAGGAAAAAACCAAAAATTTTATTCTCCACCTCCCATCAGCAAGTGATGTCTGACCACTTCCCAGGCAGCAGGGCTGCAGCACATGTATTTAGATTTCCCACTCCCAGCCTACTGGCAGAGCTGGGGGTTGAAATGTTGGAGACACAGCACTGATGCTGCTGGAGCACTGCTCAGCAGTAGCCAAAACACTGCTGCTGATCACTTTTCTAGCTACAAATGCAAAGCACAGCACTTGAGGGCTGCTATGGGGAAAAATAATCGTTTGAGAAAAATCTCAGCCAGACCCAATGCACAGGGCAAAACACACTAAGGCACAATGAGATGAACTTCAAAGGTGTGATTGGTGTCAGAGCCCTAAGGGTAAAACCTCACTACTGAGATGATTATCCTGGTCAGAAATCAGATTGAAAAAACTCCTGAAAAAAGAAAAGCAGTAAGGAGTAAATAGTTCTCCACAGAAGTTCAAGGAACTAAAGTGTGCTTCTTCACAGAGGTCTTTAGTGGTATTGGAGTGAGAAACACCAGCTCTGAAACACAAACTTCCCTGTAAGAGAAACAAGGGTACCAAGTACTTCTGGGTGAAGATCAATGCAAGGCAAGCCTGGTGATTAGAAGGGCTCTCTCTTCTCTTATTCAGAAAGGATGTGGCAATTCAGATTATAAAAAGATACAGAATCAGAATCAAAGCAGGAACCTGGGAAGAGATATTTGCAATGTGTTCATTGCTCCATATGTTCCCAGGAATTTCAAACTCCCTGCCACATATTTTACACTACTTAATGTGACATCTTTCATTAATGGGAGGCCAAGTCTCATTCATTTTGCTCATGTGACTTAGCAGGAACTGTTCTATTTATTGATGCATGAAAAGTTTGGCCTCATAAATTACCAGAGAAGAGATCAACAGGTCTGCATTTTGCTTTCTGCAGCCTGCTCTAGGATTACACCAGATTCAGAACTGAGTCACTAGTCACAAGGAAGGTGACTTTCACAGTCACATTCCTTCAGAAAGAAAGAATAAAGTGTTTTTATTTTCTAAATAAATTAAAACTTGGGGAAAAAAAAACCCCAAACACCTGAATTCATTACATGAGTGTTAGGATTTCTACAGATTTCTGTTAAGTATTTTGCCATTTACAATCATGAGCTATGTTAGAGTATAGTATGTATTTTATCTCTTTTATATAATTTTATTCCACGAAACACCAATATGATATTGGTGAAGGTTTTTTTCAGAGGATCATATGACTATTAAAACATTACAGATCAAGTTTATACTGTTGAAAGACATGAGCTCAACTTTACATTAACCTAGCACTTTTACCAATTCCTGGAAGCCATGGCAGGAATTAGACAGATGTAACCTGACTCCTCTTTATTTAGATTTTCATGGAAACCACTTTTCCTTACTAGACCAGGTCCCAGAACCACTTCTTTTCCCAAAGACACCAAGGTCAAAACACAATAAATGTTTAATCATCAGTAATGATTTTATATTTTAAATAAAAACCACAATACTCCTTCTACTTAGTAAGAGAGTGAGATATTGAATAATATGCATTTATGACCATTTAGTATCTCCTGTTCTAATAAAATAATTATATTTTTTGTTAAGCAATATTATGCATGCTAAGTACAATCACTGATCCAGTCCATGTTGAGGCACCAGACATCACAATTATTTCTATATTTAAATATATGTGAAATGAAAACTCAAAAGAATTGGCAATATTAAGCATGCATAATCAAGGTTTAAATGTTACAGGTATAAGTGTTGGAAGTATATTTTTCTTCTCCCAGCACTTCTGTAATAGTCTTAAATAAATCTTTTCTAGGTCCATCTATTTGGAGGCATAATATTGATTAATAAAATTCTGGACACATTTGATTTACTGTCACATTTTCACTATCGTTAAATACTCCCCATCTCTCTTTTAAAAAAAATAAATATTAGTACAATAAGGATTATTGAATTCAATGTCTCTTTTTTTTTGTCTTGGTTCAAAACCTGCTGAGATTTGTCTTCAAAAAGAAGTAACTCAGTGACAAATCCAAATATGCTTGGTCTGTTCTTTTCTGAAGAATCATTCAGGAGTTCAACTAAACATATTGCAATCAAAGAGAGATGTCAACTCTCTTCAAGGACTTGAAGTGAGGAATTTTGTTTGCTTGTTTTTCTTTTTACTAAGATTGTAATTTTCAGAGGCATCTGATTTAAAATGAGAGTTTTTGTTTGTCATGTTCCAAAAAATTACATCAGGGAAGGGAAGGATTCTCAAAGGGTGTAAATTAGCAAAGTTGATTTAAAGTTGATGGAGGAATGTTCATTTATTTCCACTGTCATTCTGACACAAGTTGTATATATTTTAACTGGGAAACATTCACAATTTTACAAATTATTCCATTTTATATCTTATGCTTTTTATGATTAAGAGATATGTCTTACAAAATAGAGGCTGCTGTTTTTCTTCTTGAAAAATATATTGCTTAAAAGCATCACAAGGAAAAAAAAAATCTCGATATAAAGGATTTCACTTTATTTCCTTAATTACTTTTACAGAATCCAGCAGCAATGAGGTATTTTGAAACTACATTGTCCAAATAATATTAATATGCAGAGGTGGGAAATGAACACCAAGTTACTCAAAATCAACACAGTCCAGGCAGAAACTTGCATCTCAGAAAATAAATTACTTGTAAAACTAAATGTCTATGTGAAATATTAAAGTTTAAAACCATTCAGTATTACCCATTTTAAATACAGTCACCCAACTTATGCTGCTTCTTCTCCAGCCATATCTGAAAGTGAGCAGGCACATTGCATCAATCAAAGAAAACTGCAGTGAGAAAAATAATCCCCCATCAAAGCAAAACACATAAATACATAAATAAAGCCAGTGTTATATAAAATATCAGCAGTACTGAAAAGTATTTAAATGAGTGTTTAAAAACTTAGGGGTATTTTTCTCTTCCTCCTTCTTCCTCTCCCCAGTCCCTCCCCAGCCTGGGGCTGTTTTATTTGGTGCTTAAAGAGTCTGGTATATTAGGCAAATATTTATGGACCTGACTTTAACCAAAATCCTGTTCACAGCTGCACCTAAAAATTACTCCAGCCTTGGATTGGAGCAACTCTTGGGGATCAGCAAATTGTTTGCACAACCACGGACGGGGAATTAAAAATCTTGTTGAATCAGGATTAGCAGTCTGCATGAGGAGGAGGAGGAGAGCTCATTTCCATAAGCTCTTCATCTCCCAGGCTGCTTCTCAACTCTCTGTGGCCTGCAGACACGTGTGACCCAAAATTGCGGGGCGGGGGGGTGGAAATGTATATTATTGAGACAGAAAAAATGAAAATAAAGAAAGAAGGGGCTTTTGCAATGACTACAACTTTGCTTTTTCTGCTGAGCAGGGTCTGAGCCACCTTGCTGCCCTTTCAGGTAGACTCAAATGACCTCCCACAACTGGAAGTACACAACAGTGTCAAGACAGATCCCAACAGTACAGCTAAAGATTTGTTCCTGCCTCAAGCAGTGTTGCCAAGCGGGTCAAACTTTGTGGGGCCCTTTTTATTTCTGCTTTCTGATTAATGGTAGAAGGGCTGTGTCTGCTGTGTGAAGTCCCACATCTGTTGAGCCACCTACCTACCTAAGCCTCCCAAGGTCTGGGCAAGAGCATGCCCTCTGATCATTAGGGGCCCTTAGCTGCTTGCTATTTGGATGGGCATCAACAGCATTTAAATCCAAACCAAAACACACCACTGTGGCATGTCTTTCATGCAAGATGAATGGATAAAGCTGGCTGAAGTTAACAAATTATTCAATGACTTAGAGTTGCCCTCAATCTGTAGAGAGCTAGCAGTGTGGTCATGTGAACTCCATTTCCTCATTCAGAACAGGAGCACGAGGTCTCTTACTCAACAGAGTGGAATACAACTGCCCACAGCTGTCACAAGGTTATTCAGTAAAACCTGAGGCTGGGATGGCTATAGGGTCTCTATTACCTACTCAAATTTCTTCATGACCACAGTCACCACTGCCACTGCTTCCTTTCCTGACTATAACCAGGGTGGTTGAAAGGCAACAAGTTTATTTTGAAACAAATCAAACCACAGGTAGATGAAAATATACATATTTGAAATTTATATATTAGAATTCTATTGATTAGAAAAAAGAAGCACAATGTAACAAAAATAAGCATTGCAAAATCCAACTCAAAATTACTGTGGATATGTGTGTAAAGCCAGACAAAAGCAAATCATGTTTTTCACACTGAAATTTTTCTTGTGTTTATACTCGCTATCCCAGAAGAGCCAACTGAACAACTCCTTCAGCATTAATTGGCAGCTATGTAGCTAAATTTCTACTGTATTCTGTGAACCAGCCCATGTCCTTCTCTGTGACAGCTCACCCATTGATGGATCTTCTAACAACTGCAATTGTAGAATCGAAAGTAGAAATCAATTTCTGAAGAGCTCAAAAGAAAAATCACACATCCCAGCTATGTGGTCACTTCAATCAACCATCCTCTTATACACTGCATTAGAAACTTTAGCTAGAGTTTGAACAGTCCAAGTTTATTGACTTTGTCAGTCTCATTTTTATTCACTAGACTAGCTTGAAATTTTTGAATGAAAAATGTGTACAAATTTGGCCCATTTCCAAAACTTGATTTTTTTAAATACTGCTAAAGCCCATTAATGTACTTATGATGTGACAGACAACTTTTCTTTTTTTTCCCTAATTGAAAGTCTTTCTTTCCTCTTTCCTGCCCCATAGAAGCTGCTTTTTCATGTCCCTAAAGTGCTCATTTGAAGTGATCTTTCCCATCACACTTCCCCTGCTGCTGCCAACACTTACACATTTGAAGTCCATCTGGGTTATGACTCTATATCATTTTAAGCACTTCTGCAATCTTCTTGCTCCTAGACTGCTCTGAAGGCTGAAAAGACCCTTAAAATCACTGAGGCAATCCTCATCACCTTTTAAATTGCAACTGCATGTCCAGGCTGTCACACAGGTCACTAGGCTGTGTTACACTTACCTAGGATACAACCTTCCTGGATCTGGATACTCTCACATGTGCTACCCCAGATCTGATGGCTTTTACTGGTTGGAGACACTGAGACCCTGGTCATCAGGCCCACAGGAGAGTGCCAACATGAAGGACATATCCCAGATATCCCCACCCAGCATGCTGCTCCCAGTCTTTCCACATTACCTATCGCCGCCTCACTGCTCCTTTCAGCTGTTGCAGCATCTGCTATACCCAAACCTAAGGAGGAATTTTAAGAGTGGTGCCTGTCATTTCTTCAGTAGGAAATTCTTAATTTTCATTCTTCTTTACACTGTTCTAACCTGTTTGCATGTATCATTATGTTCTTTCATTTGGCATAAAATACCTGAATTACAGGAGAGATTGTTATAAGTCCTTATTTTTTTTGTACTTTCCGTCACATCGCAAATCTCTGATTTCCTTCTGAAATCTCACCTCTTCAAACCTACTAACCACAGGCTACATTCCCCCACACCACCTCACCATAGCACCCCTTCAGTCTGCCCTTCCCAGCAAGTGGAAATTGTCTCTTCCACTTCACTCACTGCTGACAAACCTCAGTTTCGAGCTTTAGTTTGCCTGATGCTGCTCAGGGAATATCCACAGATGTAGATCACATCTTCTCCCTCCTATACCATCACTGTTCCCCCAGCTGCAGCAGCCAAACAGCAGAGTGACTGAGACTCAGTGTCTGTCAGTGACTGCACTGAACCCCAGCAGCTGATGAACCCAAAAGTTTTTCATGCAGTCCATACTGTTTTCTCGTCAAGGTGATGGGGACATTGCTCAGAGTCATACCAAAAATAGATAAATAGATATGTACTGCAGAGTGGGCTCCATGTCTTCAGTATGTTTTTGCAGATATTTTTTGCTTTTGTTGTCTTCAGGACTGGTGCAGTGGCACATTACATTAGTGCAAACTGGTGCTGATGTTCAGAGGCTGTGCCCACTCTGTCAGTATTCAAAATATTACCCCAATCTGCAAGTAAGCAATAAGATATGACAAGGAGTGTGATACTGTAACATAACAATGTACCTCGAGGGACACCTGTGAGGGAGGAGGTGAAACTGAGTGTATTCAAATGCCCAAGGTGTGATTTTTATCTCAAACCATAATGTAATAAGATGTGATAATAAAAAGGCACAGGGCTGAAACAAACCATGTCTTTTTTAGAATGTCAACCTGCTTATGTAGTATGCCATAAAAATTCTTGTGTGATTTCATTCTTTCTAAATAGAATGCTTAAAGAATTATCTGACATAATTTACATTAGTGTGTTTCTTTTTAAAAAATCCATTAGCCATGGTAGGCCTAGATTCCTCATATAGATTCTGCTTCAAGAATCCTTTATGCATCCAATATTGTTTTGCCAATATATAAAAAACCCCAACTTGGGAGAAATTGGCTCAGTCCCTTGTTGCATTTTAAATATAAGGGATTTAGAAACGCCAGAAGAGAAATGCAATGCACAACTAGTTCTCTACTTTCATAACAAGTCCACTCCTTTCTTGACGATATTTTATTAGTGTGTCATCAGCACAGGTACTACACATGCCTCAAATCCTCCTATGTGATAAAAAAATTCAGTTTACTTAAGTAAAACTAAAACACAGTGTTGCAATAGGACACAAAGGAACGAGATTGCACTCTGTCTGGTTCAGCAAGAAGAAGAAGGCATTTATTATTTTTGACTTCATTATATATAGAATTCTAAAAGATGCAAGGGATTGGAGAATGGTGCTGCCACCTCTCTAACCTCGTTGGTGAAAATCACAGTCATCCACCTGACTCCTCCTAGAGGAGAACTATGTAAATAAAGCGAGAAAATATAAATATGGTTTGAGATAAAAATCACACCTTGGGCATTTGAATACACTCAGTCTAAAAATATATTATTTACATGAAACTGCATGAAAAACTCCATTGCAAAACTGCAAACATCAGAAGGCAAAAACTCAGGGCAACAACACAGTAGCTTACAAATTCCTTGGGGGCAATTTCAGGGGAAACCATGCTCCAGAATTTAAAGTTTTTGTGGACCTACAACAGAGGTTTGTGGTTCCTTGTTGACAGAAAGTCAGATATGAGCCAGCAGTGTCCTGGCA
>VZSR01000520.1:37406693-37426565 GCA_013398615.1 Brachypodius melanocephalos
TTGTTTTACCAATAGAGCCAGTCTCAGTCTTCACCCTCTCCAAAATATGCCATTGATTGTATTTCATAAAAAGAGAAGAAAACTTTCATACAGGTACAGTCCAGTCACTAGCAAGAGATTTAATCTAATTGTTGGGTAGAAAATAACTGTTGCAGGTCTTATTATGATTATATGCAGTACTTATTGAAACATTGAATTCCCATTGAGATGGAGCAGCTCCAGAAATATTCTGCATCTGTTAGTGGCCATGCCCGACACCATTTTTAAAGCATATATGCCCATGAATATTTCCCCTGAACAGTTAAGTCCCATTGACTCCAGTGGTAGGACTCACAGGCATGAAGCTTGAGATGAAGCCATGACTTGGAGCTGTGGCTATTTCTGCTAGCCAGTATTTAATGATGCTGGTCTATCTGAGATGAGTGGAAGAGGCTCTACTGTCCTTAGCTGTGCCCACCCCGAAAGGTTCATGTGCATTGCTGTCCTTGCTCTCTAGTCCAGGTAAGTCTCTAAGTACTTGTACAAAGCAAATATTTATTTCTCTATTGTCTTTCCCTTACAGGGGGTCTGTTACCACAAGTTCAGTAGAGCAGGCATATGTTCTCCTCAGATGGGAGAACCATTTGGGAAAAAGCAGCCAGTTTGTGCCTTAGAGCATGGTAATATTACTTCAAGTCAGAAACAAAGCTGTATTTGCTATAGACTGTACTATAGTAAATGTCAAAAGGAGAAATAATACAAAGGTTTGGGCTATTTTTCTCCATTAAATGCCTTGTATATTTTCCACAGTACTAATCCCAGTGCTGTGCCTGATTTCAAATAGAGATAATTCCATTTTACCAACCTGAATTTCTGTTCTGGAGTTTAGTTGGATAGACTAGCTTTTTTTTCTGTCAGAATTTGAATGTTGTTTAGGGATGCAATCTGCTTTTTAAAAAAAATTGTTCTGCTCTCCAGAGATGCGTAGCAATCCAGATACTGAAACGGTTAATATTAGAACACTGCATATAAATAAATAAAGGAGTTTCAGGAGTGGTTGAAGTGATTCCTATCCACATGCACACACATGACCCTTCAAGATGAGATGCAGTATATGAGACACTACTCTGTAAGGCACTGAGATGTTATTATGCTTCGTATGGAGGATGCTATATAAAATATTAATGTCTTTCATTAAAATTACTTTTAATGTCAATATGTAGTGTGACTGTGCCATGATTTCTTATGTTAGTAGGTGCTTTACTAGAAGTTATAACTTTACATTATTCAACCACAATAGTCTCTGTAGTAAATGTATTGTCTCTGTTATCAACTTACTTATGCCCCATGAAAAAACCATTGCTATGGTGATGAGTATTTTATGGTACAGTATTTGCCTAATTATAAAACTGTTCCCTAACAGAAGCGCTAATATTATCTGCAACAGCAAAATCCATTTTCAAAATTAAAATATATGCAAATAATTGATCCATAACCCTCATCACAGTACTTTTATTGATAATTATTTCTGTGTATTAAAAATGTTCACAGCAAATGTAAAAGTTATTGCAATGGGTGTTTAAGAGACCTTATTTCTATAACTCTAAGGCAGTGTATACCTTTTTTTATTTGCTGATGGACTGTATGCTGTTAAAGTGAAAAAGTTACAATAGAAATAAAATTATTCTGATTGTCTATGAAGCATAATATCATGAGAAAGAAAAATGCAAGATCTGGGTTCATTAAGCATTTATTTGTAAATAGCATCATCCCTTGAAAGATGACACATTTAGTTCTCTGACTTTATTACCAGTTCCATGAGGCTCAATGTTTTTCTTCAAATTATTATGATTATTATACTCAGTCTGAGAATTTGACACCTGCTGTTTCAAAACTTGATCGCAAATGTTTCAGAATATACATCAGATAGTGCATATGAGAGAAAAAAAGACTCAGATTACAATAATGAAGGAAGATTTTAAAAAAGAAAAAATAAAGCCAAAATTGTTCTTCCCCATAAGTAAAATCAGTCAAAACAGTTATCTAGAATATGAAGAGAACATGTTAAGTGCCTTTAAATTAGTATAATGAAATTTATAATGTAATGGTAAGAAGAAAGAAAAGATCCTGCTAGCAGAGGATATAATTTTGGTTGAATCCCATAACAAACTGTCTGGAGGAAAACAATACTAACAGGGATACAACTGAGAGTAGACGGTTAAGCACACAAGACCAGAAAAGCTTGAATTAAGAAGAATGGAAGATCATTAGATAATAAGGGGTAAGAACAATGTCTGTAATATTGTACTTTATTTTTCATTCATTATTTTAGTGGTTAAAAGATTGGGTACCTGATATAGTTTAATATCTACTGTGTTACAGTGAGCATAATAGTGATGTTTAACCTGAAAGTCTCTATCTTTTATTCCTTTTCCTCTTAGTTTATTCTTCTTTTCTTCATATTTATAAGTGGCTGGCTTAATAATTGTACTGTTAACTTTGCACAGTATTTCTGAGACGCTTGCTTATAATGAATGCTTCAATACATAAATCAAAATAGTGGAGAGCATTGTATTGATGATTATTCAAATAACATCATCCATTAATAGCCTGTGCATCCTGTAGGTTAAGCAGTGTTTCATTTTGATAAAGCAATTAGATGCGATCTTAACTTTGAGCGTGCACTGAAGTCTGTCTTCAATCACATAAATATTTAGGCATATGCTTCAGCTGGAATGAAGTGCATATGTAGGGTTAAACAGATGCTTTGCTGAGGCACAGATTCTAAAACTGTGAGCCTGATCCTTGATCTATTGAAGGCTTTCAACTCTGCTGGATGTTAGTTCTTTTATTATGTGTAAAGCTGTCCAGGGAGGATGAGATACTGACCCTAAAATGAATAACAGTACATTCAGCCAATGTTTTTGCTCATGTCTGCTTTGAATAGAGATGGAATAAAATTAATGTCTGAAATCTGCTTTATTTGAGAAAAGAAGTAAAAAAGGTCAAAACTGGGGGGCCTGCACTTAGATATAATACCAGTTTCTGTCTTTTATCTAAAGGTTATTGATGTCAGATACAGGTAAGAGCTGATTCTAGATTGCTTTGGTTTTTATTTACTTAGGGTATTTTGCAATGTCTTGTATTTCTGCAGTACAAAGGCTGGTGCTTGCATAATTTCTTTGAGAAAACAAAAATAGAAAGGAACTCCTGTGTAATCAGGTCCAGTTTATGGCTAATGGAGGCATCCAGGTCATATAGTTCTGATAATAAATTTATCAAGCTTGTTTTTTAAACCCATTAGAATTTTTTTTTACCCTTCGTTGCTCCTATCCGAAAATTGTTCCAGAACTTCAGTCCTCTGTTTGTTATAAATCTTCTCTTTCTGATGTGTTTACAACCAATTTATACCCATTTGATCTTATGCCAATTTTAACCCCTCTCTGGTTGAAGAAACATAATAAAATTTTAAAGGAGAAAAGAGAATTGCACTCTTGAAAATCTGTAATGCTGACACTGTTAAAATATGAAAAATAGAAAGTACTCTCACATCCTGATTTTGGGGTACTTTTACTCACTTTCAAAAGTAACCATCAAAATCTAAAACGAACAGAGTTTGATTTTTCTCTTGAAATACAGATGTGTAAATGTGGACACTCCTAAATAATAAACAACCAAACATCTATCCCTATAATTAATCACTCCTAAATAATGAAATAGCTGTGTTATCTTCTTCCTAGCCTTACTTAGCAGTTATTTTGAAAGGACACTGGTCAAATCACTGCTCTCTGGGGGTAGCCTTTGTTTCTCACAGACAGAAGACTCAGGAAACTAGCTTCCAAAATATTCAAGGTTTCTGGATTGTACCAGTTTAAGGCTATTTGCACAAAAGCCATTGTTCTGAGGGCAATCACTTTTTTTTTTCCTATCATTGAAACAGGAATTTTCATGGAACAGAGTTTTCCTGACAAAAGTGGGGGATTGGGGTTTTTTTTCAGGGGTTTTGGGGATCTTTTTTGTTTTAAGAAAAGTAGCACTTACATCTTCTTCTCCTGCTTGGGTTAGGCACTATCCATTGGTCCTATTCCCAGATTGTGGAGCTGTTCTGTCATTTATAGCCTTGGCAGAGTATTCACAGAATACAGGTATAGCCCTGGGTAGAAGAGGAAATATTTTCAAGAGGCTTCTGCTGCTTATTTTCAAAGAGACTGAACAGGCTACCTGCAGATGATCATCTCTCTTTTGATTACAGAAATATAAATATAAATAAATATTATATATAGAGAGATAATTTTCAATGCACTATGAATGCAGCAATATCAGATTTTTGCTTAAGACAGTGAGCACATGTAACGAATTTTCACGGTATTCGAAGCAATAGTATTGTAAATATTTCCTCTAATTACAAATCCCATTTATAGGTTTTGATTTCGAATATATAAATCTTGTAGAAAGATGAAGACTTGAAAACAGAAATAAATATAGAGCCTTGAAAATAGTGAATATTTAAGGCATAAAATTATTTTATACTTGAATATGTGCACTTCACTAGTCCTTTTCCAAAACAAATAAAGTAATGGAAAGAAATAACTCCACAAGGCAGATTGAAACATTCACTAAGAACTTAGCCTTCTTGGACCACCAATACCATGGTTTCCTGAAAGTGAAGGTTTTGTGTTGGAAATATTTGTATCCAACTTAGTTGAAGTTAAGAACATAGGAATATATACATTTTATAAATGTTGAAAGGACCTGATAAGACACTGTCAATCTTCAAGGATATCTTCAAGATAAATATTCTTGCCACACTGAATTCTCCCTTTTCTTTTCACGCTGGTAATAAATCCTGTAAAGTTAGTTCTGCTTTCAAAGTATAGGAAAGGGTTTAAAAATATCCCACAAATAAGAAGAATTAAAAATGCTGGTGCCCAATCGTATTGATTTCACTTAGAGTTGAGGGCACTCAGCACCTTGCAGGAGGCTCTTGCAGCATCAGACGATCAGGCCCTTATGCAGAAGGAAATCTTTCATTGATTGCTCTTAACTATAAATGGTGTCATTTCAGAAGAAGCAGCACAGAATGTCTAATGTGTGACACATTTTTAGGCCCACTCTTGCAAACATTTATGCGCAGGGGAGCGTGTACACAGGTGAGACGACTTGATGAGGTCTACCAGGCACAGGGAGGCAGGAGGCACTCTCCCTTGGCTGCCCTGGGCAGAACTGTGCAACCAACAGATAGATTTTCTCCACTCCCTCGTTCTCCTCTCTGAGCCACTTTGAAGGCACGTGAACTGGGTGCAAAGATTTACTCCCTTACAAGTGCTCTCAGAAATGTTTCCTCTCCCTCCCTTTCCAAGTCACTTCATACACTTTATTTCCTCTCAGTGAACTTTCCAATACGCCCAGCACCTGTCCCTTTAATATAGCACACAGGGTTCTTTCCCTCCATACTGTACATTATCCTCATTAACACATATCAGTCAAAAGCACTGTTAATTAAACTGGCAAGATGATTACACACGCCTCCATGTGCCCCCTCAGAGCATCCGCTTGCCAAGATTTTTTCCTCCCTCATCTAAAGTGGGTGGAGAAAGCCCGGAGTAAACCAGAATTTAATATTTAGGAAAAAAATCCCAGTACATTGTTTTCTTGGAGGAAAATGACATTACACATTATCACCACTGTCCCAAATAAATAAATGCAACACTGACACCAGTCTGTAAAAGTAACACATGCATATTTGATCCATACAGGCACTGCATATTGTGATGTTTCCTTTCAAACTCCTCTCCAGATAGAAGACTCAATACACTGGTATTAAAGTTTGGACTAATGAAGATATCATAAAGAATTGATTAAAGCTGGGCAAACCCAACAGGTTCACGAGGCTGGACTTTCTTTTTTCCCTTTTTTTTTCATTTTTTGTCTTTGTAAAAATCCAAATTATTTCCCGGGTTTTCTATTCACTTCCACTTGTATGTGACACTTTCACAAGGAAATTCATTGGCTTCCAGCAAATATTTCCACAGCATTTCAAAAGTTATAACCATTTTTGCCACATTGCCACAAAACTCTTTAGAGAGTTTGCAATTCTGTAATGTGCTTTGGATGAAGCTCTCTTCAAGAATACTATTGGAATGACAGAGCTGGAGGGTACAGTAGTGGAGTACAAATAAATGCAGGCAGTGGTGATCCCTGAAGCAAAGATAATGTACTTTTCTCGTGCACATACACAGGCCTGATAGCTGCAACATAAGCCATCCAAACATCTTCCTAGCAGAATGCAGTCCTAAGAAGCTGTAAGAAAATACTGCCTTGCAAGGAAGGAGATGAATTTGCAGAAATCCATCATTGAGACTAAAGAAATGTTTACTCCATAGCAGAACATGAGCACCTAAGCTCCTGAGAAGTGGGACTTCTATTCAGCTTACTGCAAATGTCTTATTCTCTAGTACAGGAGATGTCCTTGAATGAGGAAGAGAAAAATATAGTGAAGATCAACAGCAGTTTTGCAACTGATTTTTTTTCTCCTCCTGTAGCAGAAGAGATCAAGCTTTTGAAAATTATTGTGAACTGATGAAAAATTAGGGGAAAGAGAAGCATAAGTGAGAAAGATGGGATTTGCTCTAATTATTTTGAATTGTTTTGTTCCAAACTGTCTCTTGGAACCTGAAAGGTGGTTTCACATGTAAATAAACACTGACAGCTGGGAGAGAAAAAAAAATTTCTTTTTAAAAAGGAAATTCACAAAAGCGGTGTTCAACAAATATTTCCTAGTTTGACTATTACATGATTTCTACTGGAAAAAATTTGTAAAATGTTTTGATGTGTTGTATGGGACTTTGACTCATGATTCAACAATATTAAACCTATCTTGACAGAAAGGGAAAGAGACATTCCTTATAAAAGTTTTCAGGCTGACCATAAACAGATCAGTAAGAATTCCCTTCTTTTCTTTGAACTTCAGCCACATTTAGCTGAAGAGAATAAGACTCTCCTTGTGTGACATAAAGAAATTTTCCCATCAAAAGTCCTCACATATACAATCCAGAGGGGTAACATCCTGCTGGTTGTTTTAAAGGTTAACATAAATACCTGTATATCATGATCAAAAATCAGTAACCTTTGATAAGTGATTATTATTTTAAAATGGGAAATGGTTATTAAAATTAACTTTAATGTATTAACATTATTAACATTTTAATGTTAATCATTATTACCATTTAATTAACAATTTATTTTTATTTTAAAAGTGAATTCTGATCCCTTAATTTTGACATTTTTTTGCTATTTCTATGTTCCAAGCTCTAGAATTCAGTTAAATTTCAGTAATCCAGTTTAGAGAAAAGAGGAGAGGAACACTTTGTGCCCACAAAAACATACATGCACACTCATACACAGATATTGAAAGATCTCATCATACACAAAGAAGATAATCAAAAACCTCTCACCCCGACAGGTTATAGCTTTCCTCCAGGACAAAATTTACAGCTTGTTTTTTTTTTCTGCTGCTTCAAATTGAGATGCCTGACTCAAAGGCTCCGTTGTACTGGGCACACCTTCTCAGAGTGACCTTGGTTATTTTTGGAGTGGAGGCAGAATATGCCAACCATCCCTTCCAGTACTGTCCTTGAAGTCCCAGCCTTGACATTTGCAGCCTATTTGGAAGCAGCAGGCATGCACTGCAAGCACTGCTGGACTCAATCCCACGCCCTTTGAAGTCAACAATAATTTAGACATTGGGTTCAGTAGACACCTATGATGGAAGGTGGCCTGATATTGCAGCTTAGTTAGTGCTGTCACTTGTTACAGAAGCTGGGCTAAAATTTACCGCCTGAGCTTCCCTCTTCTCCTGCGTGATCCCTCCACATCAGTTCTAAAATATTTTAATGCTACATTTATTACTCGGTGGAGCATTTTGGATCTGTAAAATTGACGAGGAAGTACATAGATGTCCCTAGCATCAGTTTTTATGACTTACTAGCCATGACGAAGATAATACTTTCATTGGTAATTAGGGAAAGCACCGTGTTAAAATTTTAAAGGCCTGTTTTGATGAAGCAACTTTGTGCTATCTGGCTTGTACAAAAGGGTCCAACTGTGGCCCTGTATGACAAGTAAAAAACTCATCTCACCAAGGACAACCTAAAGCTTGGGTGAACACTGATAGAAGTCCCTCATCAGATAATAGTAGAGAGGAGCTAATTTCTTCATCATAAATCCTCCTTAGGCTTAATGTGTGTATTGTGCAATAACCACCAGCATAAGAAGATGACAGGACTCACACCATTGAGAAACACAAACTCACGCAAACAGGTGTAGCTCCCTTTTCCACGGCTCTTTCCTATACCCTACGTGCCAAATGTCCCTACAATAATTTTTTGACTCATGCCAAAGAAACCCCTCTGATGATCACCAGCAGGTAAAGATGATGTTTGTTATGGTTATGTTAGACCAGTCAGTGGTCTGGATTGTTGTGAGTAAACCAGTGCTTCAGGACACACAGCATGAATAGGAAAAACCAGCTAAAGGCCAAAGTGACAGTCCATAGGAAGTAATGGCATTAACAGGTATAATATAAACATGGATCCCACTGAAAGTGATTTATAGTTCCCTAAAGTATGCAGCAAGAGATATAAGTCTTAGCCTCAGCAATTGTCCTTCCCTCAAAATCTACTATAAATGTGTTTACACGATGAAAAAAGCCTCTTCGTATTTCTGAATTACAGTTGGGGAAAAAAGGGGGAAAGGAAAATATACTAATCCAACCAAACAGGAATATTCCAATGACTTCCCAGGAAAGCACATTGAAAAGTAGTTTTGGAAGCATAACAGAGTGATAGGAAAGGACTTCAGGCATATAGGCCATATCTACCATCTGTTAGATTTTCCAGTTTTACAGGGCTTGAAAAAGGCACTCGCCCACTTGCAGTAATGAGTGAGAAACAGTCTCTGAGGAGAACAGGCAGCATCGGGGTGAACTTCACAGGACTGTGTCTGCTTCCTTGAAATGCTCAGAGGCTACTGCTAAAGAAACAGATCAAGTCTGGGTTGGTAGAAGAGACTTCCCACCACTCTAAGCACGAATATCATGTTACTAGTAGAAAATGACTGTGCAAATTAGCCAACAGATGGAATTCAAGAATACTCTTTATTCTTTTTTTCTGAAACATCCAGTCCCAGGAGATGTTAAAGACAGGACATTAGGACTGCTGGGTCACCAATTTGATTTATTACGGCAGCCACTTTACTTCAAATGATTTGAAGACATGTTAATATACACTCACTGCAACAGCTATGTTCAGCTTCTGAGTGAGCCAGCAGAAAACAATTTTTTTTCTAGAAATCACGGAAAGCTGAATTTTTTTAGTCAAAAAAGTGATGGGATAGAAGTGTTATCTTTCATTTTTAAGCATGTGACAAAGTCTTGCAATGTTGATCACATCACACACCCTAGACGATAATTTAGTGACAAAATCATATCACTCAAAGGTAGAAAAATATGTCCATTGTTTGTTTCCTCAGCTATTTTTTATTCAGACACTGGCTGAAGAGTACCAGACTTGGAACTATGTGATACTTTCCTTATAATAATAGTATAGACAGGAATGGAGAAAAGCCAAAAGGTTTCTCATGGAACCGGAACCTGCAATACAAAGGACTAATTTTCTTTGAACTTTCCATTAAGGATCAGTTGACGGTCAGTTGGCTGAATTTAAACTCTGTGAGCTATACACTTCAAGTATTTATGATCTTTTCAGCCACAGCCAGGCACATGGTTTGAACAGTGAATGTAACTAACCATTGGAAACTGGGAGATGGAGCAGATTTTCCATCACATGAACTTCTTCCATCAGTGTAGTCAGTGTTTCCCGTGCCTCCTACTCAGTCAAAAAATAAGGGTTTGATGCAGAATAATCCTTCCAGTGAAATTCTCTGGCTTATGTAAGCCCTTTATGGTTATTCTTGTCTTGCAACCCATGCTGTGTCTTGCACACTGAACTATTTTCTAGGGGGTAGACTGAGTTTGACCATTCTGTATAGAGGTGCTCACACCTTTGTCTTCTGTCTTCTGGAAAACTATTTGCTAGAAAGTATTAGAATTGAAATGAGTACTCAGTCACTCCAGAAGGAATAAATGAAAATAAAATGGTGTAAAATTCACAAAAAAAAAAAAAAAAAGAAAGTCTAGTTTTATAAAGAACTCTAAATTTTCATAAATCAGAGATTCAGAACAGCATCTGAGCTTTGACCTTGGTGAGATTTGAACTTGTCACCACTGTTGGCTCTTCCATTGCATATCCTCCCTATTGAAGAAACATGGAAAATTATTCAAAATCACCAGGTGGTCCCACAGTCAGAAAAATTACCAATTTCTCTCAGTCTTCGAGTGTTTTACTCCCTATTCTCCCGACTGTCTTTACTGTTCTTAAAAGCAACTGGCATATGATGTCATAATTCTGAATTAATTTCTGTGTCCTCTGCAACTTAAATGGCTGAATCACTTTTGGTACATTGGTTAGGTGGAGTCCCTCCTTACTGAACCTGCCAGCTCTCAATCTTATGCAATTATCTGTTATGAATATACAGGCATCTACAGACATAGAATTTTTTTCCCCATTGTATGCACACAGCCATTTTTACTGTAGAGTGACTAATATCTCTAGATCATTTAAATATTTTTCAGTCAGTATATTCATAACTATAACTAAATTTGTGCATTAAATTACATTGGTTTTCTCCAGAAAGCAGCCTTGCAGTTTTCATGACAGACAGAAATAAAAGGCAATGAAATTATGCTGATTTTTAAACATAATTTTCCAGTAGTTTAAGAAGAATAAGTTTTTCATTTAAAAAAGCCAGCAGGATCAGCAGGCAACTAAGTTCTGTTTTAGTTGAAAATCAGTGGGAGGGAATATAAAGCCATATTTTTTTTCCTAAATGGAACTGGAGCAGCAGCAAAGCTAACAAGTTGTAATCAGCCAAGATTTTTTTTTTTTTAACATATCACAAAAAAGGTACTTTTTAAAAATCCATAGCACCCTGGTGAAATATAACAAAGCATATTTGCTTCAAGTATTTATTCTTGCAGTAGAAAGCACAAGAAAGAAACAACTCAGGGAAGATAGGAGAGGGGATTGTAATATCCAAGTATAATTGGGGTTGTTCATTTATATCTACAAAACCCTCAATAACCATCTATCTTATGCTGCATTCCTCCCAAAATATAAATTATAAAAAAAAATCCCTCTGATGATAGGTGAATACACACCAGCCTAATGTCAAGAAAACAAACAAAAGATCCTTCCAGCTCTCAGCTCAGCCTTTCTCAGTAGAGTGGAAACAGTGAAGTGGGTTTTTCAGCTTGATGCAAAGGTTAAAAAATCAGATCAATGGTAAACCAACTGCAAGAGAGAGCTCTGGAGAAATCATTACTAAAGATTGTCCTGCTAACCTCCCTTTCCACAAACGTCTCCATTGACTTTACCGGGCTTTGGAGCACACCCAGAATGATTTGTTGCCCACTGCTCTGTCAGCTGAAGAGAGAAAATCTCTCAAATAGGCAAATCCTAGGCCACTAGGGCTCTAGGGACTAATGCCAATAATGTGCACCAGCCAGAAATTTGCTGCCTGCCAGGACACATCCACTGAAAAGATATGTTTGAGCAGATACCAAAATTCTGCACTGAACTTTTGTTTCTGTTTCCAAATGGTCTCTAAGGCTATATAACTTTCTCTTTTAGAGGAATTAAGAGTTACAGTGGCTGGTACAAGCATCAGAAACTAAAAGGGAGGTTGGCTTAGAGTAAAGGTTCAGTCATTGCTCTTTGCTAGGCTTTACTGCCTTCCTAAAGAACAATGCTCAAATATACAGATGGAAAGCTGAACAACCCTGTGATGACACAAATTAAAATCTCTTCTTGAAATATTTCTTGCCCCTACCTATCATAAAGATTTTATATATATATATATATATATATATATATATATATATGAGAATTACATGTGATCACAAACCAAATGGCCAGATATTTCTCCAAATATACATCAGACTGCAACAAGTTATAGGCTGAAGACACTTGCTCTGAACTCCAGGAAGAGGCAGAGGAATAAAATTGAGACTTATTTGATTTATTATTTGATTTGTTATTCAGACTTATTTGACTTATTGATACTTCTTCGAGTGGTTTAACTTTGGATTTTTCTACATAATGCTTAGAGTTCTCTCCATGATACAAAAGGTGGAGGATTCCTGGAAGGTGCTTAATTTATATGCAGCAATATTTCACCCATGGTACCAATATAGTAAATGGTTGACACATCACCCTTTATTCCAACATCAGCACCATCATGCCTTCACTGGACATGTTCTCATCCAGACAAATATTTTACTGTCTCTGACAACTTTTTTATTGAAAGACTAGTCCATTTGCTTGTAAAAACAGCACATCACAAAACTGTGAATCTCTCTGACACAGATTAAGTATTTCTGCTCAAGTCCATTTTAAATTTAAATTGGTGTCAAACAATGTGAATATTTTTCCCAAATTTGACTCTAGCAGAAAATTACCTGACTTTCTAGAACACCACTGATAAATTTTAGAGCATAATTACTTTCAAAAGAAAGGCAAAATTATCAAAGATTTCTATTGTTACGTTATAGCCACACAGAGGTCAAGAAAGACAGATGACATCCAGATTTGATATTTGACTGCAGCTGTTCTATAGTCTGGGGAATAATTGGCATGTAAAAGAGCATTAAATTATAGGCACTCTGGTTCCCTCACCCTGACAATAGCATTTCACATCATTAAGGTGGAAGAATGACCTGCATGACTGACCAAACCAAGCCTCAGGTCACTTCAATAATTAAAAAGATAGGTAAGATCAATAACAGCAAACAGTAGCACTTTACAGCACAATGACTGGTTACATGTAGTATAACTGGCAGTAACAACCTCATATTTATTAAGGCTGGGTGAAATTAGAAAGAGGAAGAGAAAAAAACAGTCAAGTGCTATCGTATACATTTGTTTTCTGGCCATCAATATTTAGCTTGCTATGGAATTTCAGTGACTCATTGATTGAATGTGGAGATGTGTAATCAGCACACAGATTTTATTTAAGCATTGATCTTCCAGTCAAAAGCCCCATAGCAACTCTCTTCAAGAATTTCTGACTTGTCAAGGCCAGGCACTACAACTAATAGAGACTGTGTTTTGTTCTACACACACGTGGATGATCAAGCAGACATCAAGACACCTCTTCAGGCAAAATGGGGTTCAGTACCCTGATTTTTTTTTTTTTTTTGAGGGGGGAATAAAATGTTTAAAACAGAAAATGTTTTAGAGTATTAAAACCCTGTCCCTCTTCTTGTGTGAATAGTCTTCTCTTCACCCAAAGTATCATTGGCTATTCTTGATAGCAAGCATCAACAAGATCATGGACTCAGTGTTGTATTGATACAAGACTTTGATTCTTCATGATTATGCAAAAATGCAGACAGCCTAATAGGATGGAGGAAATCTCTCATTGCATACTTGGCTTAAAAATAAATCCAAATTTAAAATCTCTCTTTGAATATTTTTTAACCTTAAAATTAGATTTCTTAAAAATAAAACCCAGAAGGACTATTTTGACAATATTGAGAATATAGATGCGTTAAAAAAGCAAACGCTAATTTTACACACCCCACAGTCGGCTGTCCTAGGCTTACATCCACTGTCTGTGTGGATCATTACATCTACATCAGCTGGTATAGATTCCAATACTGTGACTGCACTGATTTTTACCAGCTGAATCTCTTCTCCCCTGTTTGCAGCAGGCAGTTTAGTGGGCTGTGCCAGGAAACTGGAGTCAGTGGGTGACACATCAACCTACTTGTCCTGGGGGAAAATATCTACCTTTTACCCTGTTTTCAGAGCCTGTGTTTAACCTGTTGGAGTTGTCATGACAATAACCTTTTGCCATTAATTTAAACTGGGTTTTGAGTTGCTTGTTGTTCAGCAAAAACATCATTGTAGGCGTGTAAATGATACCCCTCAAACTTTAGCCTTTGTTGGCTGACACACCTCTTGAAACACAGTACACAGCAAAACTGTATCAAGATTAGAGACCATAACTGGTGATAACTTTCAGTGTTATTATCTTAATAAACTTTCTGTACTTGATTAGCCTGGATAAAGAAGATATAGATCAGCCATGATAGCTGCAAAACTACAGATAAGCTGGTCATCCTTTCAAGATAAAAATGCCCATCTGTTCTGAGATTGTAATCAAGGACCCTCTGCTGATATTTAGTCTATTCCTACATGGCCTCTAGCTAATTAAATACTAAGATGAAATCCATTGTTAATGCCTTTTCTTTTCATTTAACTCACTTCATTGTACCCACTCTGTGCTTTTTTAAAGATCACAGCACACTAAAATCCTTACAGAAGGCTATAAAAGCCACTTATACCTAGTAGCCTCATACAGTTGAAGGGTTTAGGAGCAGCAGGGTTTATAACTCACTGCTCTTTGGTGAGAACAAGAAATGTACAGCAAGAAATTTGCTATTACAAATCCAAATTCACATAATTCCATGTATCAAGGGGCTGAAGTTAATGTAGAAACAAATTTCCATCTGTTTTGTTTGGCTTTAGAGCTTTTTTTCCCCCCAAATCCTGCTTTTAATATTCCCACTCTGGGTTCCTTTCTGGTTGACTCTGTGGGGTTTTGTTTTAGAACTTTAGGGGTTATGGGGTTTGGTTTCTTTATTTGTAAGGTTGAAAAAGACCTTAGCAACATGTTACTTCTCTGGGAGTGTGAATGAATAAAAGTTAGGACTGAAAAGATTGGGTGTGGAGATATTCTCTGCCAATATTCTCTACTTTGCAGAGATATATTTTAATGGATTATGAAAAAGCAACAACCTTTCCTCATTAAGATTTCTGGTTGTACTGCTATAGTATTGCTTCTCCTCAGTTCTTCCATCAACTTCTGACAATGTCTAGATATACAATTTTTCCCTGCTAACTTTTTTAGGATTCAGTCTTCTTGATTTTCTGAAGTGAGTTCTCAGTTTGCAGCACACAGAACTACTAGTAGTTTATATGCCTCTTTTGATCAACTAGAGTCTGTTGTGCTTTGAACTCAGAAATTTTGTAAGGTATAGCTTTTTTATATCAACTATTATGAAAGTATCTTCGTGCTGTCTTTATTCAATGCTCTGCGTTGACCATTTATTCATTCCTTAATAGAATGCCTTCAGCCTAGTTTTTTAACCTTAAAACATGTGGTCCACAAGTCTTTTTCAAGTTCCAACAAACAGATTAAACACTCATTTTTCCACAGGAGGAAACCAGCCTCAAATGTTGTATTTTATATATTACTTATGCTGTTTATTTGCATTACCACTGCAGACTCTTCTATGAATACAGCTTTTTTCCACTGGAATTTAACTATTCTGCATGGTGTTCTACCTCCATTTTCTGAGATACTAGCTGACTTTTTTATGGGGTGATTTTAACAGAGCTGTCCTGAGTGATTGAGGGCCCACAGCATTGCAGTACTCTGCCACTTCCAGCTTCTCTATGTTGACCAAGAATATCCATCTTTCAAAATCTATTCCATTAATTTATTTCAAAATTACACTGGGAACTTCTGTGTTTGCCACACTAGATTTTTTTCCAGCCACTAATGTCATCACAAACAAGTTTCACATCCATTTCAGTGCCCCTCATTGCAGTTGTTTATCAGGTCACACTTTCAAACAGCTGCCTGTAGCATGTATTACAACTCAACTTCTAGCTATGCTTTTCTACTCTACTTCTCCCCCTCTCTTTTTCAGTTTCTGTGGCTCTTCTTTATCTCAGCTCCTGCTATGCCAGGTGTCCTCTCCACATTAGTTCCAGACCTTCCAGGCATACGTGTTTCTGTGTCCCATCCTTCTTTGGGGAGGAGGTAAAAATAAAAAGAAAAAAAAAAGGGGGGGAAAAAAGCAATTTCCATGCAAGCCTTTGTACACTATTTTATCTTAGCCCTCCAGGCAAGCAGACTTCTAACATAGCTTTAGGAGCTTCTTGAATGCACCTTCTCTCTAGAACTTCTCCTACTTCCACAGTGGTGAACCCGAGTGTAAGATAAGCATGTTTTCTTTGTTCCTATCCTGATTTCTCCTACTGCATTTTTTTCTTTCATGCCTCTTTTCTTCTTGTACCAATTTTCCTTGTAATTTTAATCCACTGTCGCAAACCCACCAACAAATTTCACACACTTCAGATTAATTCATTAGCATCTGTGCAATCATACTAAGGTAAATTCATCTTAAAACATCAGAATCTTCTATATTATAGAAATCTTAGCAATTTCTGAGTTCTAATGCAACATTTTTTATGACACTATTCATGAGATTTATCTTGACAGAAAAAAAAAAGAACAAGGCAATGATCATATATCGTTCTAAGGACTTAGGTTTTGTGAGTGTCAAGGAATGTAGAGGAAATCCAGGCAAAATATAGCATTATTTCAAGTACCAAGAGGCGATGAGCAAATTGTACTATCAGATGTGTCCAGCTGCTGCTGAGGAGCTTAGTTTATTTCAAGCAATGGATGTTAGGTCATGTCAGAGCACTGAAGAAAAATGGGACCTGCTATTTCTATTCCTCTGTATATTCAGTCACTCCCATTGCTATTTTCAAATCAGTGACAAATATCCCTCAATAGACTTTTTTCTGCAAGGATCAAAAGCCATCCCTTCTTTCCTAAGCACACTTGCATACAGCTCTTTTCCATTGCCTGACAAAAGCCATCACTGGCACAAGTGCCAAGCATTTGTGAATAATTCTGCCCGCAGATACCCAATGTACAAATTTATACTTCTGCTTTTTATAAACACTGCTTCAGCCACACCATCTGAGCATAAGAAATTAGTTCAATATAACAGTGGGTGTTGTTCAGTTGGACATAGATTCACAAAATCCTTTAAAGATTAGGTTTGACTTCAACTTTATTTTTCTAATGATTTTTGTTAAGGAGGGAGGTGGAAGGAGGAAAAAAAGAGGGGAAAAATTGTTCTCACCCTACAATTAGGATTCACAGGAAAAAATAGGCTGTCCTATGTAACTTAATACTTGCTTCCCACAAATAAATTCAAATGCACTGGAAAGATGAAAATGACACATCACTTTCATTCATCTTAACATGTCAGGCCAGCCAACTCCATTCCTGCTGATGAAATTTTTATCTCATCAACAGCCTTTCTGTCATTCCTTGAATGTTTTAGTCTGATTTAGTCCTCAATGCAGATTCTTATTGCTTGTTATTTGTTTGTTTGTGGGCTTTCATTGCAATAACCTACCTTCAGTGTGACCATAGCTTCTAGAGAACATTTTCTTCTTGCACTCTCCTTAACTGCCTTTGATTTGTACAATCATTCTAAGTGTTTTAAAGCATAGACAGGAACCAGGAATCCAGAAAAGCAGTGTATGTGCTGATACTGTCATTTCTCTCACATGGCTTTAATTCCGCAGTTCTAGAGTTCAATACAATCAGGTTCTCCAGGCTTCTCTGAAACTGGTGAGAGAGAGGAGCAATTTGTCCTACTGTAAGGTGGTATGTGCAGAGATTGGTCAAAAACAAAGTGTTTGGAGCTTACACAGGCTCATCACTAACATGGGAGAAAGACCAGAAAATACCTAACTTTTCACTGTTAAAATAACTTATTTTTGTTCTTTTAAATTTCAATTTTATAACTCACCTTACACAGACATGTCTCTTCTAGAACTTGCTGTAACTACACATTTGTCCTGAAATCTCATTCTGTCTATCCACACACGGTTTCCCAGAACCTTTTTCTGCAAATAGAAATAATAGGGAAAAGAACAAACAATCTGGCTGCTAGCAGCATCATCTTTCTTAAAAGCCCTTTACACATATGAATTAACAGTGCAACTATTTCTTCCAAGACTTGAACACTTACACATTATTCTTGTTGCAAGACAGTGCTGCAGGTTAATGCTTTCCATAACCACACGTGTTAAGTCTTCATTGATGTGGTGCTTTGTTGTTCTGCCCAGTAATGGGCTGAGCAAGGGGTACTGCAAAACCGTGCCACTCCTGGAGAGGTCAGTGAGTTTCAGTTTTTCTAAAACTGTTTTTTAGTTTTAGAAAAGAAACAGTAAGTGCAACTTACCGTGCATTAACCAAGAGCAACCTTGGTTAATGGGAAGAAAAATCCAGTAACATCAGATTGGGAGTTATGAGGCTTAGACACAATTGGAGAGAATGAAAGTGAATTGGGTATCAGGCCTTGTGTTACTGGGAGAAGGCAAGCAGAGGGATGTGACAATTGATGAATCTAAGTGAAAAGGGTGTTTTCTGGATACCAGAATGCAGAAGCTAATCAAAGATTTTTTCATATCAGAGTAGCCTTCAGCCCTGCCTAGTCTTTTGTGCTACAGCTGTCAGTGCCCAGCTTTAAGCTGATAAGGTTCTTTTAAAATATAATTATAGTCACTGCACATTTTTTCTTTTTCTTTTTTTTAACTGGTGACAAAAGGTAAAATTCTTCCCTGACCATTACTGGTGCTATAATCAGCTTATGTCTTGAAATGTATGATTTGATTATCCTTATTATCTTGGCTTTCATAGCTATAAAAATGTTATTAGTGATCATAAAAATATCTACCCCTTTTTACTCAAGTCAAATTATTTTAGTTGGTTACCTCCTATGGCAGTGTACTCAGCAGGTCAAATATATATTGCATATCTGAGCTTGTACAGAACTTTATGGTCCACAAAGGAGGTTTAAAATTTTACAAATCTCATGAGAGCAAGGCTCACCAGTGATTTTGATAAGTAATTCCTGCTCACTTGAGGATGATAAGGGTACTGCAAGAATGCTCATGATGCTTTATTCAGTTCTTGATGAGTTTTAGGTGAACCATTGAGAGATTCTGAGGTGCTATATTTGTTTAAGCTATTGGAGAGTAAGACCGATAAACTCCTAAAGGAACATGATATTGCTCTTCATTTTCCAAGCCTGTATCTATAAAGGCATATCATACTTGTAGGCAAACATCACTCCTGGTGCCCTGTGGGGGTGAGCTTGTTGCCAATTTTAGGCGCTCCCTAAACACAGACAGAACCTAGTTTAGAAAGGAGGCATCATTTATTCTGCATAGAGTGCAAGGTGGAGGTTCCACAGATCGAGAGCACCACGGGGTAAAAAAGTTACATCTTTTATGCAGTGAACATTTTGACATGAACCCACCTATCTAATACATATTATCCACCTACCTAATGCAGATATACTTGTGTGACACAAAGTTTATTATTAGTTTGCATTTATTATACAACTTCTATTGTAGAAGTTATCTGATAACATTAGCTATGTTTACAAAAGGCGAGAAAACTACATCAATTTCTTTTGTAGGAGTTATCTGACGACATCAGTTACCCCTGCAAAAGGTGAGAAGATTCAGCCTGGGGACAAATAATCCATCTTGAAGATATCAAGCTCTCTGACTTGGGCCATTTGGGGTGTCAGAATAAACACCTCAAATACAAATTTTCACAGCAGCCCCTCCTGACTTTAGAAATGGATGCCAAGAACTGTCTCCCATTTTCTCTGGACCGAAAAAAAGAACTAAAATAAAAGGAACAGCAAAGTTAAACCAGGGCTGATTGGTGAGAAGGCACCCGCATGTCGCGACCGAGGCCGAGGCCGGGCCGGGGCTTGGCGGGGAAGGGTTAAATGAGGCGACAGAGGAGAATTAATGGCCAGAGTCAGGAACAGCAAACAGCGCTTGAGAGGCCAATCCCCCGCCGGGCACGAACTCGACCTCGGGACGACCCGCGGCTGCCCGGGAGGGGCGGGAGGGCCCGCGGAGGAGCTGCAGGCCCGGG
>VZSR01000520.1:37426665-37578373 GCA_013398615.1 Brachypodius melanocephalos
CCGGCGGGATCCACCCACCGACCGGCGGGATCCACTGACCGGAGGGATCCATCCACCCACCGGCGGGATCCACCCACCGACCGGCAGGATCCATCCACCCACCAGCAGGATCCATCCACCCACCGGCGGGATCCCTGCCAGCTCCACCGGAGCCCAGGCCGCCGGGAATAGTCGTATTGATCACACGTTTCTCTGCGAGGACGGGCTGGCATCGCCGGCTCCGGAGAAACGCGGGCCAACTCTCACACGTTATTAGGTTTGGCATAATTCTAAGAGGACGCATAGGATGGTTTTATTTTACCTGGCAGCCGTGACATTCGCTGATATAAAGGATATAATCACAGAAACTGAGTAAGATATTAATGCGGAATTTTGTTCAATAATTCTTGGAGCTCCAGGCTGGAAATATATACACTGCTTTCTAACATGTCACCATTTAATTTAGCATCCAAAACACTCTATGTATGCATATTTTCTCTATTTCTGCCAGATGAAGCTCTGTAAGAAGGGCTATAAAAAACTCTGGATACAATGACCAGAAATACCAGAAGGAAGTATGATTCTTTAACTGCTTTGTTAACTTTGTTTTCTATTTGTGAAATTGAAGACTTCGTGGTTTTTTGTTGTCGTTGTTGTTGTTGTTTTTAAAGACACATGGATAAATGCAGTTTAATTAACCTTAATCTGTAATGTTTATTGTAACGCTGTTTTATTTACATATTTGCTTTCAATTGTGAAGTCATTAGTAAAAAAAAGACTTGTTAAGCATCTGCAAAATTGAATGTGGGTGAATGTTAACAATGACAATCTTCATACTCACTGAGTTCCCGAAAAATGTGGGTTTAGAAATAAAATATATGATCTCTGTTTCAAATCACAACTCCCTTGACATCAATTTAAGTCTTAATATTAGCCTGAACTCCTACATGATTTTAGAGAAACACCATTTAGGTGAAAAATCATTTAAAAAATTGCTATCATTATTTGAGAGCAGCAATAAACATCACTCACGCTGTTTACTTTATCACTCAATTCTCAGCACAGTTTGTCAGTGCTGACCAAGGCAATGAAAACATCTAGTTAAAGAAAGACAGTTTTTGAAGCTTTGTTAGTGTAAGCAAACAGTACAGACGCTTGCCCAACTTCCAGTCAGGGCTGGATAAACCCAGGTCTTGCTCTGCACACATTCCTGATCTTTTGGGGTGCATCATGCTTGGGCAGGGGTACCTGCCTTGGTGGCACCTCCCTTGGCAGCCTAGTCCTCCAGTGGGGGAAGCCATAGTGCCCACAAAGCCTAACAAAGACAAAACGTGGAAATTTGCTGTATGCCTTTCCCTGCCTTACCCTAAATTAGCTCTGCGCATTTCAGAGCTAGCTCCCAAGCACAGGGATGACCCCCAGCTACCTTAGGTACACAGCCAGAAAACTCAGATCAGCTTGCCCCTCAACCCCCCAAGCCCCTTGGACCAAGTAAAGGTCCTTACAGAGAAAAAAGCTGAGAAGAAGCACCTTTTATCTCCTAATGTTAAATTTATAAGATAAACAGAAATTGTTTGAAGGAAGGGAAACCCACCTCCCCCCAGCCAGTTACTTTTAAATGGTTAGATCTGATTTTGCCCTGCCTTGTAGCCACTTTCCAGTGATTTAGTGAAAACAGCAAATAAAGGACCAGCTTTCCAGAAAGTTTGAATTATAGCTAATTGTGTTAAGTTAATTTTGGTCTTATTGAACCCGTAGCACACTTTATTGATTGTAAACAGGGTAAATTTAAAAGCCAAACCATAAAAGCCTCAAGTCTACAGAAGGAAACATGATATGTATGCTTACTAGCAGCATATTACTCATTCTAATTAAAACAAAAATACTGTACTAATGGCACAGAGACCTTAAAAGGTGTTGTTGAGAGATGGTGAGATGTTTGCTTTTGACAGAATAACACAACTGAACCATATCATAAGCAACTGTTAAGAGAAATCTGGATTTGCTGGAAGAAGCATCCAGTTGTGGCTCGTGAGGATCTGAACCATGATAACAAAAGCATGAAGGAAAGATTCCCCATGATGTACTCCTTTGAGTTTCATGCCAGAGCAGAGTTCATATTGCTTGCTTTTCAATGAGAAAGCCTGACTCAAATTTTCCAACATATTTCAGGGCAACAATTCACCTAAAGGTTAATATTTATGCAAACAACATTTTTGGTTTGTGTGCCAGATAGAACACTTTAACACAAAAGGGAGACACCTTTTCTGATCCTCATTATGACAATAGTTATTGTAGAGTTTAATTTTGGAGGATTTAGATTTCCATATGTAATCTAAGCAGCACTGGATTGCATCATATGGAGTACCCAGAGATGACAACCATAATTGAGGATGAGCAAATCAGATTCAAGCTGTACCAGATAAACTGGCCTACCTCACAGGAGCACTTCTCAAGATCGGTGGATGAAATTACATGTGTTATTCCATGCAAAATTACTAAAATGAAACTAGGAACCACTTTCCGTAATACACACAAAAACCTTTTTCTTCTGAAACAGACACACAAAGTTGTTATCAACCACTTCATGTCAGGGTGTTACATAGCAGGTAGGTGAAACACGCATCTGAGTTTCAAAATGAGCATCAGTGTCTGAACAAACTCTTTTTTTAATTAATAAAAAAGCTATGGCATGCAAGAAAATAGTCTTGTGCAAAGATGAAAACTGGCAGTGTATTTTGTATAGCACTCAGAATCACTAAACCTTTAATTCTTGCATTGCAATGCACCGTCTTGTTTTAGACAAATGGCACAAAAAATGCCCTCTACCAGGAAAAAATTATGTTTCTAAGGCACAAGGCAAGTTCCTTCTCTGAGGTAGAAGGCTCTTGTACCACACAGAGAACAACAATTTACCAGGCCACTTTT
The DNA here is from genome assembly GCA_013398615.1 of Brachypodius melanocephalos. Classification (NCBI taxonomy): domain Eukaryota; kingdom Metazoa; phylum Chordata; class Aves; order Passeriformes; family Pycnonotidae; genus Brachypodius; species Brachypodius melanocephalos. The sequence continues at coordinate 37,429,573 of VZSR01000520.1, forward strand.
CTTGTTGGTGGAAGAAAATAGAACATATTTGTTAAAATTTGCACTGAAGCAAAGCATATTGAAGTGATACTGTAATGATCAAGCTAACAGCACTGCAGATTTAAATGAAAGTTTCCCCTTGTAAAAATAGGAAACACATGTGAAAGGCATAATGTAACTGAGCACCTCCCCCGAGCCTCCAAAAAGTAGATAGACTGCAGCAAACACTGACAAACCAAGCTGATGTTTGCCCCTCACTCCTACTGGAGATTTAAAATGTGAAGAACATTTATATCCAAACTTCATCACATGAATCAAAATCATGCTAAAAGTTACTAATGTACAGAAACCATCAGAGAAGCACTGGTTTAAGAGCTCACATAGCCACAGTGAGAGACACAGTCTAGCCCTGCACAATAGTGCAATACCCTGGGTAGCATCACCTGCTCTCCCAGTCATGGGACAGCCAGCCACAGGTAAGGCACTTAGCAGAACACTCACTGGAAAAATAGACTATGTCCATAACTTGAACAACCCCATCAGGGCAGTCAGAGCTCAACAAAAGTGAGGAGACGACATCAAGGAAAATTTGTATGGCCAATGACCAACTGATCTGAAAACTAAATCCCCGGTGGAACTCTTCAGAGGCAAGCAAAGTGTGACCCAACTTGACCCAGATGCCTCCAGCTGGCAAGCACATATTTAAACTGAATTAGACCTGAATTTCAGTCCATATTTTTAAGAAAGTAAAACCTGTGAAGCCCTAGCTATCAGAAAACAACAAAAAAAAATTGTTCTTCTACAATGAAATATATATTTAAAAAAAAAAAAAAGAAAGAAAGAAAAAGGAAAGAAAAAGAACTAAAATTCTGCATGGCAAATAACCACACAGTGTAATGAAATTTCTATTTGCCAGTCATGAGGCTAAAACTTTTTACTAGGATGCATCTGGGAGCTCTGAACTTAACTCTTTCAGATGGTGAGTGCTGTTCACTTTGTTTAAAATATAAATGTCAGTAGGTAACCTGAAGGCTTGCTGTAAATCAAACCTACACTGTATAAAAACTGTTATTTGTGTCCTAATGGGTCAAACAGAAGAGGTGCCCTCTCTAAAAGAGCTGGATACCAGATTCCCCTTTCATTGATCGAGGTTTCAACTCTGGGTGCTTGAGTTTATGACAAAAGAGTTCACAACACGGCTGGCAGGAAGTCGATAGTTTGATAGATACCCTTTGCAGTTGGTCCTGTCTCCAGCACTTTAACCACGCTTTCACTCTGACAGTTATTACTGCTGCAATAAATTCTTCAGTAAAACAAATAGGCTCTCTGAAAATGTATTAGCCCAGGCACACTATTTTACTTAATATAACTGCAAGTCTTAAACAGGTAACTACCATAGTAAATAGGCCAATATATTTAGAATGAATCATGTGTGTGTGTGTGCATTTACAGTAAGTTACCTAAAGTTCCTTTCAGATCAGGTTGCACAGTATTTATTACACCTTCAGGTTATACTTTTAAAATTCACAAAGTAACTCACAGTAGCAGAGGCTTTTAAAATCTATTTTATAAAATGGTGTAAGAATTCTCACATGGTTTTCAAAACTGCCTGGATGAGTTTGCAGCCTAAATCCTCACAGTGACCCCTAGACCTTTAGTACTATTGAAAAACTGTGCTCACTGTACTCATACTTAGTCTTAAATGCTGCTTATCTTCCAGAAATTCAAGTACTGTTGCCATTTTTTTTACAGGATGCTTAATAAGAAATGGCAACAGGTTCTGATTGGATCAGGCAGGGAGAGTGACTGTGTCCAGAATTCTTCACTGGAGGGCACAGGCAGCAGCAATTCACTCACTCTCCCTTTCCCTAGGCCATGTGTCTTAGGAGTGTTAGTCCCAAAGGAAATCTCCACAGATTTTGAATTTTGAATTCTCATCAGCTGTATTTCATGGTTTCATCAAAATAGTTTCAAGGAAAATCTGCAAACATTTGTCCATTGCCATCAATAATAATAGGCAATATGAGAAAAGTGTTATTGTGTTATTGATATTTTTCTACATTGTTTGGTTGCACTTTTATCTGCATTCATTAGCAATTTTCATCAGACATGGGGATTAATATTAAAGCTAATTTATTAGCAGCTAGAACAGTTTTTCTCCACTTACCCCACAGTCAGAAACTGTCCACATACAGAACCCTTCAGCACTCCTCTCTCCATCCACAGATTTTGTGTCACTTAGGGGAGATGTCTTGAGACATCTATCCTTCAAGATTAAATGCATCCCTTCTGAGTGGCAGTTGCCACAATTGAAGTAAGCATTTACTGCTAGTGCTCAGCCATGCAGCTAACTGCTCTGTGGCTGTGGCCTCTCAAGGTGTAGGACATTCATGGGGGAACATTGGTAATTTTGTTTTACCCTGCAGGCATGCAGTTTCTGGCTACATTGTGAGGAAATATCGTTGAGTCCATGCTGAGACTGCTGTGCCTGCTGCTCAGAGCTCTCATGAAATGAACTAAAAGGATAAGAGCTCTCTTGACCTTTAAAGTCCACTTATTTAGGGTGATGGATCTCCCAGACACTAAAAATAAAAAAAAAATCCCAAGCCCATTAGAAAACAAGTGAGATTTGGCTGAATAGAGTGATCAAAATTCCATCTGCTAGAACAAAGAGAAAATCAGTGTTTTAAGAAAGGTAGAAGTGGGCTGACAATTAAAGTTCATTTCCACAACTTTATCGCTAAGGGCTACTGAGAGTCTCCCACTTTTTCCTATTCTAATTCTGCCACACTAAGAGGTTGAATTATTTTCATTTCTTTGATGTCCATTCTACTGGGGTTTTTTGTTTTGTTTTGTTTTTTTTTTTTTTTCCAAAACCAACCTGTCTTACTTATTACCAATTATCAAATCAGCCAAAATATTGGCTTGTGTAAAGTATGCTGGTGAAGTGATGCAGAAAAAAACAGATTCAGTCAAGTTCAGATATAATTCCTGGGACAATCTTTATGACCAGAAATCAAAGCAAAATATTATCAGGGGAAAGAGGGAAAAAGTTAACAAAACCCTCAGTGTCCACAGTTTGATCAGGTTGAGTAGATAGTATTCTAAAACCGAGGTTAACTTCCCAAATATTGTGTCCCTCTGTCTCAAAGAGAGGGTTTTTTTATCTTTCCTCCACACCCCACATCTTAAGGAGAAGCAAGATCCACTTTCCATGCTTTCCACTTTTCAATTCTTTATTCATCAAAGTAGAAGGGTTTTAGCCACTAAACCATTTTGCTACACACCAACAATCATGTGAATGTGCTGTCTAAGTTTCTGAGGTATTTGCCAGTTTAACCACTTCTGCATCTGTGCCCTGACTGAGACCCTGAATTGGTTTGTGGAAGATTTGAAGGATCTGTGACTGTTAGAAGTTCCACAAGAATACAACTCCACACTGGTAAATGTCTTCTTGTTCTTAGAGATTCACAAGAAACAAAAGCGATATGGCCCTAAAGGAAAAATAAACAGCAAGCTCTTCTTTTAGTGTATTTATCAAACAGATGAAAATAACATCTGACACAGTGCCATGGAAAGGTTTGCAAAGCTAATCTATTTCATTTTTCTAACAGTAGCATTTTTAGTTGCTGTATTTATCAAGTGAAAGTTCATTTGAATTTAACAAGGTGGAATTCAGCTCTTTCAGTCTTGGCATATGATAATACAGGCCTGAACAGAACAGAATACTTTGCCCCCTTTCATGTTCACATAAATGACACTATTGTTCCTGATAGCCCATACCACTTACACTGCCATGTATGCTCCAGACAGAAAAGATGGAAAGCACAATAGGAATTCCTGATTAAACTATAAACACACCGAGTCAGGGATAACAAAACAGGAAGGGAATAACCATGCCGGGTCAGAATAAAGTCTTATCAGGCAATGAAACCCAGAGAGGAATCGACCATTTAAGCAGAAACAAGCAGGCTTCAAATCATCAGGGCCCTCCTACCCAATGCCCAGCTCTGAATTAATGCGAAGGATAACAGAACCTGGTGTTTAAAAAATCATCTGAATTACAGAAGCTGTAGACCCCACCAAAAAATAAGAAAGAAAGGGAAAAAAAAAAAAAAAAAAAAAAGCCTGATGGCACTGAATGAGGGACTTCCTTTGTAAAACACAAGATCAAGTTCTACAGTAGAGGTTGGGCCTTTTCCAGCACCACTGAATCTCAAATCTGTGGCAGAATCAGCGGAAGGATGAGAAAATCTCCACCATTGTCAAGGCAGTATTAATAGAGAGTAAGTTCCTGTGTAGCATGTGCTGTTGTCCCCTGGTGTGAAAAAGGAATCTGGAATAGCATCAAAAACATCTGGTTTATGACAAGAGAAGAATGCTACCTAAAGGAAAGGGTGTCTGAATCACCCTATAGCCTCAAGTTTAAAAAAAAAAAGAAAGAAAACCTGAATATTACCAAATGGACAAGGAAGATGAAGAGTAGGTAAACAGGCATCCAAGATACTTCCAGTTAATACTTTCTCAGGCACCAACTATTTTCAGTAGGGGAACTGCAGACCTGAATGTGATTTCTACATATTTAGTGATCTTCAAAGGATTTCTCTTTCATAAAGTTGCCCAGTCACAGAGCCTGGACATGAGCCAGCAATGTGAGCTTGCAGTCCATAAAGCCAATTGTATCCTGGGCTGCATCAAGAGAGGAGTCGAGAGAGCAGATCAAGGAAGGGTATTCTGCCCCTCTGCTCTGCTCTGGTGAGACCCCACTGGGAGTGCTGCATCCAGCTCTGGGGTCCTCAGCACAGGGAAGCCTTGAATCTGTTAGAGCAAGTCCAAAGGAGGCCACCAAGACAATTCTGAGCCACAGAGGAACTCTAGTAGAATGAGAATTGTTCAACCTGGAAAAGAGTAGGCTTCAGGATGTTCTGTGTAGGCTTCAGGATATCCTAACTGTGGCCTTCCAGTACCTAAGCAGTACAAGGAAAATGGAGAGCCTGTTTACCAGAGTGTGTAGTGGCAGGACAAGGGGGACTGACTTCAAACTGACCATGAGCAGGTCTAGATTAGATATTAGGAAAAAAATATTCATTGTGTGGTTGATGAGGCACTAGAAGAGATTGCCCAGAGAAGCTGGGGATGCCTCATCCCTGGAAGCATTCAAGGACAGGTTGGGTGGGGCTCTGAACAACCTGGTCTAGTGAAAGGTTTGGAGCTTGATGATCTTTAAGGTCCCTTCAAAGCCAAAGCCATTCTATCATTCTATGCTTCTATGATATTACGTGAGCTCCAGACACATCTCAGTCCCTCTCCAGTGCACCAGTATGCTCTCCCACACTGCTCTCTAGGAAGAAGGAAGAAGGTACTACTTAGCACTCTTGGTCACATTAGACAGTGTGGGCAACTGGAATTTTAATGAAGAGATTCAGCAGTGAGGCTGTGTGCTTTGCTTCTCCATCAGTAGAAACTGAAAAGTCTGCAGTAACGTTGCCACTGTTTAGCTTGTGTGTTTAGATGCATAACTGGCCAAGATTTAGACAGTGTTTTACTTCTGCACACAGACACAATGTTCCTTGAAAGGGTGTGCTCTGGGTAGGAGAAAGTATGAGTAGGCATGTTTGCAACTAATTGAGGATCTTTCGCCTTAGACATTCAGCCCTTTTGGACCAAGCCTCTCATTTGTTTTATACATGCATTTTGCTTGAAACAATAGATTCCTACTGTCTGTGGTAACTGCTAAGTAATAGTGGTGGAAATTCAATCAAATTGTATGAATGGATATGCTCTTCACATAATGGTCATGGTTTCCTTAACTATCCAAAACCAGCACTTCATAACACATAGCAATACTTGGAATCATCCTTCTTTTCACAAGAATTCTTTTGTTTAACATAGGAACTTGAAGCTCTTCCTAATGGATTAATTCCTGAGAACTTGATATATAGATTTAGTATTTTTCCCCATTCAATTCTATTTATTCATTCATGCAGAGTTAAGTTGGAAGAAACTAAGAGGAGTGTTAAACAGATTCTCCCCTGTCGCTGATATTTCCTCTTGTTATTTTCCTTGTCTTGTCCTGTCCTGCTTGCAGAATGCCAGAGCTCCAATTCATGCTCTTGCCCAGTAAGAGACAAACTTTGCTGCTCACATTAAACCTCAGCATATTGATTTTTCTTCTCTTTCCGTGGAGTTTTCTCTATTCAGTCTCATTGCTGCAGAAAACCGGACCTTGGCTCTTTCCCCAGCCACACTGGACACATATTTGCTGACATGAAGTTTCAATTAGACTACCCAAGAGCTGCACAGAAACAGGAAACCACTCTCAACCTCAAACCAACCCAGACACCGGAAACCAGGGGTAGACAGAAGTGAGCTGCAGCTTCATTAACAACAGTCAGAGCAGCAAAAAAGCAGTACTTGCAGAAGGACAGCAGACCTTGCTGGGAGGTGTGCTGTTCTGAAAGTCACTAGTTAAACCCGTGAGTTAAACCCTTCCCGCTTTGCTGTCTCAGACCCATTTCAACTCACAAAGGTAGCACTAGCCATCAGTGGCCATGGGTTGATCTTCACTGAAGTCACACACAGTGACAAGTTTATTGCAGTGAAAGGACACACAGACCTCTTCAGCTCCTCTTGGCACTGTAGCCAGGGAGCACATTAGGGAGCTCAGGGAGGAAGAAGCATAACCAGGCACTCGGAAATATACAGCTGTGGCAAGGCAGCTCTCCAGTGAACTAGAATGTCTCATACCTAAGTTAGCTTACAAGTAGCAAAACCACTACATTACACTGCCTCCTGGTACGTAGATATACTCTGAGAGATGAACAGGAATACTTGGGAGGAAATCACTGTCATTCTCACATAATCATCTCTAGTGGGTTCTTCAACCCAGAAACTAAATTTGGCATGCAATATATACAAAGTTTATTTTTCAAAATAGATGATTTTCAAACCAAGAAACCACCTCTCTGAAAAATTTGCCAAAAATCACTACATTGCTAATTCTTTTGCTGAAGCAGTGCTTTTAGGGAATATATATATATGTATATATATATATATATATATTCTAACTAGTGTTTCTGGTGGACTGCCGATCTGGCAAGATTGTGTTGCAACCTAAAAAGAACAGATGCCAGTGATGATACAAGTAGCAGAGCATGGGAGGCAAGTTTATAAGCATTGCTTAAGAAGAGCAATAGCTGTATAATGGGAGTGATGTCTTCATTATCAACATCCTTCCACCTGACAATCTGTGCACGTGCTGCAAACTCATATGATTTATCAAGACATCAGAAGTGGCATGGCACAGCTAGCCCCTTCTCTGGCTTTGGACTTTGGAAGTCTGGTCCCTGATTGCTTGTTTGACTCATACAGTAATGAATGAATGCTGTTATTTGCTTGCTGAGGGTGCTCTTTAATACACAATATAATTTATAACTTGATTAATATAAAGTATAATATATGTATAATAATATGTGTTATAATTTACTATAATGCAACCTTGGCACTCAAAGCAGAGGAGGGTGGAGGAATATCTTCTTCTTGACTCACAGCCATCAGTTCTACAGTACAGGCTGTGCAAGGCACCCCAAAAGGCACACTCAACTCCCAGAAACCTTCACCATTCTGCAACAAAGATTACTCTGTCATTAGCAGCCATAGGGAGCTTTAGCTGCACAGTAGGACCTGGATCCAGGCCTAATTCCATGGTTTGGATCACAATCCAACAGGTATTAGAGATGAGAGGCCATTCACAAGGACCACATTTTTTTTCTGAGATATGTAGTCAGACTGGCATCTAGTGGGATTTTGAAATGTGCCTAGGAGCCTAACTGGATTTTGGAAACCTCCTTTTAGCACTGATCAACAGTTTTTTGGTGGCTAAAATCTTCCACGCTGGCACGTGGTTTTGATTTGTAGTCAATCTTCTGCTAGCTGAGCAATTCAAATCTAAAGTTTCAGTTCTTGTTTCTCTCTCTACTTGATTTGTTTTTTCTATTTGGAAAAAAAAAGAAAAATGCTGTTTTGCTCTTGGACAGAGCTAGGAGTGGCAGCTGAATGTGGTAAACAGGAGACAAATGCATCAGCTAGCAGGGTTTTTTTTAGAAACTTCAAGTATCACTTGAGAGAAGATTTGGCACAACATGTTTTTATACAAGTACCACGTGTTGGATAGTTTGGTGTGATTATGTTCTCAGCAGACACAGAGAATGACAATACATGCTTTACCTCTCATTTCACTGGGAAGATAGCCCTCCAGATGACATGACAGCACTCATGTTGTTGATAATCTGACACCCAAATGATAATTTACAGAGATTTTTATTGAGCTGACCCGTGTCACAGAATGACATTAAAGCCTATTGGCTATCACTCCTTCAATGAAGACACTTAGCCTGACACGAGTGTCTCAGGATTACTGAGTTTGGGTAAAAGTATTGAGTACTTTGATGATGGTTCATCTTCACATGCAAATCAGACGAGAAAGAAAAAGTGTGGTCACAACTAGAAACAGAGTTAGAAAAGAAGATGGATATTTGGTACATATGCAGAGAGCATCCATTTGTAGATTATGTATTTCTTCTAAGGCCTTTATTCAATTAAACACCCTTCAATTGCCAAGAGACAGTCTTCATAAGATTCTTATGTTGAAAAATAAAAACAGTTAAATAGTTTTCTTTTAATTTTATTTTTATTCCTAACAATTTAAGTTGGTTTTGATTAGGAAAAAGTTTTTTCACTGGCATTTTTTTTAAAAGTTTGTGTTTGCATCTCTTGATGTGGGATGTTATATTAAATTATTCATTTTTACAGAATGGAAATTAATTATTGTGTATGAAATCCCAAACACATATGGTCACAGTGCTGGCTAGATCTGCCTCCTGCTATGCTTTAGAGATTCAAATTTGGAGGTAGTATGTTATTTTCCATGCCAAGACCACCTATGGTTTTCAAGATATAAGTATCTGAAAATTAGCATTTTCACACTGAGCACTTGTTCCAGCTTTATTATACATTGACGACTACCATCTTGTAGCTACATGTACTAGAAGGGATGTTAGCAATCTATAAATGTAATTTAAGTTCTTCAGAAATTCACTGACTGACTGCATTTTCTACATCTACCTTTAGCACCATGTAACATCAATCTCTTCTTTTGAAATCTCTCAGAATGTCTTTTGACTGATAGCGGTGATTGGCATTAATTAATTTCAAGGGTCAGTTGTGAATGATTGGTTTGTCATGGTCGAGGACTGAATTATATACGATCAGGAGAGCGTGCTGAAATGGTCAGTCAGTCAGTGAAAATCAAAGAACATAAGTTCAGATGGAAAAGAATTCACAGCTCTGTTTATGAATGCAGCCAAGCCACTTTACATCTGAAATTAAGGGGTTTTGGTCTTGAATCTACTCTTAAGGAAATAGTCCAATCTCTAGCTCCATTTTTGGCAATAAAATGTATAAAGAAAATATTCTATTTCTTTTTGTGAATGTCAAGGAAAGTCCTACTAAAAAGATGCAGAAAATCTGTTCTTATACATTTATGAAAGAAAATCAGATTAATTTCTGTTATTAGATAGTAAATTTCTATTTCTTAACTCTTCATTAATGCATCTACATCCTAAATAATCAAAAGAAGAAAGATTCCAGGAGAAGAAACAAAAAATAATAATCCTGGTTGTGGTTTTGGTTTTTTGTTTCGTTTTGTTTTGTTTACTTTACATTCTGTTTCGTTTCCCCTGAAGTGTATAACTAAAGGGAAAGTGAAAAAAATATTATTAGATGCACAGAATATGCTTGAAGGGACTATACCTTTTTCCAAAAAAGAGTAATTCATGATTTTTTGTTAACTTATATGTTGATAAAGGCTAATCTTGAAAGTATTCTAATGAAACACACCAATGAAGAATCATTGCATGCAGCTTTTCTAAAAGTGTAGTAAATATTTGAATTCCTGTCAGTACCTAAGGGAACTTATGGAATAGCAATATTGAGGAATATCTTAGTGGATAAGTACTTAGAAACCTACTGACTGCTGATGGCCAAAATGGTAACTATTTACTCACCTTAACATCTCAATTGGTGGTGGTACAGACGAACAATTATTCAATATTCAATAAAAATATAATTTTAAAGAAAAAAAATTAATTCATTTATGTATCTTACAAGCATTTGAAACAGAATGATGCAACATTTATTAATCTATATAAGCTCTTGATTCAGCATCTGAGAATATCCAGCATTTAGTGCAATACATTTCAATACATAGCAATGATACCTGGACTATGCACAGGATCAAAAATCAGATTGGATAGATTTTACTTCTCTGCAACTTTTTTACATTACAAACTTGAATGATATTTCTAAGAAAAATTAAGGCCAAAAAAGTGTGAAGAGTCTTGATATTCCAGCAAGTTTGAAGAGTAAATACTTTGTTCTTCTTTTAGCACAAAGATGAAGGCCAACAGCCAACGCAATAGGAAAAAGATATTATTTTATAGGATGAAATTAAGACTTTGGGCAGACAGTAAGATACTGATGGGCTAGTTTAGACATTGGGCTAGTCATCATGATTATTTGGAGTCTTTTAGAACAGCAGTCCACCGAACTGGAAAGGTCAGTTTAACTGATTAGAGATTTAACAGTAAACTTTTATATAAAGGTGTAACAGGTACAGGAGACAAAAGGCAGAATGCAGCTCTGCAGTAGGAGGATGCAAACCACAGCTCTGTTAAATATATTCCCAGTGCTACCCATGCAAACCAGCACAGTCTACATCTCTAAGGCTTCATCAGCAGGACTGTGAAAGGACTACCTGATGCAATGATTTTTATCCTGTGCTATATTCCATCATGCATGAGCATCTTAGCTCATGAAAGCTTACAGGAAAGAAGAAAAGCAAATCCCACATGCCTGTTCTACTGAGAAATGAAGAGGCTACTTTGCACTGATATGTGTTGCCCAGCTGAACACACAAACAGACCCACAATGCTGGCCAACCATCCCTGGCAGAAGGCATCGCTTACTTTGGCATGCACTGGGACAGTGTGAAGGCCATCAACAGCATGTCACAGAGTTCAGACTCACCTTTGCAGATTCAAGGAACATTTCACAGTGGCAGGAAGAGTTGCAGCTCCAGAAGCCAGGGAACCTGCCCGTGAAACACATGCACATCAGGAAGCAGCACAACTTCTGCCTTCTCTGTAGTCAACACAAGTAAATTATCAGCCAATTATTCTCCAGAACCATCCATCAAAAGCGTCTCAGAGGAACAGATCCTAAATATAAACTAGAAAGCTTGGCTCTAGCAAAGCCATTTTCAATATTTTTTGGGGCTACAAAGGGGCTTGGAGCCAAGATTTGATATGAACTTTTTCATGATCATGCAAGATATGACTATAGATGCTCCATGGTCCGTTGCTACCACTGAACTCATCAATAGTTCTCTTGATTTTATTCAAGTTTTACATTATCAGTGTTTTCAGTCATCGATGACAGATTCGAGAGAATACTAACATAAAAATCTCACCAATCTTTATTTAAATAGGGTTCTTTTGTTTGTTTAATGGCAAGTCTAGCCATATCACTGCTGAGAAAACTCTGAGTATATGTTCTAAATGCAATCTGCATGCTAAAACTCCATTAGAAGAACACAAAATAGTTTTCTAGTACATCTTGTTGACTATAAGACGGCTCTATGGGGCAGGATTTTCTGAGGATAATAATGTCACCATTAACTTGCCACAGAAATGAGAATAGTCCAGTGAAGTGCAAAATTTCACAACATTTCACTCTCAAGAAGCCATATGAAGGGGGCCTATGACAGTGAGTGGCACCTCAGTGTTCTTGAGAGTGTCATGGTACACGTATCTAGCATTGTTTATAATAAAAAATTGTAAGGATGATAAATGCCAGCTCTTCCCATCTGCTTCTCAAATTGAAACAGATACAGTTTCTTAAAGGTGTTGAGCCAAAAGTGGACCTTCTGTATTTGTAAACTAAACTGGATATAATTTGTTTTCTTCCTATTGTTACAGTTATAAATTATATAATTTTTAATTTTAAAAGCATAGAGACCACTGTCATCGTGGTAGTGGCATAATACGGACGCATTTCATAACACAGGTACAAGGTTTTCATTACCAACAAAGCTGGAAGTGGGTGTTGTTTATTAATCTGATAGCACCTAAAGTTCCAGCCATGCTAAGTTCTGAAACAGACTAGGATCTGCACAAATATAGTGCTTCCAATCTGTGTATGGAAACCATGCCATCAATAATCCCACACATTTTGAATATTCAGTAAATATCAAACTTCTGTTAAAGAATCAAAGATGGACAACAATTAACAAATATGGAATGAAGAGAGAATCAGGATTGCAAATCATCATGGACATCAGTGATAAACCAAGTGAAGAAAAGTTAAAATAACTAAGCAATGCTTTTTTCCACAGTAACATTGATAGGAAAAACAGTCTTCCTTTCAAAAAAGTTGGGATATCATTTATATCAGGCAATTCTGTTCTTAAGACCTCTTATATAAATTCCAAAACATTTAAAACTTGTGAGACCCCACCTGGAATATGGCACCCAGCTCTGGGTTCCTCAGCACAAGAATGGCAAGGAAAGGGCAAGGACCTGTTGGAGTGGTTCCAGAGGAGGGCAGTGAAGATGACCAGAGGGATGGAGCACCTCTCCTACAGAGACAGGCTGGCAGAGCTGTGGTTGGTCAGCCTGGAGAAGAGAAAGCTCTGGGCACATCCCACTGTGGCCTTTCAGAACCCTAAGAAAGGTTAATAAAAGGAGACACATGGTTTTTATCCAGGCAGACAGTGACAGGACAAGGGACAATAGTTTTGAACTGAAAGAGGGCAGGTTTAAGTTAGATATTAGCAAAATATTCTTTACTCTGAGGGTGATGAGGCCCTGGAACAGGCTGCCTAGAGGAGTTGTGGGTAACCCATACCTGGAAGTATTCAAGGTCAGGCTGCATGGGGCCTGAGCCATCTGATCCAGGGAATGACATCCTTGCCCATGGCAGGGGCTTTTGAACTAAGTGATCTCTAAAATCCCTTTCAACCCAAATAATTTCATTATTCTATGATTCTACTGAGCAGTTTGAGAAACCATGGTGATGGATACATTAAAAAATACCTGAGACAGGGAGAGAGAAATAGACTGATAAAAAAGTAACAAGGTCACATGGCATCAATCCACAGGTGATGTGTTTTGGGTGACAGCTGGTACCTGGAAGCATGCAATATATTGTAAGGCTTTTTTTTTTTTTTTTTTTTTTTTTTACTGGAAAGTTGGTGTATTTCCAAACATTGGTGAAAAGCAGAAAACACTGAGACTGGGTCAACCTCCCACAGTTCACATCTGATCCATTGAAAGCAGGATTAAATGTGATTGCCATAAATACTCATCTTGTCTATTGCCATGTAAACTGATGGTAATATATATAAACAAAAGTAGCTGTGTGTCAGTCATTCAATCAGGTGTCGTAACTTTATTAATTTAGTATATACACAAGGACAGAAGTTTTCCAAGGAGAGTGCAATTTCTGATAGGATAGGTGTATCTCTGATTTTTTTTCTTTTTTTTTTTTTTTTTTTCCCTCAAGAGAAAATAACCCTGCTTTAGAGACTCACAATACTAGTGAAGCAGTTTAATAAAACAGCAAGCTCCGCAGGAAGAATGATCAGGCATTAGGTAGTGATCAAACTAATGATCAGGCAATGTAGGTAAGTGGAGAACTATCAGTATACAGCTGACACGAGAGTTGCAAAGAGCTTACCCATCCACTTTCACCCTATTTATTTAAAAAAACTCTAACAGAGACAGTGCAGATCAGTAATACCATATCAGTAAACTTAAGGGGTGACAGCCCATCTTGAAAAGTGAACTAACCTACAATTTGCTCTGTTAGTATTTTGTCAGCCAAAGAGAGAGTAGAGTGTGCAGACAGTTTCTAATTCCAATACCAGCAGGTTATGGCTACCAATCAGGCAAGAAAAGACAAGGGTTGAGAGTCTACCTGCATTTACCCAGACAGCTGGACTCCCAGGACAGGGGAATGTGAACTAGCAACAGAAGTTATTTCCCTGGCCTTTTGTCCTTCACTATATTGTTACAGTGATTGTAATGTCTTGAACAGTCTGTTAATTATCAAGTTCACAAAAATTAGGGTTGCTCCTCATATACAGTGTAGTGGTGTCAGACCCCCAATAGAGTTTTACTGTCAATTTTAAATTTTGACTGCCTATGTTAGCAGATTCCAACAGTAACCAAGCTGCATGGGTGCATCCTACATACCTACAATGCCAATGTATCTCAGAAAAGGTTTCATGGTTACAGTCCATCAATGTTATTGCTGGGATTCAATACAGTCATTTTGATGTTAAATTGTTTGAATTTGCTTGTTGAAAGTTGGTGCTCACAACAGAAATAGATAACCTCTGGGTACTGAACCAAGAATGGATCACAGTTCTAGCTCTGTTGGCTCCCTACTGTCTCAAAAACACCAACATTTTAAAGCTCTGTAAGGAGACAGAAAAATTGAAGAAGCGACACAAGATTTTAATGGATCATTTTAAGCTTTTAATGAGAATGAGGGTACATCTTGGACACAGGTCATAAAACTGGCTCAAGACTGACAACAATGCATAATGACTGTGCAACGGAATCCCCATTATCAACCTAATAGTCAGGAAAAGATAGATTAGGATGGCACAGTGTTCACATGTGGCCTGTTGGGGATCATTTCTTAAATTAATTCTTAACACGCAATGCTGTAAAAAGATGATTTGTTGAGACTTGAGGATGATTTCTTTCCCAGATATTTCAATGGTTTTAGCATGGCTGATGACATATTTTCTCCTTAGGTTGTGTGCTCAGAAAAAAAAGACAGGAATACATTAAATGGCATAAAAGCACAGTTTAACAAACTGAGCATCTTAAACCGTATTCATCAGCATTCATATACTGCAGGACAAAAATACATATTGCTTTGAATGTTTGATAGACACAAGGAGAAGTGCTTAATAGGGGTTTTCTCTACAGGCTTCACTGAGGACCAGAGTCAGAAAATTCCTCTGTGACATCATGGCTGGAGCGAGTTTTCATTAATCCCAATGTCTGTCAATAATCATGTGAAAATTCTTGGTATGTTTTGTTCCATTTAAAACATCAAAATTTTAAATGGATGCCTGTAAACATGGACATCACAGAAGGGGATCAGCCAATGATGTTAAGTTACAGGCTCCACTGGAAAAAAATTATCCATGTATTTGAAAAAATAAATTGTCCTCTCCATTCTGCCAAATGATGGGTGGTATCTGCCAAAAGAGTACCAAAAGACCATTACATCTAACTCTCTGAGGACATTTTATGAAAGGATAAAGAAAATGTAATGACATCAACTTTGTGCAACCTCTCATGAAGCAGGATGACATAGCAGGACAACAAATTGCTTCCATTGTGTTCATGTGAATTAACAAGAACAAAATTAATAATAATAATAAAAAAAGTTGGTTTGAATTAATTTCGTTGTGAAAAGGCTAATAATTACCTGGCCCAGAACTGGTACAGAAAATTAAAATATTTAGCAGAAATAAGGCTTATGCAATCAGGCTGCTTATTGAACATCTACTTCTCCTCCTCATAACAACTTCGAGTTTATTCACCAGCTTCTTTGTCCATGTTACCCACTGGATTTGTACCTTCAGTGATGATTTTTTTTCTCATTCTGACATACTTTTTGCATCCCAGTTCAGTTTAGAAGTCACAAAATAAGTACTTCATAAATATTTCATAAGTACTTTGAAAATCAACACCTGAACAGTGGAGAAATGCCACATCAATTCTCCACAAAGAAAATTCCTCCTGTAGTTTGGCACTAGGTCAAAAACAGATGAAGTGGGATAGAAATCTTAGGAGATCTAAAGATACTGCTGCAGGAGGTATTATAGAAGGTCCAAAAGGAATCCAAAGTTCTTCCACTGAGTAAAGCAGATGACGCAGCATATACATCTGTGAAAAATGAAAATCCTTTTCTGGTTTTAAATACCCTGAGTGGTCCTTTATGTATCTATGTAAGGATGTGCAAAGACCCCCAAAACTTTTGTTCCATGTGTACAATAACATGAAAGCCATATGGCTTGTCACTTGGCTGAACTGGGATGCATTTTGCAGAGGGTCAGAATTTGGTGTGGGGTATATGATCCTCTGAGTCAAAGTCAACTAATGTCAATGGGGCCCCATCTGCTGCCTTCAGCAGACTTTGGATCAGACTCATTGCATACTGATTAAGATCAAGCAGAAGGGGGCCTTGAATTCTCATTCTGATTTATGCTGAGTAATTGAATACAAATATAAAGACAATATAAATAACTTCAGAAAGGTCACTTGGCTAGTCAGCCTAGGAAATAAATTTAGAAGTCTTAGGTAAATGTTTAAACTACCAGCAAAAACACTTTTTGAAGGCATGAGACAACTGTTTTATCACTATGGGTTTTTTTAAGAATTACAGGCGTCATTCAAAATTACATTTTTTTGCGTTCCTAATGTAATAAACAATCGATAGGGCTTTTCAGCTCTTTTCTTATGGCCTCATCCTTCTATTGATCTCAGCTCAAAGTCCTCACTTCAGTGAAGTTGCACATATATAAGGACAGACAGACAGCCTTAATGAGTTCCTGCATCAGCTTCTATGATATATGCAAGATTATATATAGATCTAGAAACAGTGTCTGACAGCCATGTGCTGCTGCACAAGAGTGGATGGAGGCAACACTCAACCTACCAGTGTGACCCACAAAATACCCTTTGGCAGTAACATATGAACCCATCCTTAAGTAGTCCAAGAAATGGGGTTGCCAGTGTCTGCATTTCATTTCAGAGGGAAGAAAGAGGAATATGAATATGTGTCCATTTCCTTTCTGGTTTGACTCAGCTGTTTGTCTTCCAAGAGTCATAGGATTTCCTCCAACCTGAACAGGTCATTCTGTTCTTACTTGCATATCTTTGAAGATGACCTGTTCCCTAGATATTATATCTAAATCTTACATATGTACCAAGGAAAATTAGGCCAATTTTGTATTTCCTGACCTGATATAAAACAAGCATTGGGGGATACCATACTTTGGGGGTCCTGAATGGTTTAGGTTGTATGTGATGATATTCAAAGTCAGAAATATCTGTACTTACTTATATCAAGTATGTCATGGCACCAAGTCCATGACATTAGCTGCATAAGCATCAAAACTTTCCTTGAGGATATGTTAAGGAGCAGAGCCAGAAGCATGTTAACAGTCCAGGGTTCTGCTGAGGTAACTTAACT
Organism: Brachypodius melanocephalos; assembly: GCA_013398615.1. NCBI lineage: Eukaryota > Metazoa > Chordata > Aves > Passeriformes > Pycnonotidae > Brachypodius > Brachypodius melanocephalos. Next base: position 37,446,889 of record VZSR01000520.1, read on the forward strand.
TACTGAAAAAGTTGTACTGTGATTGCAGAACATCTAATCTAAGTATTGATTATGTCATTTATGTTGATAAAGCACCATAAAGAAGCTGTAGTCAAGTCACCAAATTCACAGTTGAAAACAACACTGGAAAACAGCAGCGACCTCAAACCAGAATCACCCAGATTTTCCAGTTTCTTTTCCAGCATTCTATCTATTAGGCAGTCACTCACATCCTTGAGTTTACAATAATAGATTCTATATGCTGCTTACAACAGTGAATTCCAGCCTCTATTCCCTATTAACTGCAAAACTGTAGTTTACTGATCCATTCCCTCAACAGCAAAACTTGTTTGCAGTGCAAGTCCCCAGTCTTGCCCACAATTTTAATTTCAATCATATGACATTCCCATTAAAGAAATGGCACTTTCAAGGTTAAAGATAAGAACATGATTGTTTACAAGTTTTACTTTTGACTTTGTAGCTAATACACACCTAGAGTCTAAAAGATGGGCAATCATTCCTTCTATTTCACCTACATAGAGGCTATGTTCCTTCATGTTGAACTGCATCTGTTCCCTGATTGATACAATATATTAAATTAATTAATACAAAAACTTGATCCATTTTATCCTCTTGAGTAATATAAAAGAGGAAGGTATGTAGGTTTCCCACTCCATCAAAGTAATTTCACCTTAAACTATGTTGTTGGTCACCTGACAATTGCCTGGGAGGAATTGTGTAGGTCTGTTTTTCAAGACAGGAATCTGTTGTTCAGGTTTTGGGATTCACATTGTGTTCTGTAGAAAGGAGGATTGTTTTGCTTAACTGCATTTTCTACGCCATGCACAGAAAGGTCACAGCACATCCAAGACCAGTGGGAAAGGAAAGAGGGAGGGAAAGATGAGAGGAATGGCCACAGGAACATCATGTCTAATGTGCTCTGTTCTTTAAGAAATAATATTTTTCTTTAAAGAAAAAGTGGAAGTATCAAGAGCTGCAAAGAAGGAGGAAACAGTGTTGGGATCATTTGAATGCAGTTGGGAGGACAGAGCTGGTGTTTGGGGCTGGTCATGAAACGGAAGGAATCCAAGATTCCTTCCCAAGGAAGGGAAGGATTCCTCCCAAGATGAGTCAGGACTCAGCCTTTATGGATGCTTTATATTCATTAATGAAAATGTATAGAGAAGCACAGAAAAAGTCTACAGCTTAAAGAGGTCTTCAGTTCATGTGACTCATTGACATATTTGAAAGAAAAAAAAAAAAGGTTGCAGAATCATTTTATACCAATATATTCCCTTTTAATTGTCTGTGATGGATTTGAAAACAACATTATGCCAGCTATGAAAAAAGTGACTGCCAGAACACATTGAGCTGCTATGTTTCATCCTACCTAACCCAAATTACCCAACTGCACAAGTCTTTTTAAGACACTATTTCATATTTGTGGAAAGGAAGGTAGGAAAAACAATTACACAGATGCCTCAGGGAACACAGCCCCCTCTGCTTTGGCTTATAAAAATACCACTGTTAACATAACTGATAATTCATACATGATACCACTTAGCAAATGGGAACATTTACCTCCTTAACAGCCCTCTGAAACAGGCCGTGTTGGGTCAAGTTCAGCGTCCCCATAAGTACATTTATGCATGATGATCTTGATCGTTTCTCTCCATCTCCCAAGTAGGAAAATAAAGAAAAAATAAGTGACAGGGAGAACTGGAAGGAAAGTTGCAGCCAAATTAGAACAAAAGCACAAGTAATCACCGCCCTTTCTCTCTTTACAGTGAGCTTTCTTTTGATCATTCCTGCCTCGTTACAGCAATATTAAAGGTTTAATTCCATAACCCTGGATCGCACAAGCAGACCTTTGCCAGCAGAAATATCCCATGATTTTAGTAAAATTAGTGCTGCTATATAATGGGATTTTTAAAAAGAACCTAGGTGGAAGCCACTGGTGGTAGATATTGCCCTTGTACCTCTGAAGGAAAGTTTTTGTATCATTTTCCTTGTTCCAGAAAGCCCCCCATGAAATTAAGATATGATTAATTGGAACTCACAGCAGTGTTGCAGGCTAGAAGCTCTGCATCATATCCTCTCCACTTTAAACTTAATAGATTGAAAACGTTACGCCTTGATTCTTATTTACAGTAGACAATCACCATTTTCCATAACATTTAACCAAATCTTCTGCTTTGCTGTTTGGGGACATACTGCAGCACGGCTGGGACAGGGAACTTCAGGAACACTTGTACAGAGTGTCCATTTCAGTAACACTGCCCTGTTTCTGTAAATGAAGGGTCCTCATTTTCTCCTGCTAGATGTGCAGGCATGCCTCACTAACAACTACTGGGGGTCACAGGCAAACAATTTCTGCACCTACTGTACATAATAATTGTCATGAGAAATTAACTTCACAGCCTTCTAAGCTTCCGTTTGCAAACAATGATCTATGTGATAATAATATCTCTATAGCTTACAATGTATACACATTAGCCTGGTGTATACACAGCCCAAGTTTCCATAGAGAAGTCCACACTGATCGTCAAAACTTTATTCCATACTTCATAGCTGGGAATAAAATGCTTGGCATTTTTTTATCAACAAAACACTCATTTTCAGTGCCTCTGGCTGCACATTATTCTTGACTAAGTGGACATGCTACAAACCTCCTACATTCCAACATATGGCTTTCTTGCATGCTTCAGAAAAAAAAAAAAAAAAAAAAAAAGACATAAGAATTAATACCCTCTATTGTGCTAAATGAAGAAGATTTTGTAGTATTATATCTCATAACATGGTTGTTTCAAGAGATGCCTCTTTAAAAAAGAGAATATATTTACATTCAAAATTAAGTATTGTTTTTCCCCATTTCTCATGATCCTTTAATATGGCAGACGTGCACCTGATCATGCTGTTTCCCACACAGCAAAGCATGTCTGTGTGCTGTTGAGTGGTAATGCATTTCATGAATATGATACCTGCTCTGCCAAGCTGCCTTTCTTTCTCTATGCATGCTGCAAGAACATTTTTAATGAGGTATTTGACATTACCAACATTTTCATACCTGCATGCTATTCATAAGAGGAAAACAAATGATTTTGCTTTGGATTAAGCTCAGTTTTAAATAACAAACTGCACTGCCAAACTCCCCCCTTCCTGAGGCAGAGGCACATGGCTGTGTACATGCACATAGGTGCACACACCCTCAGAGAGCAGAGCACTGCATTTTCCTCTGAGTATTGTGTGTCCCCTGTAGCCCTTTAATGCTTGAGGCTCAAATGCTAAAACACTAAAAACAGGTGTACCTTGACCCTCTGAAGATCTGATAAGATCTGACTGGATCAAAGGCCAAGGTCACTTGAGTCATGAGATTGGCTGAGTGATATTATTTTTGTCATGGTTCCAAACTGTTGAGAGGTAGGATTCTGATTCTGGCACATGAGAATCAAATGATATGATAGTCTAGTTATTAAATATGACAGATAGAAAAAGCTGTATGTTGCACAGCTACTCTGTGATTAGTAGCCTATATTTTACAATGTCACTGCTCTGAATGCTGTAATACTTCCAAGAGTCTTTCAAGAACTAAGGCTTTTGATTTTAAAAAGAAACAATAAAAGAAGATACAGATGAAATCTAGTAACAGCTCTGTAAGATTTCACAGCTTATTTTCCCAAACAGAATTCTATTTCAATAATTCAACTGTAAAATGAGTTCCCCACCACTTTTTTTTTTTTTTTTCCTTAGGACCATCTTTAAATCTTCTATTTTATTTTATTTTAATCAGACAGATGAATAAACTTCTTTGGAATATTAGAAGAATGCAAAACAAGAAAAGTTAGCTCTATCTTATTTTCATGTTATGCTTGCAAATAGATACAGCATTTTCAATCCAGCTCCTTCCCCTACAGGTAACCTATCTTAAAAATTAGGGAGGAACCCCAGCAACAATAAAAATGCCCATCTCTCCCATGTATCTCAAACCCTATCTTTTTAAGGTAATCAAAAGTAGAGTAGTTTGATGTTTAGCATGGCATATCTATAACTTACACATCCTATCAGTTCATTCATCTGTAAACTAGATATACTTTTCTGTCTCCCTGATGCCTTGCAAATGTTTTTAAAGGGCTTTGAGATCCACTGATGAAAGGCATTTTAATAGCATGCAGTATCACTGACATGGGCATCTTGAGTGCCTACTTGCATTTTCAATATGCAGCCTTTTGTCTTTAGAAAGCGGCCTAAAACCCTAATTAAATCGGAAGATTTTTGTGGGCTGAGGGATTGTGCAGTATTAGATAAGTTAGCAACAAACCCATCAAGTAGTCCAGGGGGAAAAAAATAAAATGCAATCAGGTAATCTTACAATCAGCAGATAAAAGCTAAATAGAAACATATTACATAGCCTGTAACTATAATAGGCTAACACTGCATTGTTTCCAAGACATAACTACTGAACACAATCAGGAAGAGAGCGAAGAACCGTGAAACGCTCAGTGAAAATGGGATGAGAAGAGAGAACTTACATTCAAAACTTGGGATCTTCTGTTGTGTTTTCTCAAAGAATGGATGATTGTTTGATATAGATAATATAAATGATGATACCAAGGCATGTCTGAACAGGCACCAGTTGCTACTGGCCTTAAGACCAGAGCTGGAAGGAGCAACTGTTTCTGTTTTGGGTAGGAATGGGCCCCCAGTCTCTAAGAATGTGTGCATGATGTATAATAGATACCTGTCTGATATAATTAATTATATTTTTCCTAAATTTAACATTGCCTGAAGGGTAAAATCATTTTGCTTGGTGAAATCCCTCATGCCACACAAAGTCTGTGCACAAGTCAGATTTAATTGCCGTGATAAAACCACAAGAAAGACCAGGTTTGCATTAAATCTATAACCACATCTACTGAAGAATAGCTTTAATCACCTTTGAAATGGTGACCACAAGATAATTAAAGGGAAAGTGTTCTCATTAGTAATTATCCAGGAATATCAAATCTCAGTTTATCTTGAAGTCCAATTTAAAATGACTTGGCATGGTTTTAATTTTTTCCTCTGTTTCTGAGGTTATGAATCTCCTAGAATTTCTTCTATGAGGGTGGGAAAAAAATCGAGTTTGCCCTGTGGAATTCCACAATCCACTGTCATGCTTCCTTTCCTGTGTCTGTGCTAGTCAGAGTATCAGGTAAAAGCAGCCACTTCTCATTGATATCTTTGCCATTTTCACATTCAGGACAAACTGAAAACTGAAGCTTTTCACTCTCAATAAAGACAGCATTACTTATGTTGCTAGGAGATGATATATCTCATTGCTTCTATCACTGAAGCCTCTCTGCTCCTGGTAACAAATATTTGATCTCTTGCACATGTGCTTCCAGTGGAAAAGGGAAGCGAAGTCCCTCTTGAATCTGAGCAATAACTTGCTTTAATTTGCACGTGTAAATCAGCCTTGAATCTGAGTTTTTCAAACAGCACAGAAGCCCACCTTAATTCTCCAGAATCAAAGCACAGCTCTGACTCCAGGCTTTGACAAGAGTCACCTGTGTTATGAAATGACCCTAATCAAAGAACAGCACAGAGAGCAATCTGTTTAACAAATCTAACACACCACATCTCATTAGACTAATCTTTTACTTCACTGTAAAGAAAATTAATTTGGAAAAATATATTTAAGAACATCAGAGAGTGCTAACAGCACAACATGGTATATGTAGTAAGGCAAATTATTCTTTTACAGGAACTTATTTCCCTCTGCATACTTTCTCTGTTTTCCTCCTCCTTTCCTCTTTACACACCTTAGCAAATATGCTGGGAGGGGGGATTCTGGTCTGAACTGCTGCCTATGAAATTTCAGACAGCTTGATTTTTGGCTTGGCGAAGTTTGGTGGGGTCACATTCAATATTAGGCTTATAATGAACGGATTGTTGTAACCTTATCTGTGTTACGTGGAAGAGATCAACATCACTCAATCATTAAAAAAAAAAAAAAGCAAAAGGCTTCTTTTCTTTCTTTAAATGTAATTTAGTTTTCCTTTCCCCCTTTCCCAAGTTTCATTGTGGGTTCTCTGGGCTACTCTCCCCTTCAGGCAGAAATGGAAACCAGAGGAGTTGCATTCCTTCAGTCTGTTTCTGACAGCGAGTGTGGCTGCGTCAAACTCAGCAGCTCAAGCCTTGCCCTGCACTCTGTAGTGCAGCTGTGCAGAACTTGGCTGTTTCAGACCACAGTGCTTTCATAAAGACTTTCAGGAAGATTTCACTTGCCTTGCTGCTGCTGAATTGCACTTTGAGATGGGCAAACACCACAAAAATAAGGGAAAAAAAAGGTATCAAAACACTCAGTGAAAAAAACTTGCATTTCATCTAGTCCTGTGTTGAAATTTCATGATGCTATGAAGTTTGCATGATAGAGAGGAATAAAAGAATTTTTTGAACCTTGGCCCAGGTTTGCTTTGAAATGTTCACAGACCGTAGCAAAACTTTCAACAGATATAAAGCGTGATTCAAGTTTCTAATGAAACCAGGCCATTTTGCATGGATTCAGGTTTCATAATGCAGGTCTCTTACAACTGTACTCTCAAAGGAATATATTCCTATCTCAAGATGGGATTTACATACTGTATGTAACTCCCCACATGTCCCGGCAAGATTATTACTTTCTTATATAGCCGTAAATCCTAGAGCTTTATGTTATGTCAAGGGAATGGATAATCCGCTCACTAAGGGCCAAATCCTACCCCTTGAACAGGCATGTCAAGACCCAAGAGGTAAAAGAAACCCTATTCTTTGAGGAGATAGATTAGCAAGGCACGCCCTCCACAGCAGCACAGAAGATGCTCGGTTCACACTAGTGTGCCAGGGTCCCCAAATAAGAACAAGGTCAGCCTGACATCCACACACAGAGCAGCACAGCAACCAGCAGCCCTGCACTAAACAGACCAGGCACTAGTTAGGTCATGTCAATCGGGTCCTGACACACATTATTCTTTTGCCTAAAAGCATCCCTGCAACTTAAATTCAAGGAATATCGGCCAATTAACATGAGAAATGTCAAACTGTAGAGAGGATAAACAGAAAGCCTCAGGTTCTGGACTCAAGTGCTACTCTCTTGCACTAAAGGGAGGTGGGTTTTTTGAGTGAAAGCAGAATAAAAAATTACAGCTGTGCAGTATATTTTATTTCAAGGAAACCAGACTGGTTTTTTTCAGAACCTGAGTATTCTTCATTGCAATTTTTCTAACAGCAATGGACAGCCTGAACAATCCAATTCTCTCTGTACATATGGAGTTCTCTGTATACATACCACCAGCACTCTCTATAGTTTGCCTGTTCTATTTCCATAATTTAGGATTCCTCCTACCCTGCCCACCCCTGGGTGCCCTGAAATTCATGTATGTTCGTGGTGTGATTTATTGATACACCGACAATAAGAGGGACTAGAGAATTTCTGCATTTCCTAAGGAGTATCACTCTGGGAAGTGCCATCAGCCAGGAAAAATTCCCTGTTCCAAAGGCCAACAACAAACAAAAGTGTCCCCTCTCAGCAGCAGCAGCCATCCCACAATGATAGCTCGTTTGTGCCCTGCCTAAGCACTGCCCACATCAGGAGTGCACCAGAGAGCAGGACATGGCCAGACCTGATGTCTGACACTGCACACAGCTTCCTTCCTTTCCCCTTCTCCCTGCCAAGCCAGGGCCCTTCCAGCACACCCCTTTATGCTGTGCAGGAGGGGTGTGTATAGGAAGCAATTAACTCCCCACAGCTGCTCTAATTCCTACAGGATGGAGAGACAACTCTAGTCCCTTTTCTAGCCAGCTTAAGGATTAACTCCTTTTTCCCCAGTGTCTCGAGGGGGTGTGCACACTCTCAAGAGTTAGAGTACAGCTCTGAACATATTTGACAGCTGACTTTCAGCAGCAGTGTCACATTTGAAGGGCTATCTGTCTTTAAACAAAACATATTATCAGTAACAGATTGAAAACTAATTCTGTGTTTAGACTCATTATTTTAGATCTGCTTCAAGCAAATAAAATCATGTCCTGTAGAGATTAAACAAAAGCATAGAAAAGGAAGTTCACATTGTAAAATCTTATTTCTTTCATGCAAGTGATTAAAATATAATTGAATGATAATATTGTAAATAGTAATAATAATACATGGCAGTTATATGGCACCTGCCATTTGAGGGTCTCAGCACTTTTCAAACAGCTACAAAATCTCACACATGCTAACAACATGGCTTATGATCTTCCCTGCCTAACCTTTCAAAATTTTACATGCCATATGAGAGTGTTAAAACCAGGAAATGAATATGCCTGCGACTTCACAGAGTTGGACATGGGTTTAGGTCTAAATCTGGTGCAAATATGTGCCCACCCTAAGTGAGTGTGACCCCAGCGTGGCTTCAGATAGGATATTATTGGGGTGAGGTAGATATGTGTGCATACATATTTAATTACTATCTGAGTACTCATTTATTCAGGGAGTGTCTTGGTTCAAGGAAAGGGGAAAAACTTGGTTCAAGGAAAGCAAAAGAACTTGTACTGCCAGAAGTTATCTTTACCTTATTCTGCCTGAGACACACAGACAAAAAAAGAGTTTGGCCAGGTTAGACAGAAGATTCATTAACGTGCCCTTGATGCAGTCTCTACCACAGGTGCTCACATAAAGCCCAGCCAGATGTAAAATCTAGATCAGAAGTTAAATTTCCTCCTGCAGGTATGTTGGCAAAGGCTCTTGGTGCAGAGCCCCACACATGTACACCTGACTGGTGACTGTGAGGAGTTGTAGGTGAATGATGAAGCTACACAAAACAAAGATTAACAGATTCAACCCATGTGGTTGGCAGATACATTAAAGTGTGCAGATTGTCATTACGTGCAGGATTTGGAAAATGCAACAGTAACTCCTGTTGAGAGGAATCAAGAATTAAACAGGCCAGACCCTGGTGCCCAGCTTCTCATATGGCCTGAGGAACATTCTCTGGCTGGAAAGGGACAGTGGTGGCTTAGGGATATGGACCAGCTAAGGAACCTGAGGTACTGCAATCTATCCGCAGTATAGCCAGTGATCACCTCTGTCACCTCAGTTAAATAAGTTCTCTCCATAATTCTGCTTTCTTTCCACTTCAGAGTTAACTACCTTTATAAAAACAAGTATTTTTAAGGTGATGTTTAGTTTCATTAAGAGGCAGTTTCTAATGATCTAGTGATTTGTGTAATACAATGAGACCCAGGTATGTGAGCACAACAACTCCATTAATCTCATTCCTGGCAAAGCTGGTATTACTGATTTGGTATCAGAACAGATGAGACCTCACAATATACTCTAATTTTAATATACCTTATTTCAATAATATGATGCTCTATTGAGCACAATAACCCATTAATTGAGTATTTTTTTCAGATGTGTATCTATCTCAATGCAAAATTCTTTTAAGAATAAGAGAGAAAAAATTCCTTCCTTCCTTCCTTCCTTCCTTCCTTCCTTCCTTCCTTCCTTCCTTCCTTCCTTCCTTCCTTCCTTCCTTCCTTCCTTCCTTCCTTCCTTCCTTCCTTCCTTCCTTCCTTCCTTCCTTCCTTCCTTCCTTCCTTCCTTCCTTCCTTCCTTCCTTCCTTCCTTCCTTCCTTCCTTCCCTTTTCCCATACCCTCCCCTCCCTCTCAGTACTCTTCTAAAGACATTTAATCCTCCTCACACTAAACTCTTGACTGAAAATTCCAAATAAAGCACCTACTTCTAAAAGTCACACTATCCAATCAGGGACCAGAAATAAACCAGGTGAACAGTCACACACAAGGAATAACTTAAAGTAAATAGTCATAGTGTTCAAATTGCAGATAATTCATAGGGTACAGTTTGCTCACAAAAATAATTCAGCAGACAATTACAAATAATGATCTAATTTGGGAGAATCGCAATCAGCTTGTGTGCATTACATTTACAGAAGAGCTGAATTTGCTGGATGAAATATTTGTTATGAAGAGTTCAACCAGCTCCACTATTTACTTCACAGAGTAGCTAAATCCAAAGAGCACACAGTGGAAACCACTGCAGAAGGGAAATATTTACATATTATCTGTGTTAGAAGTGTGCAATGAAAGTTGGAGAGAATACACAGCTAAAAAGGCATGCTAATCACCCTGGAAATCATAATGCAAAATTAGCATGCAATAGATGATAAATGGCAAGCAAATAAACACAAACACGTGACCAAAGCAGGCCAGAAAATTCCAGATCAGTATCTTACTTCCTCACTGATAGTATTTATTTCATGGGTAGGGGAATGGAATAATCTTGTTGTAGGGCACAGACCAAAATTTCAGACTCATTTGGCTTACACAATAACAAGGTTCTGAATTTTTGTCCCATAGAGATTGACTGATGTTGCCAGGTTCATACTAGAACCTGATGGAGTGCAAGGTGTTTGGAGATGACTGTACAAAAATCTCTGCACTGCCTTGAAATTTTGAGCCCAATTCAGCAAGACTGAAATATAATTACATTTCATAGTAACCACATTTTGTTTTGGTTCTTCTGGAAGACAAGGTAAGAAATGCACCAGGATACAGAGACACTGTTAGGAAGTCAGATTTAATCCTCTGTTCTGGGTGAATCTGTCCTTGTTACATTTTGGGGTCTTTCTTTGCAGAAGCTTGTCCTGTCTCATCTTACCTAAGAGCGGTCAAATTACACTTTCCAGACCAGAATATTCTCTTCTGATCTAGCTTGGGCCAAGTTTTAGACCAGAGGATATTTATTAGACAGCTTCACAGTTCAAAACAAACCTACATTGTTCCACAGCTTTAAGTAGGGAATTTCTCATGAACAATATCTTGTCTCAATTTCACAATCCCTATTACAGACTTTATTTATAATGCCTTGTGGAAAAATATTCTTAAAGCAACATTGAAGAAAGGAGCTTAAAACGAACATATGTTGAAGTTAATAAATTATAGCATTTCTTGTTCTCCTTTTCCCCCTTACTTTGTTTCCCATGCTTTGGGCCCAATCCCATTCAGATTGGGTCCAAATAAACCTGAATAAAGATTTAGGAGTCAGTTTGGGATCAATCCCATTTTAGCAGTACTATTCTTACCACACCAGGATGTCATGTAGATTCATCTTTTTCTCTTTTTGAACATTGGCCATCATTTCAGCCTGCCAGCTCTGCTACATGGAATTTGATATCCAAGTCACAGAAGTGTCCCAGATTTGGTTTTGACCAAAAAAACTGAGTTTTCTAAAAGACCCCATAGCCACAGCATTGATATTTCCTACACCATATGGTACAGAAATACTCAGTGGCAGTTGAGGCAGTAGAAAAATCCTGGGTGAGGCTACACGAAGCTACAAACACCATTTGAAAACTGAGTTGTCTCACCACTCTGACCAGAGTCTCCACAAACCACTAATAAATGTACTCCAGACCACAGCTGGGGAGAGGCTGAGATAGACAAATCATTTAAAAACCAGAACATGCTCTTCATTCACAGAGCTTTCTTTAAAGGGGAAAGAAAATGAGGCACAGTGTCTGACAAAGCATTTCCTTTAGACAATACAATACTTACTTTTAATTTATAATCCAGTTTACTTGGCAAGAATGACTTTTCATCCTCATTTCACTGCTATGTACTTTCTTGACTCTACAGGGAGCCAGCTGGTCACCACTCTGTGCCCTAGAGGTAGCTGCTTTTCACTGGTGCTTTATATTGTTGTGAAGTGCTTAGGGATTTACAAGATGGAAGACACTATAAATGTGAGAAATTGTGGAGCTTGTTAAAGTTATTACAAAACTTCCACTTTGTATTAGTCAAATCTTTTCACAGCCACTTTACCACTGAAGTCATCAAAATGTCATCCATCCTTTCAACTAGCAAAGAAGGCTCACCAGCTTCATTTAAATGGCATTATCCATCCTAAAATTCTGTTCAGTTTGGATGACTGATGCCTGCACCTAGTTTATCCCCAGTTTTGCTCACGCTCTGCAGATTCCAAACTATACAGAATTTGAACTCTCCCTGAAAGCAAGGTTGGTTAAACCCAGTGAAATATAATTACACCATCACAAAAAATAACCCAAAAACCCACAACCCAACCCCCCCACAAAAAAAAAAACCCACAAAAGAACTCACAAAAAACCTGAAAACAAAGAAACTAAAAAAAAAACACCCCAGGTTGTTCAGACAAATCCATGTCTTAATTACGCTTTACTTCTCTCAAGATCTTGCATGTGTCAAATCATGAATGAAAAAATTTGATTTACAGCTCAGGACACCATAGATAAAAACAATCATTACAGCATATGCACGTACACAAAACCTTCATCAGCTTAAGTTAGTCCAAATGGTCCAGGGAGGAAACAAAGAATTAACTAATTCATTGTGTGGGCAGCCTGCTGGTCATTAGCAGCTCTACAGAATGGGACGTCAGCTTAACTAAAACATTATTGTTGAAGTAAAAAAAAAAAATAAAACCACAATTATGACATTCAATTATTCTATTAAATGAAATTAACTATTATTCTTGTTCTTTGAAAAGAGCAGGATGAAGCACAGGATCCAAATAATTAGGTCAGAGGCAAAGAATTCTGAAGAAAAGCTGTCTAGACTTCTATTTTCATTTTCAAATCTGAGTGGCTGGGTTTTGTGTGCTTGTGTGCATTTGCTGCTTTGAATTCTCAGGGTGGTCACGTTAATAGGTTTGCCCCAGCAGGTAGAGTGAAGCCTGGATCAAGGTGTGGCGCTCCCGCTTTGATGTCGGCTGTCACGCTCAGCTGCCTCTCCATCTCCTTGGCTGCCATCAAGTCTGTTGTTGTGGGAGCCCAGGTAAGCCAGGGCTGTTCTGCTGTGTGGCACAGCTCAAAGGAGGGTCAGTTCAGGTATGCTGGGAGGGGTTATGCTCCTCAGCAGCTAAATGTGCAAGGAGACCGTGACTTGTAATTAACTCTTTTTAGAAAAGTCGTTGATTTTCACTGGGCTTTTAGCAGAGGCCACGGAATGTTAGAGCAACAGCAGTTACTGAGGTCTGTTTGTAAAATGTCCTGCAAAGGGTAACTATACAGTGGAATGGCAGTGGTGGACCAAGATAAACAGTGAGTTGGCAGGTATTTAGAGAATTAGAAACACAGTTCACAAAAAGGTTATAGAAGAAAGGTGTGTGAGGGGGTGGAGAGTGGAATAAGGCTTTCTTCAGCTGGGAATTTGCTGGACATTCCAGAAACAGAATACTTTAAAAGCAATATTTTCCCAGCTTTTCTGTTCCTACAAACACTAGTAACTAATAGCAACTGTCTGCAAAGCAAGATGCAAAACTGAATGAGCAGTTTAAAAGGAAGAATGCAATACTAGCCTTTCCTTGAGCACAAGGAGGTCTGTTTCAAAGGGAAGCTCAGTAGGTGCAGTCTATTATTTATTAGTGTGACTAATGCAAGGAACTCCCATGGTTCACACAAGGAAGTTCTTCCCTGCTTATCTCAACATTCTGTAGGATAAAACCTTTCATGCATGTTTTCCTCAAATGTCAAAAATGTTTTCATCTGAAAAAGAGGGTGGAAACCAAGTAGACTCATCCCAGAAGCTGAATCATCACACTGTATTTCTGAGAGGGTGCTATGATGTAAACTATGACTGCTCTCAGCAGCACTGAATGCTGAAGATTTAAAAAATTCAACATTGTAACACAAATGTGGAAGCTTCTGTTTACCAAAGACTCCGTCTCTTGCTCTTATATTCTAGTCTTTACCTAGGCTGGTAAACTGATGGAAATTTTGAAGTGACAACTGAATGAGTATGGAATTTCTGAATTTGGTCTTTTACTCTTAAAGAAAGTAACAGAGTGAAAATTTTTAAAAAACAGCCAGTAGCCTAATGCCTTTCTAAAACTAAATAACAGAGCAATGCTTATGCATTTCTTCTGCTCTCTCAAAGTTGCCTCCTTGAGACAAACGTACAGCTGAGGTCAAAAGCAGCCTTGCAAGGCTGCCTGAAACAAGCAAGCACATTCATCCAATGCCAATAACTTCTGAGGATTTGTGGAGGAGTATGAGCTGCCACACACAATCCAAATTGGAACTCATCTTGCTACATGGCTTTTTTGACAGCATAGAACACAATACCAGCTGTCACAATAAAGCCTACAATTTGAAAACAAGGCTGAAAACGCTGCAAACACCAGTCAATTTATTAATAACTTCTGAGGTTACATATGGTAAAGCAAGAAACTGGTCTGCTACCCAACCCCAAAGTCCTGCACGTGGAGGCTCCCTCATTTCACAATTGCTTCATGCTCCTTATCATGGGACCTACAGCTTTGCATCCTCCTGCTCCATAGCTCATGCAGCTTAGACTGTCAGTTACTCATTTTACTTTTAGTAATTTCGTTTTTGCTTTTCTACAAACCCAGGCGGTCACTTGGGACTAGTGTATTGGGAGATCACTTGGCATGAGAGGGGCTCTGCTACACACACGTGGAAGTGAATCAGATGGTGCAGCCCTGCCATGATGTAGCAATAAATGACTGTCCAGATCTTAAAGAGGTACAAAACATGAGATTTTTCATCAGTTTCTCAAGAAAATGCAGAAAAGTTGTCCGCAAGAAAAACAAAATGTGTCATTAGGACAGCCTTAAAACACATTTTCAAAAGAAAAATAACATTTCAAAGGTGTAGACAATCCATATCTAATATTTTAAAAAAAGAGAATAATATACAGCATTGACTTAGGAACTGTGTATCCATCAGCAATGGCTTGTAGGAAATGATCCCATGATTCAGTGTGACATGAGAAGATGCTACAGAGCATCATGTAGCAGTGCAACACCACTTCAGTTGTTTGTTATTCAGTGCATGTTTGGAGTAAACTGCCAAGAGCTCTTCAGCAAGTTTCAGCCACAAGATACACAGAGTTATTACTGTGGTCAGTTCAGTTCCAGAAGTCTATAAGTAATCTTATTTGTACTTTCTCTTTTCCTTTTTTCCCCTTGTGGACTGTAAGTATTCATTATTTTATCAATGTTAACAATGGAATAGATGAGTAGAAGTTCCAGAGGCATCTAAATGACTTAAGGACAATAAATCCCATTGGCTTTGGATTCTAAGTCAATTAGATGCATTTGAAAATTTTACCTTTTATCTGCATGCTTCATTAGTCAGATTTATTAACCAATCATTTAGGAAGGAAAAGGCCAGAGCAAAAGGATCCCCAAAGTGTAAAATTTACAACGCTGCTATCTATCCTCACCAATTGCCCAAGTTTAATTCTCTAATTTAATTCATTAATTAAAGAATATGCTAATTGACTGAAAAAAACAGGCAGAGGTTTTTCTCTGAGCTCTTTCCCGTTGAGAAAAACGGATCCCAGTTCCTAAAAAAATACACATATCAAGCATAAGGGCATTGAAATTCTTTTCAGATCTGTGCTCATGTTTAGCACAGGAGTACTTATCCCTATTGAATATACTATTTCACCTGAACTTCCCCAAGAAATGGGATTTTCATAGTTTGCATTTCTCATCAGTTCTCCAGCCCATTGCGTTCCATTGTCAGCAAGTTTATTCCAAATGTTGCATCCTGAGTTATTTTCCACTCATTTAATTTCACTCATTTTACTTGATCTCAATGCCCTAGTGCTACCTAAAATAATTCCTCAATGCTTTTGCCAAGACTGAGTCAAATGGACAAAAAGCTTCCAGGGCTAAGAAAAGCATCTCTGCAGAGCCGAGTGTTTGTGCTTCACTGTAATTCTTTTTTTCCATACAGCTGACATCTCTGCAGGTAGCTTTTTTGCCTCTGGGCAATAGGGTCGTAGGTTCATTGTACAGCAAAGGGGGAAGGCTGGAGAACTTCCTTTCCTCTTGGCCCAACACAGCTATGCACTGTATTTCTCTACTGTTCCCATCTGCTACATAAACAATTAATAGCCCACAACTGTGCTGAAAAGCTGATAAATTCTGACACATTGGCCCATTTTCTCATTTAAGACTACAGTATGAAATAGTGTATGGCCTTCTCAGTGAGAGAATGCATTCAGGTCCCTTCCTTATTTTTAAAATGTTTTCTGTATAAAATATTTCCAATTCAGAGACAAATATCTTACAGAAACTATTGACCTCACACTCATGATAAAAAAGAAATCAAAACCCCCAAAACAGCATTGGGATTATTTGCCTGTGAATATTTCTGTCTATTTGCAGTAGATCAGAATTAGTAAGAAAGATAGAATGGAGGGTTTATATCATCAATTTAACATTAATTACCTAAATCTCTTTGAGGACATGTAACAAAAAGCCCCCGACATTTGTGTCACAAAGATTATTATAACATATTGCCAAGTCATAGCATTGCTGCACTGGTTGATAGAATTCAAATTCAAATCCAGGCTAAAGATGCTACAGCTGTCACCCTTGCCCAGAAAAGCCCTCTTAGGTTCAAAAGTTAGCCGTCCTCCTCCCTGCCTCCACCAAATCAGCTCCTGATCCCTGGAGATTACTAATCCCGACTCCTCTGCACATAGTTGACAGGAAGAATAAAGCTATTGTGCCTTCCTAATAATTCAGGCTAATCACATATTTATAAAAGAAAATTAGGAAGCAGTGATTAACTCCTTCCAGTTCAGCCATTGATAGTATAGACTTTATAAAGAGGCAGCTGGAATAGCGTTAAAATGTGTTTAAATTTTAACACAGTGTTATAAAATTATGAATGTTTAAATAACTATGTTTTGGTTTAGCATGGTTGCCCAATATTGTGCCACTGTCACCAAGGAAACATGGAAAAGGGAGGTGACAGAGTCATGTGTTTTGGAAACATGTAGTCAACCTGAAAGTGCATCTATAATACATGGTAGGTCCAGTTCAGGTGTCAACACTTCTGAAGGAAAAGCATGTTGCAAACAATTGAAACAAAAAATTCATGTATGATGTGATTCATGTAGAGTATGGCTTGAATCCCTGCAAGTCTGGAAGAATTCCCAGCCTTATTTTTTATGTGTTTTAAAATGCTGTGAATTCTAGATTCTGCATGCAGTGCAATACAAAACAAAAAAATGGCTACTACCCTTCAGTGTTTGCAGTCCCTGTCAGTTCAGTACTACAGAGTACATTTTTAGGCAGACCTAAAAATGACAAACCAGAAAAGCCTCAAAAAACTCAGAATCCAGTGAATTGTCATGGGCTTAGACAGGAGTTGTTCCCTCATCCCTGTGTTCCCGGTATTCCCTGCATGTCCCACAAAGGTATTGATTCATTCATCATTTTCTCAAGTTCCCATTCGAGGAGAGGCTGGGCAGTGCTCAATGACATCAATGTGCAACAAAGTCACAGCCACACAGCACCTTTCAAGAAAAAATCAACTGTGCTCATGGCATGAAATATCCTCTAGCAAGGGAGCAGGAAATGGCATATTTAAAGACTGCAATATGCTAGAAGAAAATTATTACTGAAACCACCCTCATATTGTCCTGTCCCTAACAGCAAGCATTTAAAAACAGTGTCTTTTCTGCAGTAACAGCTTTAAAAATAAAGCAATATTTTTGTTTTTGTTGAAAATTTTACTTTTATCAGGCACACCATGAATATTGGCAAAAACCCATAACTTTTAGATTCTTCCCTAGATTCTGACAATCTATTCATCTATTCATTAACCCTTAATTCTAGTCAAAAATAGAATGAAAATACAATATTTCTATGGAAATCACAGTATGTTTCAGGCACCTTCCCTTTGACCCAACTTCATCTTTATTTCAGCTTTGTTATTGAAACTGTTATTTAAGAGAGGGAGAAAGCAGCAAAGACATACAGTCAAAAGGGACAAAGTGCCCACCCATATTCAGAATTTCTGCTCATAGCACGGGAGAGCTGAGGTTGTGGGTGCCAACACAGGGCCCTATTGGGAAGGGTAGAATGTTTGTATGGAATGAAGGAGATGCAGGTTCAAATCCTTACATTTTGAAATGCCTCCATTTCACACTGATTAGCAGAAATGTGTTGATATATTTAAAAATGTACTGATATTTCTGATTTTCAGCCTAATCTCGGAATAAGATTTGCCACACTGTATTTCACCCTAACTGTTTTATCACTGGACAGAGTTATGCCTTAACGTAAGGCTCTGAGATCCTACCACTGAATCGGGATATGTTTTATCTGGGAAAACCTGTGTATTTCCAATGAAAGCTAAAATCAGTGAAAAAAAAATTAAAATTATAAAGCTCTAATGCACTTTATCCAGCAGAAATAAATCTCATTTTTTTATCCTGAGCAGGTAATGGGTTAAAAAAGAAAAAAAAAAAAAAAGGTTCAGCACTGTTTACCACTTGTTCACCACTTGTTCTGACACCATTTGAAGAATGGATTTTTTTCTTTCATTTTTCTTCCTTTTCAGTCATCTCAGAAGGCTGAATTCATGTGTGAATGTATTCTTCCTTGTTATTTGTGTTTCTTTCTCTTCTTTCCTTCTCTCTCTCCATATACCCATGCAGAATGCTTGTCATCCATCTATTGGATTGTTTGGTCACAGACATAAATGGCTTTAAACTGAAAGTGAGTAGGTTTAGATTAGATATTAGAAGATAGTCTTTACTCAGAGGGTGGTGAGGCACTGGAACAGATTGCTCAGAGAAGCTGTGGATGCCCCATACCTGGAAGTGCTCAATGCCAGGCCAGATGGGGCTGTGAGCAACCTGGTCTAGTGAAAAATGTTCTTGCCAGTGGCAGAGAGGTTGAAAGTAGATGACTTTTAAGGTCCCTTCCAACCCAAAGCATTCTATGATTCTATAAATCCCAAAGAAAATAAAAGACATTCCAAAATAAAATATGAAAACTAGAAGTTTACAATGACCCCTTAGTATGAATGAGATGGAGAAGAAAGTGAATGTTGAGGACAAAAGTCTTGTTTACAAACATTTATCTTCAATTATTAAGTATTTATGGAGAAAAATAGTCGTAGATACATGATTGGCAAATTGGCTTATGTTTAAATAATGTGTCTAAAGTTTGACTGAGCATGGAAGTTCATCTTTAAATAAACAAATGGAACCATAATGTTACAGTCATGAAATATAAACAAGCCGCAGTCATGGTATCTGCCTGCCACACTAATGTTGTGCAGAAGCATCTGAGTTTCCTTAAGCTTTTTCAGTGAACTGTGAAGAGGTTTGTATCAAGGAAAGTCACTGAAGTGTGTTACACTCACAGCTTTTCCTTTCATTGCATCTCAGTACCAAAGTCTGCTGGTGAGCTGAGGTTGCTGGGAATGGAAATAAAGGAACATTTCCTAATGTTCCCTGAAAAGTAGGTAACTTTATCTCTCCAAACACCTCAGTTCTTCAGCACTCATTTTGGAACCACACATAACGTGCCTCAGATACAATACCCTCTTTGAGGTTCCAGAGGCAGTGACAGAAACAGGCAGGTGAGCAGGGGGCTTTGTTTGGCTGGTTTGCTGGGTTTGTCTCCGAGCCCGTTATTACAGTGTGAACTGCTGGCAGCTGTCCATCTGCCTGGTCCCCATCCCTCGTGGTAGCACATTTGTACTGCCAAGCGTCTTGTCCCTATTCCACTGTTATGAGGTTTGATAGTCACAAGAGGATTTTCTATTTGCTTTTTGGAGAAATCAGGGTAGAAAGGTGATGCACGCAAATCTGAAAAGATTTGGACTTGGTGACTGTGTTTAGAAAAATATCCTAGAATAAATGAATTAAAGACTGATAGCCCATAACCAGATTTGTCCTGTGACCAGAACAGTGAGAGGGAAAGATGCAGGCTTTCTTCAAGGATGCATCCTTTCTTCAAAGGATGAATATCACTTGCACACTCAGTAACGAAGAACTTGGGAAAGAAATCGATTTTGCTTCCTCACTTCCACTTCCCCTCTTTTAAACCTTGTTCCTGTAGCAGATGTAGCTACCAACCCAATATTACCTACCTTCTTCTGTCCATGGCAGACCATTGCTTTGTTCTGGACAACAAATGGTTTGAAACCGTGAAGAATACAGGGAATCAGATCTGCAGCATTTTAAGAATTTATCAGACCACATTGAAAACAATGGAGTGTGGTATGGAAAGCATTTTTAGCTGGGGAATGCAGATGAGAAAACATAGAGATCAAGCAATTAAAAGCCTTGATTCCCCCTCCCACCTCCAGCATATGGCAGGAAATTGGACCAGAATCAAGTGATGTCTTTCCTTGGTGGAGTCTGACTTTTGACCTCTAAGACAATGGAGTCACAAGCTATCCTGAGGCTTGATTGAGAAGCCACTTCAACATTTCCATAAGTCATTCTGCCATTGCAGATCTGTCACAATTTTGTCATAAAGTTTGCAGAATTCTGTTGACATTGTGTCATCTCAATAAATGCAAAGGGAAAAAAAATGAGTCGGGGCAGGTGCGAGCACAGATTTCAAGTCTAATGCGTGGGCTGCTGCATGTCTTCTGACATAATCTAGGCTCTCATACTTGATGTTTTTCTGGAGTCGTGGTGAACTCTTCCATCCTTTAAAGCGATCAACCTCATTTGACTAATTTGAGAAGAAAAAAGAAGAAAGAAAAACACTTCACTTCCCCTCTCAAAGCATCCTCGGCCAACTTGGATCTGTAAAAAAAGTAACTTAACAATTTGGGACCTGGTTGTCATTCACATGAAGGTCACTTCACACTGATCTGGCTGTGTAAATGGGCCATAAGTTACTTCTACGCCCACTTGAAAGACCTCTTGTGCTTGCCAGAATGATGTAAAATAGCCTCAATGTAAGCGAGAATTCAGGCTCTTATTTTTAAAGCACTATCCCTTTATGGCAATGCATCAGTCAAGCACATTATATTCCACTCATTATCCTAATGGAGGCCCGAAGCTTTCAAAAGGCAAACAAAATGGCCACTGACAGCATTACAACAACAACAGCCAGGACAGACATGTTCCACTGCTGAAGGACGCACGGCTTCCAAGATACCTGAATAACCCACCCAGTTTATAACACCTGACTAACTCTATTGACTACTTGCTTCAACACATCATCACACTGGTAATTTCAGGCCCCTTTTATCACAGGAAGGTGCAACTCACCAAGATGCAAGACATCTGCTAATACAAGCTTGGTCAGACCTTTCCACAACTGCAGTGATTTTGTTTCTCCTGCTCCTGATCCAGCTGTGGTGGGATGGTATTTGTGCAACCAAGGGCACCAGCACAGGAGCTAATAGCTGCAGCTACTGCAGTTAACAGCTGGGTGCACAGCTGAGAGAGAGGCTGTTCATGCCCTCCAGTACACCAGCAGCTCTGTGGCTCAGTTTGCACTGAGGTCTTGTGATGGTGCCTTTGGATTACGCTTAATAGGAGCCAAGTTGAAATTACTTGTATCGGATGGGCTAATGAATAAGCAGCCAACAGGAAGATGCTTCACAAACTTTGGAACTGATGAAATTTCACACCAACATGAATGGGTTTCGTTGCTTTTTACCTTACCCTTCAGTCATCCATCTGGTGGTATTTGAAGAGAGATTTAATATTCTTTGTAGAAGTTGCGTTTGTGACCTGAATGCTTTGTGAGAGAAACAGAATGAGGTAAGATAGGAATGAAATACAAAAGGCAAGAATTGAGAAAATAATTCATTTAGGTAAAGTCTGGTGGCTTTAATGCATTTAAATGCATTCTAAACCCCAAAGAGAGCTCAAAGGGGTTAGAAACAGAGAACTCAAGCTGAATTGTGTGAAACATAATTTGAGCCCAGTCCAGACTTCAGTTTTGTGGGCCCTGGGAGAGCTAACACATTCAGATCCCCAGGCAGATGCCTCCCAAATCTCCATCACTAATCCCCTAGAAGCCTTCTGTTATTCTCTCTTCTCCATCAGGCTGAAATAAACCTTCTCACCTTTGTGTAGCTCCCAAAGCAGGCAAACCCGAATTGTCTCTTAACTTTTGGAAGAAGATGGCAAAAACAAAATCTACATTAACTGGTTTTAATCAGTGTCTACTATTCCCACTTGTGCATCATTTCAGTCAATGACATTGTATTTAATAAAAATATTCCATTTAATACTACCATATTGTAACTTTTAAAACTAAATATTTCTATAAAAGAACACAGACAGAAAGCCAATTTGTCCTGACATGTACCTCAACCATTATGCATTTGACCTTTATTCCCCCTATTCCTAATTTAAGTTCTCTTATTTATCTTCCTAAGTAGACTTGTATAAATCAGATCCCATTCCCTTAGAAGTACTTATCAACCAGGGAGTTGAAATTTTGATTTGGACTTCTTTATGTGCAAAATATGAGAAACAGAAGATCCAAATATTACTGCACCTCCAAAGCATGAGTGTTAATACCTTAGAATATTCTTAGATATTTCTTTAAGACACGATGGGAACTGCCTGACAACTGGGAACTTCCAAGTGCCAATGTTGCCTCCTGTGGCCCTTGAGGTTTCTGCTGCATGACCAAGAGTGAACGGGGCCAGCATGAGGCTGCTGGGCAAACTGAGGCAGGAGACATCCCAGGAACTACCACTGGAGCTTTCCCAGCCCTGCTCCCCGGTGCTGCAATGGTCTGTATTGGCTTCGACATGTGGCCAACTTCCAACATCTCACACTAGCCCTGCCCTCTGAACCATACAACATTTACCTCACGGCTCTCAGCTTAGAGCTATGATTCATAAAATGCAGGCTAGGGTAGGAAAGTTTAAGGAGCTGTGTCCTCAGCCCACCAGAAAGCCATTCTTTGTGCAATCTCCTTTGTGTAAGTGTAGATTGTCATGTTCAGAAATTACTATCATGAAAGCCCAGCAGACAAACAGAAGTATCAAGGTAAGAATTCTCATAAATGACATCACTACAACACACACTGAACATCCCATGTCATCAAAGAGGCACTTACTTCCACCTCTTTTATATGCTGAGAGTCCAAAGCCAACTCTAATGCCAAGAAGTGTTTTTCTTTAGAATTGTTTTTATATTTGAACAAGAACAGTTGTTGGAGTAAAACACTCTGTTTACATTTGTCAGGACAAAACTGAATTTCTTATCTGGGATAATAACTGGGCTTTCAGTCTAAAGGTGGGAAGGGAATATGCAGTAATTTCACTAAACTCCCCCAAAATGTAACTCTCCAAGGAACATGTTATCCTTTCTTTCTCTTCTCTGAGGAACAACTGCAGTTGCACCACACGCTTGAGTTTCGCAATTCGACATATTTTATTTCAACCTCATCCGGGTACCTTCCTGCCCATCATCACATTCTTCTCACAAGAACGATACAAGTTTTGACTGAAAAAAAGATCACCCTGAGATGATTTTTTTTAATAGTCATGTCAAATGGTTAGTGCACGTAGACAATAAAGTTACTTTCTATTGTCCAGCTCCTAGCAGAAGAACACGTGCTTCCATTACTTCTCCTCATTGGTGTCTCCCTGAGAATCTCTGAAATGCTTGAGAAATTCCATGTCCAAATGGAAGTGCCAAGTGAGGAAAAAGTTAAGAAATAATCCAAAGAGAAAATGTGACAATATTATTACAAGAACTGAAGGCATCTGATCAGTGTCTGGGCAGTGAGCTTGGGAGAGGTGTACTAGCCTGATCTGGTTCTGCTCCTCAATACAGATTTCGTATACCCCATTAGTCACTGCACAAAGTTTGTGCTGTGTCTAGAAAGGGTGATGGAGGCTTCTGTTCTTCTGGTTTTTCTGCTTTGATGTCCTTTCCACAGACACAAAGAAAGAAGGGAACAGAAAATATCAGTGCTGGGAATGCCTATTGTTCATGCAGCAAGGTCAGCACAGACCAGAATTATGAGAAAAACTGCAGAATGCAAGATGGGGTGGGACACAGGGAGCCTGTGTTCCAGAATAGCACCATTGTCACCCTCTCCTCCCTCCCTAGCGGGACCACAGAAATGGCGCCAGCTGGCCCTGCTCACGTACAGAACTTCTGGAAGCAACAAGCAGCCCTGGACACTTTTTGCCTTTACATATTTGAAAACCAGAACTAGAGATATTTTTAAAAATGTTGAGTGGAAGTGCAACAACAGCTTCTTATCCTCCTTTTGGCTGACAGGTCCTATGAACATGCATCAGTTCTCTTCTGGGACAGGATACAGAGACAGATATGCCCCTCCAGCATTCTTTCAAATATCCAGAGGATAGTTCAAAAACATAATTTTCTCCTCTCACCTTATTTTTTTCACTTGTTTTCTAAATCTGGGACTCCAAATAAGCTTATTCCAAAGAAAGAGAGTTCTGATTTTACTGACAGTTTTCTCTTACTCAATTTACCTGCTGCTGCTCTCTCTGTTATTGTATCCATTCCTGTTTTTCAATCAAACACCCAGCCAGCCTCCCAAGAACACACCACTCCAGATTCACTTACTGTCATGACTTAATAAGCTCCAGCTCCAAAAGGTGTTTTTCTCATGAGATTTTTTTTTTTTGCATCGAATAAGTGTCTTCTTTCCTGCTAGTACTGGCGTGATTTGTAACTTCACCTGTCATAGTTCAGACTAAGGGGCATCTACCTCTCTGCACAAACAGAAACTTAGCAAAAAAACCCTCAGGTTCCAGCCCTCTGCTATTCGTGCGACTGCTAAGACCATCACCCAGCCAGGCATTAGCTGTGGCCTGTGCAAAACAGCAGGAAATAAAGTTAGTGCTGATTACAGCAAATTCTGATGCCAATAAAAAACAATTAACAGGGCATACCCTCATCACTTCTAAGGTGAATAGTGCTAACTATCACTAAGATCTCACTGGAGGACACTACACCCTATTTTGCCTCTTATTCCATGCTTTCTGCCCACTGTACCTCCATTCCTTTTGTGGGATGGGACAGAATAAGACAGAACTTAACAGCAAATTAAACTCTCTTATTTATGTCACAATGCCTATGAACTTGGCAATCTTTCTGCTGGTAAATAAACAAGTTGTTAAATTACTTTTTTATCCCATAAAGGTTAGCCATAGGTGGACAAAGGTGAGTTAATTCTAATATTGGCAGCCGAGTTACACATGCTACGCACACACACATGCACAAAAATCCTCATTATTAAATCACAAAGCAATTAAAAAATTAAAAATTTCATAAGACCCCACATAAAAGAAATACAAGTGTTTAATGATGGATTATAAAGTGAAAGTGAGAAAAAAGTAAAAGCTCAGCTGTCTCAGGGGCTTCCCTTGCAGCCTGTGATACTGATTTCTGTCTTCACCCTCACACAAGCCGCAAGAGCTAATAAATTCCTGGCTCCCCTGCCTGGGAGCCAAGGCCGATTAATATCTGCCTACCTTGTTACCTAATTCATTATGGAATAGCAGTTAATTTGATTTGATATTATTTTAATAAAATTCTGTAATATATTAGATTGTTTCAGGCTATCAAAATAATTTTCCAATTATTACGGTTACTCAAGCAAGTCTTTTTTTCCCTTCATGAGCGGCAGTTGGTCTGACTCAGAATACATTAGCTCCTACAGCTTCATCCTGGCCAGAGGAATACGAAGTATATGCATGATTACACCAGAAATATTATTGCCAGTAATGTGAGCCTGCAGATCAAGGCACAGAGTCCAGATTGATGTGCAATTACAGGCCCCCATGATGTCATGACATTGCTGATTGCTTTTTCATCTACAAATGAGTTAATGCATTAATATACATATACATGGTTACACGTACATATATGTGCAAGCATGCATGCATGCAAGTCTGTAATTTTCTGTATCCTCATAGTAGTGTTTGAGGGGCAGCAGTACATGAAGGCAGCAGAGGATAGATGCTGCATCTCACAGGAAATTTTGTTGCTTACTCCTGGCATGGATAGTGCCAGTCTGACCAGTGGGAGAGGGTGGACGACTTTTGCAAGCTGTGGGAGTTGTCTTTTTTGCTGCCATTACATTTGAGCACTTCAACAGATACCAACGTAGGTATTATATTCCTACTGAGGAAACACCAGGCTGCTCTTTTCTCTTGGTTATAGCAAATGCCTAAGAGACAGAAAGGACATAGGTGGAACTTGATTGAAATAGGAAAAGGCAGCCTAGACAAAAGAGCAGGTGCAGACACAGCCATTCCCATTTGCAGATGCGCTGAATGTCATAACATTTCTGCCTGGGTATGTGAGAGCATCTTCATCATATGCTTATGGGGTTGAGAGGGTGGCATACCAAACAGCTTCATGGCTTAATCCTAGTCCCACTGGACTGGGTCATCATCTTCATCAGGGACAGAACTGGGTCTGCATTACTAAATTTACAGAGTGCAATCAATAGCAATAGAACTGATACAGCAATAGAACCGATTAGCTGCTATGTCTCACCCTTTCTACAATACTTCCTCAAAAGGCTTCTGTTCACATGAACATACAAAATATCTGTACTTCCATGCTGTGGGCAACAGAGTCCCAAATTCTAAATGGTGGAAGATGTTGCTTGTTTCTCAAAAATAAGAACTGATGGCACCAGTTGCCTCTTTTTTAGATCACCATTCCATGACACAACCTCTGCACTCCTGAAGCAGTCTCTCACCCTGTTGGGGCTCATCCAATGTCAAGTTTATGAAAAAAGTTCATGAAGGTTTGCCGCCTTGCCATTCTGTTCTACCTTGCCTGGACTGAAAAAAGAAATGCAAGCAACTAGAGTTTAAGCTGACGATCATTTTTAAGTGATGGTTTTCTGCCTTATACAGCACATCACAATTTCTTTTTCATATTCTGCTTCCAAAAGTGGTTATTCCCATTCCATTCAGTGCTCTTAGTAGAGTGGTGGCTGACCCATGGGATGTATGTCAAATATGATTTACAACCTTTTTCATGCTTCAGCAGAACTCAGCAGAAGCATAAACGGATCAGAACACACCATACATATGTGAGGAAATACAACTTCTTTTTGTTTTGGTATTTGTAAATTGCCTTATTATTCCATTGCTTAGCCATCATTAAGAGCATGAAACAGCCTTGCTAATCCCAGGATGTTGCAACATTACTTATTGTGCAAAGAATTTATTATTGTGAATAAACTATATGCAACCTTCAGGTGAAAGCACTATCATATCTAAGGCAGAGGTTAGTGCAATTTTTCCTCCTGCGCATTAATTTTTATTAATTTATGTTCATATAATTTATTTGGGTGGATTTAAATTCCTGAGACAAAAATGATATTTTCTACCAAAAGGGTATTAGGAAAGATGAGAGGATGCAGATGCCTAGCATGAGGCTATTTGTCACTCTAATCCTGGACAGCAAAATGTTTCTAAGTTTTCCTTTTAAAATCATTTCATTTTTCTACAAACTACATTTTTGCTAACCCTTATAGGATAAAAATATAACAAAATTATTATCTTGTCACAAAATTCAAGTACACAAAAGGCTCTGGAAGCATTCACGGTTTTAAATACATCCATTTCCAAAAGGAAGCTTCTCATACAGAATTCAATGACTAGAAAGCTTGGTTTAAAGTCTGTCTTTCGCCAATTTTTTTTTTTTTTTGACTATGCAAGCTTTTTTAGATGAGTAATATTTTTTTAATATTAATATGTTTTAAATATATCAATCACAATTTAAAAACAGGCAAAAAGTCTTACAAAGGCTCCTGACTTTATCTCTCCAAAAAAGAATTCTGATGTCATTAATCATAACTAAAGTTTTCCAGTCACTCAGTATTAGTGATGCTGAAGTGAATTAACTAAAAGGCTTTCATGCTTCTTGATCTTATATCCCATGCCTGAAACCCTCATTCATTCAAATCTTTCTCACTCACGTAAGTTGTCCTATTGAAGTCAGTGTATCTCAGCATGTAAGTGGGGTTTGAAGAGAGGCCTTTGGTGTATAAAAGTGGGAAACAGAGTTGGTTCTCATGATTCTTGCATAGAAACTGGTAGGTTTACATTCTTTTCAACGTCTCTAATGCATAATCATCTAAAATGATTTTAGATCCTAGAAATTGCTACAAGATGGTTATAAATTCTTTGTGTGGACAACTTTTCCATTTGGTGGTAAAACTGGAAGGCCTTATCACTCTTTTATAACTTTCTATATAATTTTTATGAAGGCAAACATAAGGCATCAAAGACTGCAGGCTAAAAACTCCTCTGTGATCCAAACCAAGTGGCAAAATTAAGTCCTGAAAAAGTTAAGAAACACATCTGGTTTATGGTCTGCTTAGGCGACTTGGCCTGAGAACATAGCACAGGAGTAGATTCATGCAGAATAAGGCTCAAATTTAATAATCAAGCTTGGTTACTGAATACAGCTATAAAGATGGATAAAATGAAAAGTTTCTATTACATGTCTCCACTCATCACGTAACAAAAGAACATGAAATAAGGGGACGTTTTGAGAGGAAAAGAATGGTCTGTGCTGAAAAGGCATCAGATGTAAACAATATGGGATAAGACTTTAATACGACAATATCCAAGGAAGAATGTGGTGTCCATTGCCTGGTAAGGGGAAAGGGACCTTAGGCCCAAGCAGCTGTCACTCTGTACATGTGCTTCTTTTTATGCAAATGACAGAAGATCACAAAATCCTTTGTTACTTGGCTTCCAGGAAAGGGCTATGCCAGTGTATTACCATTGTAGAATCTCTGTTCTCCACCCTTCTTCCTCAATCCACCCCTCTTCCCTCTGAGTAGTCATCTTCTTGGCTGGCCAGCAGAGTTTGTTTGGTAATTCTCTATTCTTCTTGTCCTTCTCTGATCAGAAGTCCTGCAATACAGCCCATCTTAAATGACATACAGTAGAAGGGAAAATTTAATTGAAAAATAAAAAACTGTGCTACTTCAATAATTATTATAATAATATATATTGTCTGGCTATTGCATCTTCTATGAGTCACTGGACTGAAAATCCAAGAAGCATCAATAACCCTGGGATCTTCAAAGGTTCTTGCTTTTAAGGAAGCTTGAATTACAGGAGCTGGGATATGGAGACTTTCTGACAGAGGGGAAAATCTTGAAAGTGGTATAACCCCAGGGAAATGTTCTCATAATAACTGATGACAACCCCAGCAGAGAAGATTTAATGTGGTTTTGCCACGGTTGGGCTCTCTGAATTGTCCTGTGCAAAGGTGTGGCCACACTGAAGATTCATCTTTCTAGATATCCGTATTAGGTGTGTTCAGGACTACCCACCTCAGTGCCTGAGTGTCCTGCTTTGACACGCTATCCTTTGACATGCTATCCAGCATCCCTTCAGAACTCCCTGTCTCAGCTGTCCAAACTTGTGCAAGGTCTGTGAGCATCCTGACCTTCCAAGCATGTTTCCCTGTGAACTACTAGGTAATATAACCAAGGAATATCCCCTTATTGGTGTGCTCCTTTCACCCCAGCTGTTGTTGTACTTGGTGAAACATAAGCACTCTATAGTCCAGGCTGCCCAGAACTAAGTCCGCTTTATCATATATAATGGCTTGGAGAAATGTTTTAGATGTGGTTGCATGGTATTCCTGCTAAATAAGCACCACGGTATTTTTCTGTGATTTTTGGGGTTTGGGTTGTTTTTTGGGGGTTTTTGTGCCTATGAGCACATCACAGTATTTTCTTTCAGTAACTTTCTTTCTTAATGTGTTTCAAGAGTATCTGGACTCAGTTTCTCTCTTTTGTTGGGTTTTTTAAGACTTCAAATAGATACCTATGTACAAGAGGAACAAAAATCTGATAAGGTTAATCTGTATGGAAAAAGCCTTATGCAACATAGTGATTAATGCCTAATTGTTCTATAGAATTACAAATGTAATCAGAATCCTGATTTAAAAAAATGGTCAGATAAAGGACAGTTCAGAACACATCCACAAGGAGGGAAGAGCAGAACATATGTTAACGGGTTCACAAATGTTTCCTGACTTCTGAAAAACAGGACTGTCCATGTTCAGGGGCCTCTACAATTAACACAAGGAAAGTTCTATGAAAAAAAGTGGTACATGTTCCTTTTCCATATATTGGGACATAAATTACGGTTAATGTGTCAGATGAAAAAAATATATAAAAATATTAAAAATATAAAACTATTATAAAAAGAGAATCAGATTTTCTCTCATGTTAAATTTTGAATTCTTAAATATAAGTTCTTAAGGAACTAATTACATCTGTTTATCTAAGGCTGAAGCTTCAGGTTTTAGAACATGTGCATTAGAAGAAAATGTACACACATAACTGAATTCAGATAAAACTATAACAGAATCTCTTTTAGTGATTCAGGGAGAACAAACGAATGAATTTTAGCAAGACTGTCAAAGATTTCAAGAAAAGGATCAGAGTGCATGCTCTGCCTGAGTGTTCCTGTGTAACTTTTGATGAGTCATTGAATGTTCAAGTTTCCCAGCTGTAGCATGGGGGCAACACCATTGCCATTTTCACTGGGTGGTTAGAGGATGGACAGGTTGAGATAATGACCTGCTCCTGAAAGGGGCCTGCAGAACCAGTTGTACCTTCATCAGTTTGTCCTCCTACTCAGCAGAAAAGGAGAGGCAATGATCCTGGAGACGAGTGGTTGCACAAGAGACATAAAAGTAAGGTAATTAAAAATCATTGAATAGAACAGTGATGAGTAATTGCATTCTCCTTACTTAAAAAATAACTCCCTGAAGCTTCAGCTGGATCTAGGATTTTTTCCTTTCATTAGAGGACAGCAGGTGTTGAGCTACATGGCTGTGCATTGTTGATGAGTTGCCACATTTCTCCTTAAACAATGGATTGGCAAAGTGATCCCCTTTGTACATAAAACACTTCGTGGCTCTCTGAGGTGAAAGAATACATAGATGGAAAATCAGCCATACCTGAAAAGTCCTGATTTGATAGGAAGGTGTCTATGGAACGGAGCAGTAAGTTCTGGTTTCTTGTGAGAAGTCTCAAGGCCAGCAGTGCCACCACACTCATCACCTGCCAGTGAGAGCCCTGATTATTTCCTTGGTGGAACAGACAATCAAATGGATTTGTCAGCATCCAAATCTGTGAGCTTGGCTCAGGTGGAACAGTTGCTTTTGTCTTCAGATCAGTAAGGTCCTTTCCACAGTTCGTTCTACCATCGCTGTCCTATAAGAGGTAACCTCTTGAGAGGGCCAATAGTAAATCATCTGCAGAGAAATCAGGAAGAAATGTTTGAATCCACTTCAGTCATTTGTAAATGAAGCCCATATGTAAAGAATGAGCATTTTCAGGACCCTCACAAGCTCTGTGTCTCTCTTAGAAATCTCCAGGCATACCAGGAATCCTTTAATTCTACTAGAAGCAGTTATTGGTTTTACTCTGAACTTATTCCAGAGGTTATGCTGTATCTCAACACCCAGATCTATGAATTAAATACTCTGCTTATCTTTAGGGCACAAAATGACATGAAGCAAATTCCCCACTTCTTATTGAATAGGAGAAACTAAGCAAAAGGAGCAGGACTGACAACTGAACAAGGATCTCTTTCAACAGACTGCTACCTGTTAGGTAGGGAAGTTAGGTGGGAAGACAACACTGGAAAATATTTTAAAAATTGTTTCTTCTTAGAAAGAAATGAAAGAAAGTTTCCTTCCAGAGAATGAATAAGTTTCTTGCATAACCAAGAATTGTTATTCTGGGTTTGGTTTTTTTCAGCAGAGGATCTGCTTTGGAGAAACCTTGCTGCATTGTCATAATTTCAATTTCCTTTAAATTCTTTTCCCATTTAAAAAATGATCATATAAACATGTAAAGTCACTTCACCCCTCTGTTGAGGTTATGGTGATTTGCATAGTAGTTATGGTTGTTAAAAGAGGATGGACTGAAAAAAGGTTCTTCAGTTTTACATTAAACATGAATCATAAATTAGGAAAATCAGAGCATAAAGGAAAAAGAAAGAAATCCTGGAACACTTGTAGTCTTCAAAAATTAGATTTCTTATCAGTCTGTTTTAGTCTCTAGTTTCTAAATTTTCCAGCATAACATCTGAATGTTACATGAGAACTCATCGTCTTGTGTTGCTTTCTCAAGCTTTGGCCATTCTGGCAGAAAGGGAGCTGATATATATCTCTATGTAAGGAAACAAGTCCCAGAAAATGTGCACAGGTAAAAGAGGAGGTATCAGAATTCGTGATTATTCTTCATTGCCAAGTGTTTATATTGAAGGGCTGGAGTGAAGCCCTCACAACACATGAAAAGATATTTCCACATAATCTTGTATACTCACATGACTTCAGCTGGTCATACACCAGCAGAGAGTTCTAGAAGTGAATAAGCATTAAATAAGGTAGGGTGGCATCTCCACTTAAATTTTCCATATGATTTTCTTTTTTAAGGTCAGGAGAATGATAATTAGACTCAAAAGAGAATGAATGAGCAAAAAACCACAAGAATATTTGAGATCTGAATTTTAAACATCAGAATGCCAGATTGTGAGCTTAGTTTTAGCAGATTATATCTGAACTAAATCCACTGACATAAAATCAAACCTGGAGTCACTGAAGTCAGTTACTCTGGATTTAGAATGCCATGACTGAGATTAGAATTTGGCCCATGCTGTTTAAATAAGGTCAGTAGATATAAATGAAAACAGAAATCAGGGCAGCAGAATGAAGAGAAACTGAGGTCATAAATAGAATGGAAGAGTTTACAGATGAGAGAATTACTTAGTCTTAGAAGAATAATAAAGATGATTAAGAGGTGACAGGACTGAGGTATTTAAACTAGCTGAAAGTTATTATAAAATTAAGCTTGATGATCTATTTGAGTTTGTTGAAGATACTAGAACTTGAGGATTTAGGTTTATGTGGAGTGGAAATATATATAAGAAGAATTTAAGGAAGTACTATTTTACAGAGACTGATAAAAAGATGGAAGGTACTTCATATTCAAATGATAGAGACATGCTGCATTAATATTTAAGGAAATGCAGTAAGACTATCTGCAACCTAACGCAGTTAAATGGTATCAGTCAGTTTTCCACTTGCAAATAACCCATCATTTTTACAGAAAGCTAATTTCCACTGATCATTTCTTCACCCAAATAGCTAGATCAGATCGAAGATACAGAGCTTACAGCTGCTCAGGTTTTTGGAACAGTGTCAGCTTTCACTGGGTGCAGACCTGGTCCTGTGTTTTTCTTTCATTAGTAAGACTGGCAGACTCTCTGCAGCCCCAGGAGCTTGGTTGCATGCACTGTCAGGGTGGCATGAGGAAGCTTACACTTCTGCTGTCCACACATAACCAGTTTGGTGGGTAATTAAAGGATTTTAAACTCCAACACAGCCAATCTGGCACCTTTCAACAATTCAAGCTGACAGAAGCAGAAGACAAAAAAGAAAGACCACATTTAATTCTTGTTGAAGCAGAAAAAAAAAATTATGTGGAAAAGATAAATAAGACCTGTGAACAGTGTATCATTGTTTTGTTGGTTTTTTGTATCTCTGAATCACTACTGAAGAAGACAAAGCTCAGCCTAATGCCCTACCTCCAAACATCTCCATATACAATCTTCTGCCTTCTCCGATTCATGCAGCTCTGCTATAACCCTTCTTCAGTACATTTTTCATGAGGGTAAATGACAACTGAGTCCAATCAGTGTTGTGCATGCCTGAAAGTACAGAAGGTAAATCTGGAAAAGATAAAATGAGGAAATAACACAACGG
Source organism: Brachypodius melanocephalos (assembly GCA_013398615.1). Lineage (NCBI taxonomy): Eukaryota > Metazoa > Chordata > Aves > Passeriformes > Pycnonotidae > Brachypodius > Brachypodius melanocephalos. The sequence goes on from VZSR01000520.1 coordinate 37,480,436, forward strand.
TTTACTTCCATAGTCCCACTTCACATTCGGTCCTGCTCCCTTACTTTCCCAACTCTGCGTGCCTTACAAATGGGATTAATCAAGAGAAAGTTTCGAGTCACTTTAAAGAATGGCATAGGAGAGTGTTAATATTTTATCATTTTCTCTTGTATCAGATTATAACATAAGACTCACAGAAAGTATTATGTCAGGCATATGTAAAATCTCAACCCAGTTCAGTTCCTTCAGGATCACCTTTTCACTCAGACTGCAAGGCTCCAGAGTTGTTATGTGAATATGCCTTACACAACATGTTGGAAAAGGCTTATCAAGAGGGCTTCACAAAGGCTTGCTTTTTGGTAAGGAAACACGCAATTCAGAGGGAAGGTTTGAGGTTGAATTTCCCCAGGACACAAACGCTCTAGACTCTGTTGCTCACCAGCAATTACTCTAACTCCTTTAAGCTATCACCACTCCCAGATCAGTTTGAAAAATTGCAGCAAACCTGTCATTCACAGAGAAGGGAAGGGCAGGAAAGAGTTCTGCTCCATGAATCCAAGCTTCATGGAGGGGGGGACTTGCAAGGTGGGCAGAAAAACTGAGGAGATAGATAGGATTTCAAATTATTTGCCATTATTTTCTCCTTTGTGAATCAAAGTTACTGCCTATTTTCTTTTGTCCCATTTGGTATTGACTCCATCCTATTTCATTTAAGTAATTAAGTGATTGTCAGAAGGAGTGTCACTCTAGATTTTTCACATAACTGTTGAAAAAAGCCGACTGTCTTCATAGGGAAATTCAACCTCTGTTCAGCTGGAAGGTAAACTGCGTTTTACACCTGCACTTGTCTTTCCCCTGAGCACATAGGAAGACTACATTGGCTGTGCTTCTAAATCAAATATCTGTTACATTTCTAGTTAGACCCTCAGCTTGATTGCTGAGTCCAGTCCTGAGGCATCTGGGTCTTTTCAAAGGCTGTACAGTGCAGGTTTGTGAACCTCACTACTGGAACCTGACACCAAGAGTTATGTGAAAAATACCTTGTCAAGTACTTTTGTGAATCTTTCCCAGGGTCATAGAAGTTATTAGTTGAATTCATTCCACTCATAACTCAGGTGATTATGCTGTAACATCTTTCTCTTTTTTTAAGTTTTCTTTCCTTGAAGAAAGGGGTTATGTGGGAAGGCTGGCTTGCTGTCCCCACCTTTGAATATTTTTTTTTTCCTGAATAAATCAATTGACCAATTTCAATCACATGCAAAATCATAAAACAGTGAAGTTTCAATGTGCTTACAAAAATCAGTAGCTAGAGTAAATTAAAATGATGCCTCCAGTGAAGAGGAAAAAAAATAGTTCCTTGTCTAATCTGTTTGACAATGGTCAACACACTAATCAGTGACAGAGTGTGATGATTTTGCTCAATAGATATTAAAAAAAGCAAGTGAGAACCTTCCACCATCTGCCAAGGAAGGGGAAGTTTGCAGGACAAAGGATTTTTATTCTCCTAAATATTGAAATACAGACTTAATTTGTTCCATTACTTATGGAGGAACTTTTTTTCAATGTGATTGTGGTAGGTATGATTGTTTCTCACATAATTTCTTTTTTCACTAGAACCTAGTAGGTAAATATAGGAGAAAATGGTAATTGCCTGAATAAATATAATTATCTTTTCTAAAAAATTTTCTTACTTGAGATTATTTTTGGATTTGCACTTAATTATAAGGCAGCACAAACATATTTCTTTTTGCACAGCTCCACTTCCTTATACACAAGTTAAAAATGGAAAAAAATCTATTTTTTTGTAAAGTACAGTTGGGAAGACAGCAAAAACAATTTTAGGGGCATACTTAATAGATCAAAAATGTTATTACCTCTTGAGGCAAAATGCGGGACTAGTACAAACTCATTTGGCCAATTCACACTTGTTTGATATATTTCAAAAGCATGATTTTATGCTGGATCAGCTATCATCTCTCTTCCTGCAGCCGTCATAAGGCCAGGATAAACACTGCAGTGTATGCTCTGATTAATTTGACATAAATACTCTCAAATTCTCATACCTGAGCCAGATCATGTTTTGTATAGAGGATGATCCAGATGTGCACATATCTGGTATTAATGAGCACAGAAACGTTTAATCTAGATCTTCCCTCTCAGTGTGAGTAAGAAATGGTAGCCAAGTATAAATTACTGGTTATACTTCTCCTCTGATGATGGCCAGCTTTCCATATTCAGTCCAAGCACATGAGCATTTTAGCAATATATCCATATGATTCTCACTTTCCATTGCACTGTCCCAAATATTGCCCTGAGCCTGCTTTACTCCCAGATGATTATACGTAATGGGCAATGTCTGGATTGGAAGTGTGCTGTGGGATTGTGAGCAAATGAGCTGTCTCAAACTTACAATGTGGGACTGCTCTACCGTTAACAGAATCTTCTGACATTATTTCAAGCAGTGAGATTATTAAGTGTCATACGGCTAAATAGGATGGGTCGTTCAATGGAAATATCAGCAAACTCAGTCATAGAAAAACATAGTACCAATTGCTCTGTGTGACATTAGCCCATATCCCCCATAAATCTATAAAAGATCTCATTTATTATACATATATATATATAAAATATCATTTTATGTGTGACATGGTAAAACAATGCCAACCCTGTGCATAACTACCTTTTCCTGCAGTGGGAAAGTGTCCATGCTTGGGCACTTGTCTCAATTCAAGAGAAAAGAAGGCCTTTAATAAGGCAAATAAAAAAGGGACTGGATAGTTTAAAGGATAAATGGTTTCTAGACAACTGGCAAAATACAGATCTTAAGAATATACATATCATACAGCTGATCATGAAGATTAGCCCACCTATTTATGTTTGATCAAATGGCCTCAAAATACATATTATATATATATGTGTGTGTGTGTGTGTGTGTGTATATACATAAAAATGTGTAAAATAACTAATTTTACAAAAGGCAGAAGATACCATAATCCTAAAATATCAAAACTAGTACCTAATCTCTTCTCTCTGGGATTCAAAGAAATAGCTCCAGATCTTGGTAAAGCCCGATCTATTTACAACATAAGCATTCTTTGTGCTTGAAGGGATGGGAACAAAATATATTCCAAGAAAATAGTCCCTGAAATATCCATCTACCCCATCTGGAGTACTGCATCCAGCTATGGGGTCCCCAGCATAGAATACACACAAGCCTTTTGGAGACACTCCAGAGGCCACCAACATGATTAGCGTTGTAGAGACTTGAAAAGAGAAGGCTTTGGGGTGGCCTAATGGTGGGCTTCTAGAGCCTGAACAGAACCTAAAAGAAAGATGGAGAGAAAACTTTTACAAGGGAATGTAGTGACAGAACAAGGGGTAATGGCTTCAAATTGAAAGAGAATAGGTTTACTAAAGATATTAAGAAATTCTTTGCTGTGAGGGTGGTGAGGTAGTGGAACAGGTTGCCCAGAGATGTTGTGGATGCCACATCCCTGGAAGTGTTCAAGGCCAGGCTGGATGGTTCTCTGAGCAACCTGGTCTAGTGAAAGGTGTCCTAGCCCATGGCACAGGGGTTGGAATTAAATGGTAATTAAGGCCCTTTCCAACCTAAACCATTCTATGGTTCTAATATTCTATCATTAATACGATCCAGCTGGAACACACCAGCCAAACTAAGTGATGTCTTCATCTCAATAAGAGTACTCTCTTTCACTCTGTTCACTCAGTAAAAGATCAAGAACAGCAGAGAAGACCAATATATAGGGAAATAGTATTTATGGACAAAATACTGAATTATAATTCAGAGATACTCAAATTTCTCCAGGCTCTATCACTAGCCTGCTGTGTGAATCTGTTTTTTGAGGTTTGGCTTCCTGTGCCAAACCATCTTTTCCCATTTGTTTGTAGTTTCTAGTGCAATGTAGACTACACATGTAGCTAAAATCAATAACAACAATGGCAAAGGATAGTGTAAGATCAGAATCGTGTGCAGGAGGAAAGAAAATCTGCTGTGATAGTCTACAATGAAACAGTGTTCCATGAAATTAAACTTAAGTATTAGGAAGGCTGGAAAGAAGATAATGCTAATGTCAAAAAGTGTTGATGCAAATAGTTTGATAAGATTATTTTTATCTGGAGCAAAATGGTTAATTCCTGTTTTCCCAGCCCTATCTGTAAACAACTGTTGATGTGAGATGTGCTGAGGAATTGAAAGCGTTGAGTCTTTTAACCCATTCAGTGGGTTCTACCGTTAAAAGTATGTAACAGAGCTGGATCTTATTTGCCAGTATTGCTTTGGAAGCTGAGATGAAAGAAAGGATGCCTTTGTGATGCAGGGAAAGAATTATTCCTACAATGCAGGCAGTTCAGTTCCAGCCTAGTTCACCAATTCCCATCTGACCTTGTGCACATTTAAGCTCAGCCTCTCAGTGTGGGAGCCAAAGTTTCCTTGTGGAAGGTGCTGAGGACAGAGGTGTATTACGGGTCCAGAGAGGGCTTGACTCATGCAGAGAGACTTTACTTTAAACATCACGGTCTGAATGACCTGAGGGTTTTCAAACAGCATCAAATCTCAGTACAGAAACTGAAAGGATGTACCAAGGAAAGATCTCTTCAATAGTTGCTTTTCCCCCATGCTTTCCTATGCTTTCATTACTGCCCCTGCCAGAGACAGGATACTTGAAAGGTTGTTCTTCTGCTGAGGAATGGTTGCTCTTCTGTTACAGCTGTGTTTTGATATAGATGATTCAGTGCAGGTCTCAGATTCAGATCTCTGCAGGTCTCGGTTTTTCCCGTCCACCTTTTTTGTCTGTCTTCTCTAATTTGGCTGTAAGTTTGAATCCCAGCCCCACTGATTTATGGGAGTTTTGCCATTAGTTTCACTGAGCAAAGATTTGCTCTTACATTCTTTGAGCCCAGGACTGTCTTTTATTATGTATGTGCCATGTCTAGCTCACTGGGGTGCTGAAGTCAGTTGGGACTGCCAGATGCTACTGTAATGTGAATAAATGTTAGTATACATGGAGGAAGAAGAGAGACTGTATAGGTTTTCTTTCAACTGTTATATAAAAATCCTCTCAAACTTTAAGGTCTTCAAGATATTACATTAAAACCAGCTTCTTTATTATTTTTTGCAGGATCTCCAGCATTTTTCATGTGCAGACTGATGGCTAACAGCTCTTCATGGTATTTACAGGAAAAATGCATAGTGCTAAATAATCACCACATGCCGTGGGAGTAACTTCTGTTTTTAATAAAACCAATCTGGTCTGGATCAATGATAAGGGGGCATAATTTCTTCAAATGGGAAGCCAGCTCTTTGAAAGGAATCTTACAGTCTACATTAATCTCAGATCAGGGTCTGCAGGGTAAGCAGAAATCAGAGGCCTGATTGTTTTTATGAAAAAAGAGAATTGTCCCTGTCTGATGAGAAATTCTGGCAAAGAGATTTTACTGGGAGAAAGAAGTTTTGGTGCACAGGGTAAAGTGATCCAGAGCATGAGAGGCTAATTGCTGCTCTCTGTTTCTTTAGGTGTAAAGGCACTCATTCAAGAATGCATTTACTGGACAGCCAGTTCTTGCATTAGTGCTCCCTTTTTCAGGGAATGAATCCTCCTTGTTGCAAGGCAGGGAGCAATAACTGAGCAGAATTGCTGCCCACACTGTGATTGCCTTTAGCACTCTCAATCCATATATCATACATTATCACCTCTGTTCCCTGCTGGCAGCCCCTCTCTCTGCTTTGCATGTGTGTGGGTGGCCCGCTGCAGTTGACACAAGCATCACTGATCTCCAGGGCACTTTGCTTGCACACGGTGATCCATCGTGGACCACTTCAAGGACCAAGTAGCAGGACCGATGGCTTTTTGTCTTCTCCCCTCTGGCACATCTCTATCTCGCTGCTGGATCAGTTCTTGCAGCCTCTCCTCTGCTGTTGCTGCAGACACAGTGCCGGTATTCTCCACCCTGCATTTCTCACCACGACACAATCAATCTAATCTTACTGTCCATTGTTTCTGTAATTAATGCAGTGGTGCGTGACAAATTGCTAAACAGAGGAAAAACAGTGACTTGTCTCTGGATGGTATGGATCCCAAACAGAAACTGCGGGGAGGAGAAGAAAAAGACAGCAGGTGTCCAAGCAAACCTATTGTTGTCACTGGCCTTAAGGATGATATTCCAAGAGCAGATCATTTTTAGCAGCTGTCCAGCCAGGCAGATACATTTGCTGCAAACAAAGTGGTTTGCTACTCATTTCTCCACATATAATAGGTGAACCAAATCCCATGGATTTTCCTCAGTCTTATTATGAACAATAAGAATAAAGGTATACATAGTGCCTTCATCCCACTGATTTTATGTGTTCTATCAGCTTTAAGCATTCTTCACTTAGAACTGAAGAAGAGTGGATGAGTGATTTGCACAAGGTCACAGTGTAAATCATAAATTAACTGAAGGTTTCCAGATTTCAGCTTTGCATTCATACCAATAGATCTCTGTTGCATCTCTGGTAGGAGACAAGACAGGACAGGCACCTAGTTACTAGCTGATTTAATTTTGTGTAAAATGCAAGTATACAGAAAGTTAGAATGCAAAACCACCCAATTTTGCTTTAATCATATGACTGTTTTTAGCCAGGGTTTGGGGTTTTTTCACCTCTAAATGCATGTACTGTGAATACTTCCTTAGTTGTGCATTATTACTTGTTTCAAGCAGTAAACTCTCTAAAATAATGCAAGAATTTTTCATTTTCTGCTCTGCCTCTGACCACCAGGAAGACGAAAATTTCCACGGTGTTGGAAAAGCAGGCAAACAAGTCATACAGCCAACCAAAATAATTACTTTTTGGCAAAGTGCTTAGTGGAAAATTTCCCATTGTCATTGTACAAACAATGCACGTTCTCCCATGAAACAGTGTCAGAGTGTTTCTCATAAACATATGCACCATTTCCTCTTCAGAAAGGTCAAGTAAAATAGCATCTATCAAGAGGAGCATTTAGAAACAACCCACCTGTTATTGCCAGCCAACAGCTACTCAGAGAAATGATGCTAGTGTATCTTGGGGAAAGACAACTGGGTCTCTGTCTGCAGTGGATTTTTATGGTGTAAAAGAAGAACACACTGGTTGAAATTCACAATCCATTGCTTTAAACTAGCTTTGTGAGGCACAATAAAGTCACTAAAGATAAATCACTGAGGTTTGTATTAGATGCTTCAATGGAAGTATTGAAAAGAAATGTGCTAGTGTATCAATGGAAGTCTTTTGAGCTTTTCTATGAGATCCTTCCATTTAGAGGGACTCACTTTTGAAACAGAAATTATTGCAATCAGCAGATATCTTCTAAAAAAGGATGGTGCAGCTCAGCCAAAGGTTATGTGTTAGAAGCATAAATGGCTGGATGAAATTCTTCAGTCCATTTTATATAGGATAATAGACACTATTGTCATCATGATCCCTCAGACTTTATTAACCACAAATCTATACCACACCTTACAGCACGTGATCTGTGCATTTCTGATCATCCATAAATGATATCTACAGATATGGGAAAGATGATGGTAAAAATCCAGCTCATTTTCACTCTACAGCATGTCATGGTTGGGCTATTTCTAAAGGAGAGGGGCACATCACCAGGAAAATATATTTATGGGTCTAAGGTTAGCTACTGGGAACCTGCAAATAATCATTTCCAGATAAACAAAATTTTGGTCTTTCAATCGCTCATGGCCTTAGCATTAAATTCAGTTTGAAAAAACCAAACCAAAACAAAGCAAAACAAAAAGTAATTACAAAAGTATCTCCCAGGAAAATGAGCCCCTGGGATTTGATTCCAATTTTCAGTCTCCCCTCACTATTCTGAACCACGAATGTGAGAGTCCTAAGTATGTGTATATGTATGTATATGTATATGTATATGTATATGTATATGTATATGTATGTGTATTTTTATACATATGTATACAGATCTCTTGAAGAAGGTACCCTTTAGAAATCTGCAAAGACACTGAATGGTTCAGAGGAGAACTATGTCAGGGTAGGTACCGAAGAAACAGCACTGAAAGGTTTCTGAGTGACAATAATGCATATGACAAATGGAAAGGGCCACTGAAATCTGAAGTCTTACAGAAGAAAAGTTTAATATGCAGGTCATCAGGGAGAGGAGGAAGAATTGGACAACTTGAAGGGCAAATCATGCTAGAATTCTGTGCAAGCCACTGAGCACAAATGACAAATACACCCAGAGACAATACTCATGCGCACAAATACGCCGTTTAATCCCAGACACTGTAAGAAACATGTAAACATTCAAGCTTGCATTTGCATACATTCTGAAAATGCTAGAGGACGTTTTTGCAAGCTATTATTTAATTTATTCACAAGGTCGATTTGGAAACAGTGTTCAAATGTTTTGGAAATACGTCAAGAACATCGTTTTATTTCATGGTATTGTGGTAGCATCTCATTATAGTAGTCTAATATGAATGCAGCACAATGAAAAAGCTATTGTGATTGTATTGTACTAGGCTAAATAGATAGAATGTTATTACAGTACTGTAAAAGGAAAGATTTATAGGTTAGCATTTGCATTTATGAGTAAGAACAGCACATGCAGCCACATACTTGGCTATTTGGACTCCCAAGGAAACGAAGCCTATTGTTGTATTCAGAGTTATCAGACATTTGAGCAGTGAATGACCCTGCCATTGCTAGAAAAAAAACAGCAACAAGGGAGAATAGGTATGTTGACTCTGCTTCTGGAACAGTTTCTGCTGCCATGCTCCCCAGAGGTTTTATCCCCTTTGAGTAAGAACATCAGGGGCCCAGAGAGAATAGGATCCAATTGCACATCAAAGCAGCCAATTTTTTTTTTTTTATTTTTCAGGATGGACAACTAAGGGGCACAATTTTAATTTCTACAGAAACACATCCAGCAAGGAAACAAAACTACCTTGTATGAGCTGAGGAACATCTTTGCCTTCTCCAGGATATTTTCCACTATCAGAGGCAGAGGTGATGGAAGAGAGCTGAGGGGATTTCTCTGTTTCCCTCATAAAAACATTTTGCCAACTACAAGAGTATTTCAGTAGGGCATCCCTTCATGCCTTTCTCTCCCTTGCCGAGTTTCAATTGAGGAGATCTGTGAGTTTTCTATTTAAAGGAGAAAATCCCTGTTTGCTTTCAACTTAGGTGAATAAATATGATCTGGAGAGGAAAGAATCCTGAAAGCCAAGTCCTTGGTGTTGTTGTGCTGACTAGAATGAAATTACACTCATTTGTATCAGCTAAGGCTCTGGCCCGATACCATGAAGACATCTTTGTAAGCCACTAAACATCTCTCCATGCTGTCTTTTGAAAGAATAGATACTTTAGTGACAACTGCTTCCAACTGGAAAGCTAATACAATAATGAGAAATCTTAAAAACAGGAAATAGCACTCAGCTGTGGAATAAGTGGAATAAGGGCTTGATGGAAAGCCTATGGAAACCAGTGGGAATTATATAATAGCTTCACACAGGTTTTGGATAGTTCCTAAAAACGAATATTAAAAAGTATCTGAAGGAACCAGGTGCTTCATTCTCAGTAAATACTGCTGTAAAGTGAGATGTTAACTCTTTAGACCCTACTGAAAAATCACAAATAAGATAAAAAATGTGGATGACTTTCACATATAAGTGAATTATGGATATAGAATTTTACATGGAATTTCCAATTATTCTGGATAGATTCTGGGTGCTTTCAGGAATCACATCCTCCTGTTCACTTTCACAACACATGCATTGATTGATTGTCAGTCTGGGAGAATGGCTTTTCAGTCTTAATTTATTGGGCAGGTATCTGTGTTTAACAAGGGATACCAGCTTGTGAAGTGCTGGATGCTTGCTGCCAGGTGTTAAATGCCTTCATTACTGTGGAAAGTACCCCACACCCTGATGAGGCTGGTCAGCAAGGCAGGAGAACAGCACTTGCTCAGAAATAAAATCTGCCAAGGAATCCATGATACAATAATAAAATAATAACTTGATATGTATATATATTTTTAAAAGAATAAAATTAGAAGATTTGGCCCATGAAATCGTTTCTTTTCCAAAAAAAATCAGAACAAAGTTTTTAGCAAGCTTACTAAAACTTTATCTAACCTATTGATTTAAGTAGAAATCACTGGATTTTATGGAAACTACAATATATAGTAAATAAATGGATGGAAAAGTACAAAGGCAGAGAGACAATTACTGCTTAAAACAACAACATAAAGAGCTTTCTACACCTGAGAAAGGCACTTTCCCCTCTCCAAAAATCTATTTATATAAATATAAATCTTTCATATGTTATATCCTGTGGGATCAGGATTTCTCTGATTTTAGCAGAAGTATATGAATAAGCAAATGAATTATTGCAGGAGAAGAGTTCCTACTAGAGTTATAAAATGACATTACTGATCTGCCTCTGTTTATAAGTAACCACTGCTTGGAAATATAAATTCTTTCCAAGTAACATTTTAAGAAATTATTTTGAGATATTTAAGAGATATTTATTATTTTAAAATAGTTAAGATCAATTCAATCATGTCAAAGTTATTTAAAATAAGTATTTGAAGTTTTATCATCACAGAATCCATCTTTATAGGTAGACTCAAAATCAACTTCTGATTTTGCTGCCCCTATATTATTCTCGTTAAGCCTTGCTGTTGACTACTGAATTACAGATTTTTCCATGGTTGATTATGAAGTTTAAAACAGCGAACTATTAGATGTCAATTTTGCCAGAGAATTCCCATCCATTTGCTGCCCTCAGAGCTACCGGAGTGGGTTCTATCCAAAGCCCAGCTGCTTTCAGTCAAAACATATTTGGAAAACATTGAGTTGTAGGGACCTCATGGTAGAAGTTGCCATACAAGTCACTGTCACTAGGTGCTTACTCCCAGAAGAATAACCCATACTCCAGATGACAAGTGAAAAGATCCGTGATCTTTTCACAAAAAAAAAAAAAAAAAAAAAAAAAAAAAAAAGGCAGCAGCATTCTTAGTTCAGAAAGCAGTAGGTAACTAAAAACTGCACTAGGTGTTACTTGGTACCATCTTGTTATCTGTGGCTCTTTCCTCGACATCTCAGATTTTTGTCTCATTTTCTGGTTATTCTCATTGACCATGCATGGAAACTAATCAGACAATTTCAGCTCTACAAATCACCTGCTAAGGTCAGGTAGGTAATTTTTTACCTAGTAGGTGTGTGAACATAAGGTATCTATATGCAATCTTACTTTCAAAATGTAGAAATAAGTCCACTGACGTATTTCTTAAAAAGGAGGACACATGCTTAAAGTAAGATATCTAGTTAAATTCTGAATTGATGATTCAGTACCTTTATGTCAATAGAGAAAATAATAATCAACTCTCTGCTTCATACTATCATCTCCCAGATTAAATCAACTCTTAGAAACTTATTATAAGTGCCAAGACATTTTTGTTTTACCCCTTCCAGTGGGCCACGTCTTCAAAGAGCAATCATGATGCACATTTGCAAATAGAAATATTTTTTAAAGCCAATAGTTATTCCAAAGCAGTGTCTGCTTGTGAGTGTACTGATGGATTTTTGCCTTTTACAGGAAGGTAAAATAGGAAGTAGTTGATTGTTCAATACTGGGCCTGTGACAGACTTCTAACTGGAGAATTGAAGACCATAAAACATTAAACGATTTTACCTTTCAGTCCTGCTATCATGCCTGAAAGGAAATTATTTGATTCATTCAGCATTCCGCAGGTTAAAACCAAATTATCTCCATTTGTATTTATTTGTAAATCTAAAGAGCTATCGAGCTCACAAACCTCTTCTGGCCTATTAAAACCATCCAGCACCCATTTTAAGAGTGCTTGGGAGGCAGCCTGCAAACAAGTAGCACCCAAAACCGTGGACAGACTTTCCGAGAGCTCCATCTAAAAGAGCACATTGAGTTTATTTTGGGACACAAACAGGAACCAAGCTCTTCTGAAAATCTGTGCTTCATTAGGAATTCTGATTGTTATTAAAAATCTGGCATTCATTGAAGGTGCTGAGTACTTGAAAACTCAGTGCTAGGTTCTCTTGAATTTCCTGTTGGAGAGTTGTTAATATGCCAGGCAAGGTTTTTGAGTCAGCAATATGTTTAAGCAAATTTTGAGATACATGTCCAGGTATCAGATTATCTTCTTAAAATATGTGCTGTAGGAAAAATAGGGTGATGTCACTGTGTGATGACATCATTACATCTCATTCACTCAGTGGCTTCATAGACCCACAGAATTAAAAATCTGAATGATTTATTTTAAAGATCTGGAAATAAAATACTTTTACTCTAATTGTTAATAATTATAATATTCTCAAAACAAAAAAAAATAGGGTTATTTCTCTATTTCTATGGATTAAAATGTCTGCATTAATTACTGACATGTCATAGTGGTAGAATTTGGAAAAGCAAAGACTCCGGTTTAGGGGCTTTACACTCCAAAGCTACCAATACAAAAGGCTGTTCCAAAGTCCAAAGGCAGTTTAAACAACAGGCTCCTAGGTCTGGCAGAAATAACTTACCCTGGGTAAAGCAGTTCAGTATTGAGCACTTGGCTTTATTTTTCCCCTCTGGGCCACACCATTGTTCTGTCATTTTGAACAAAAGAAAAATATTTCAAAAGGATAATATTTCTAGGCCTTACAGACTTGCCTTCTCTCCTTAGCTCTTCACAGGAAAAAGAATTATGAGATAAATTGCCCTGTGAAATGAGAGAAGTTCTAATGGGTAAAATACTGCAAAAGGGATTAGACACTCATGGGGTTTTGGATAATCTTCAAATATTCAAATATTTAATGTCTCCCATTTTAAGAGGCATTTGGACAATGCCCTTAATAAGATGATTTAACTTTTGGTCAGCCCTGAAGTGGTCAAGAAGTTGGACTAAATGGTCCTTGCAGGTCCTTTCCAACTGGAACTATTCTATTCTACTTCATTCTATCAAGTGATGACCCTCTATGGGACTGATGAGGCCAATGAGAAATACAAAAAATACTTAACTTTCTGACAAGATACAAAAAAAACCCAAATCTTTAGGGAGAACACCACTGGGATTCACCAGGAAGAATAGGCTACAAGAGTGGTATATATAAAAATACAGATAAATCAATGTGTAATGTAAGAAAAATACCTTTTAAAAGAACAAGAGGCAGTGTTTCACATTTATTCCTCAAGTAATTGGCAATGTCCTGTCTGCATTGTAATCTGTGGAACATCTGGGTCTGATCTGAGGCTGCTATTCCACCAGATGTGCTAAAAAGTTGTCGCTTCTCAGGTGGACGTGGACAGTGGCTGCATAATCAGCCTGCAACCCTCTGTCCCAGATGCTGGTTGCAGTCAAGGCTCTGATTCCTCTTCCTTAGGATGAGTTATGATTGCTTGTTTCCTTCTTCTGCCTTAGGGGGAAGCTAAAAGTGTCAGGGCTTTTGAGGGAGACCAGCAGTGCACTTCCTCCTGCTGGTGGCTTTTTGGTGGATGAAGGCTCCAGGGGCAGTCCTGGTCTGACCCAGCTGCAGAAAGGCGTCCCTGGAAGGTGAGAATAAATCTCTCTCTGGAGCACCCTTTGTCCCACCCCCTCGGAGCAGATAACTTCCATCTGCAGCTAATGCAGGGTAACATGGAGGTAAGACTGCCCTGTAAAATGATCTCTGTTTCATTTCACCTGAATTATCCCAGTGAAAAATCAGTCTTACACCCACCAACACCCTTAAAGGGATATGCCCCTTTTAATGTGTGAGATGAAGAACAGGAGGAGGATGAGAGATGAAAGAGAAGAACTCTGATAACTGTGGGATCTAGAAGCTATAGTGTGCTCAATTAATTAGAATCTTCTCTTGTTTAAAAAAAAATGGTCTCTCTGTGCACATATTTAAAAACTGGTAATAAAATATCACTACTGCACCACTATAGAGTCTCTTTGAGATGCTCAATGAAATACTTGAATTACAAAGTAACAATTTCTATTGTTAGGAGTTGCTGCTATTCTCTTTTTATTGATGTCATAAAGTAGGTATTTATGAGATGAGGTTATTAAGATCAATAGTATAAATGGAACACCTAATTCTCTCTTTTTCAGACCAGCACAAAGCATTCCTTGGGTGGAATATGTGAGAATAAAAGGTGACTGGATACTGTCAGTTAACCCTAATCCAAATGCAAAGAGCTCACCCTATTAACAATGAGTCGTTTTTTACATGTTTCTTAGATCTAAAACTATCTTGTCCCTAAGTAGCCTTTATGAAAGGTACAGATTTGAATTCATTGCAGGATTGGATTTGCCACATTTACAACTAACACTGAAACTCTATTTTTGTCTTTTTCAAAATATGAAAGACAAGATAGAACATTTTATTTTAAAATCCATTTAGTTGTGTGTTTTTAATAAATATGATCCTTCTTTGGGAAAAATGTCCTTTCACAAAGAACAAAAATCTCGCTTTTTTTACACTGACACCAAGTCTTCCAATCTACTAAATAATGAGCTGCAAAAGCACTATGGTATGGACTGAGTTAAATCTGTATATTAATGAAGAATTTAACCTATATTTATATCATTTCATTGCTCAGACCAAGTTGTAAAGGACAGTATTTTTGAGCCAGATGCAGTCACCAGACTCTCTCAACTATTTCTAGTGATCTGCCTCTTGTTTCCATTTCCCATTTCCAGAGCAGCATCATCAATCACTACTAATTTAAGCTCATGATTAAATAATATCAGCTTAGTTTAGGGGTCATCATTCAGGGAAAATATTTGCCAACAGCTGATCATGTTGTTGTTCTTAATGACCGTGCTCCTAAAACACCATTCTACAAGCACTTGATAACATCAATAGGATTTACACATAGGAGCAGGGCTTGAAAATTCACCAGTCATGAGATGCTACAGAAGACATTGAGTGCTCTCTATTGCCAAATGAAGAAAAATTTTACAGATTTTTCCTTAGATTTATGTTAAACAAAATACTTAGAAAATCTGGATAACTTCAGCAATAGAAACAAGAAAAAAAAACTCAAACACTTTTATTAAATAATTAAAGCATAATATCATTCTAGTATTGCTCACTATCCTAAAATAATCATATGTTTTAATTTAAAAAATGTGCTTTTCAAAAACGCACAGCAAAAATTGCCATAATACTTTAAAACCTAAAAAGGCACACACACAAAAAAATCCTCAACATCTTATTTCACATAGATTCACTTCCCTTATCCTAATTGTTTTGTTTGCAGTAGTGTACCAAGAGTTAATTGAAACAGTTAGAAAACTGAGATGTGAGCTTCTGCTATAGCTCTTCCCACTGGAACTGCTGAATGAGAAGTTCCAATACTTCATAGTTTTCCTTTGTGGATACACACAGAAACTTTGTACCCATTTAAGCGATCATAACCAGACACAACAAATTTGCTGTGAAAGTTAAAATACATAATCTGATTCATCCCAACACTCACAGTAGCAATTGACTGGTAAAGTCTTTTCCACGCTACTTACACAATTCTGAGGGTTGTAAAAGCAGAGAAAAGCTATCTCTGGATTTTGCACCATCAGCTGTTGCCTGTCAGTGCAATGTGTGGTGACAAGGAGGGGTGTACAGAGCAGGGCTGGGATGGGCAGAGCTATGGTGAGGCTCAGCTCTGTGGGGTGTCCCCAGATGCAGGTGTCACTTGGTGTCCCCCAAGTGCACAGGGCTGTGCTCAGCCCTCTTCTCTGTCCTGGGGAATGTTCCTCCTGCACCTGCAACCAGGGGCTGGGAAGTCTTTACAGGGCTAATACAAAGCTCACATTTGTGTCATGCTGAAACGTATTTGAGGAGGAAAAGACCCCTGCTTGTCTGCCAGGCTGTCTATTCCCCACACTGTATTCAAAGCCTCTTTGCTGTTGTGCCACAAAGGGTGAATCAGAGAGAGCAGGGAACAAAAACCTTCTAGATGGCAAATCTGAGTAACAACGTGAGAGCTGCATACTGTGCAATGCCATTATATGACTTCAAATCTTTTGTTCTAGAGAACATTATATACCTATTACACTCTTAAATACAGGCATTGCTATAGCATAATTAAAATGTTTGTGATCACAGAAATAAAAGGAACACTTAAAAAGCAAATTTGTTTTACCTCTGTAGGACTGCTGAACTTTGGCTGTAGGCGCAGAAAGAAAAGCCATCAGCATGAGGCAAGGAGTGTATAGGCCTTTGGCTCCGTCTGAAAAAACAAGTTAATAGGTAGAAGGGCAATTCTCTGTTGGTGTGTAGCTGTAGAAAACCACTTTCTCTTAGCTCTGCGAGCATGGTTACTTAAGCAGTGTTTTCATACCTGAAATGCTCCTGTGGACATGCTTCAGGGCACTGGCTTTAGTGGGAGCTGTGTAACTCTACAGTAATACTTGTTAACCTGTACAACCTAGTGCTTGCTGTAGTTTCTTCTCTAGTGAAAAAAAAAAAAAAAAAAGGTTGTACATTTGGTCAAAAGGAAAACAAAAGGTACAACTGTCAAAATACTTCAAATTTTAGTTTCAGACCTAGGGCTCTTAAATGTATTGATTTTTTTTTTTCCAAGCAGACACTAATTTCCATTTAGGAAAAGAAAATAATTTTCCATAGGGAAATGTATAAGTGAGCACTTGCATTCAGGTTTATTCATAGCTTTGCAGATAAATTGCTGCAAACACCATGCACTTTTACCCTTTGTTTTGCTTAAGAATTCCAGAGAAGTCCATAAGCGAGATTGTTGCCACAATTGGGAATCCTTAGTTTAGCTGACAAAGACCTAGCTAAAGTGTTCTAAGGATGTAGAATTAAATGAGGACTTTGTCCTTCTTTTCCAGTCCAATCCCTGATGATGCTAGATTATCTTCTATAATGTGTTTTGCTGCAGCCTCTGGAGAGGACCACCTCCTTAAAAGGAGAGCATAGTAATCTAATAAAAATCCAATCTATGGAGATCCATTACTTTATGACTGAGAAAACCAAACCAACAAGATACTAACACAAAAACCTCAGAATTCTTTGGTGCATTTTATGTACTACAGCATTTACAAATGACCACATGGATCGTGTAATATCATCTACTGTGCAGAGTTTCTTTTATAGGTCCCCATGGACTGAAATGTTTAGACACAACAGAGCTGAGCAGAGGGGCCAATTGTAGATTTAACTGGGAATTCTTATGGTTTTATGGGCTTGTATGTCAGCCATATCATTGCTTTAAAAATTGCTTTTGTATTTAATAGTAGGAGAGCTTGACCCGAACATAGTAACAACACGTGTATCCCTTTAACTGCACTCTGCAAAGGATTGCAGACTGAAATGCAAAGAGGTATTAGTTCTGTGAGTTGAGATGTCATTAGCTGCCTGGGAAGGCTAACTTTGTCAATTTTCATTAACACATTTATTATGCTGGTACTTTAAAGATCAGAAGTGTTTACCTGGAAATGGCATTCTGATTTAGATCCCTTTAAAGTTTTGAAGGATTGGTAATTTCTTTATACCTCACTGCTCTTTGAGGAGAGTCCTCCTTTTGTTCAGCATCTGTAAATTGCCTGTATGTGGATCTCACTTAAGAAAGAAGAAAAAGGTCCTGAGTTACTCAGATCTGTCATAAAACTGTCACTTTGGATTATTGCTTAAATGCTGGCTGCAGGCTGAAAATGGTACGTCCATGCAGTACCCGCCAGTTCAGGTGGGGTTTATAAATGAGAAATTGTTGCTCTGCAGGGAGATACCTGTTAACCTTATTCATTTGTAAAACTGGTTACATATTTTGACACTCGCCTGTGCAGCCTGACACTGACAAAGCTTTTGACAAGATGAAGTAGATATACGGTATTTATGTAAGGTTCTCAGAAAGTGCAGGTTCAGAGCAAACTTTATTAACTGCACCTAGGCTCTTTCTGTGTCAACCAGCAACTCTTTGCAGAAAAGCCTTCAGACTTTCTGCTCTTTGACCTTTAACAAGATACAAAGCTGGGTTGCAGGTGATATAGGACGCTCAATTAGTGGTTCCAGTTTTACATGCATTCTTCTGTTTTGTGATTCAGTTGTCTTTTACCAAGCTACAGGTTGTGTGGGACAGGAGATGGAAAACAAGAAGCTTGTCTTGAGAAATGTTCCTATGAACACCAATGCCTAGAATAATGAAAGTTTCATCCTGCAGCTTACTGGACTGGGGTTTTTATGACTGTCTGCATTTTGCTATATAGTCAAGGATTAACTTCTAAATAATGGCAAACTAAAATTAACAATATTGTACATATGTTTGCGTACATAACTCAGCTTTTTTAATTAATATGGCTTACATTCATATTTAATTGTATTTAATCTGACAGGTGTTTTTCTATAGTTAGCACCGGAGTTTCATCATGCCAGGAATTTCAGTGAGCAAAACTGCAAAAGACAAGAATTAAATGGACTAAAATGTATGCATTTTATGTTCATTGTTTAGCCATTATCATTATGGAGGATCTTGTTTAGAATAGAAAAAATACTGATTATTACGAAAGTCTTTGCACGGATTCTGCACACAGTAAGATTCTGGCACATATTTGAAGAAAGGAATGAAAATCACATGAGAGATTTTATTATTACAACAATTTTTCAGCTGGAGAAACAGTTGTTTTACCTGAGCTGTGTAGTTTCCTGGGTAAGGTACAAGAAAAGGACTCTAGGAGGGAGAAGAATGGAAATATAATACCAAGTGATGCAGATAGGCACTCCTTGGCCTGAAGCTGAATTGAGCTGTGGTTTATCTCCAGGAGCACATTTGAGTAAACTCCATCTGAGCTTTCTGAAGACTGAGACTCTCAGCAGTTTCTAACACAGGTCAGCCCGATAAGAGTTGCCTCTCATGGCATTCAGGATCAAATATCCTATAGTATGTCTAGGTCACTCTTGCAGTGCTTGACCAATTACTCCAACATCTAGGACACATTACACCTGCTGCACAAGCAGTTCACAGCCAGGCTGTGGACATGCTGTGGATCTAATGAGCCATCCCTGCTGCTGACCAGTGCTAATGGGTGGGGGTGTCAAGAAGAGGAATAAACCTGGAGATGAAATGTTAATAAGAATTTCTGGGATTTTGTTGTGAAAACAGATGTTGCCAGTGTCTTTAAAAACTTTTAAGGTAATCTGTGGCTGCAGTTAATTTCTCACTGGTTTTTGTGCAGGACTAAAGTCCCCTCTGTAACACAGAACTGTGTCAGGCTGTATATATTTGATATTCTACAGCCATTCCACCATGGTCATCCTCCTCACCATATCACCATGGGTTTCCTCTGCAGGTGTGGTATATCATGTCTTTCCTTGGATGCTCCCTTTCTTGAAAAATATTGCACAGGTTCAAGTAGTTGGCTTGTCTAGGAATTTCTGCTGGGACATCCACAGAAAAAGACACTTCCCCAGCTTAGCATAACCTCTGAGCTTCCCTCCGTACCTCCAGACAACCCATATTTTCTGTCCTACCTTCCAACCCTACTGTGACACAGCAAGACACTTGAATTTTTCCCCTGATTACATACAAGCTTTGCAATATAACTGCTGTATTGCAGCCTGGGATTTCATGTGTTGTAATCAAGTATGATCAATTCACTGCAGGTGCTATGGCAGGCAGAGGACATGCAGCCCCTGGTTTCTAAGTGCTCCAAACCTAACCTTTAAATGTTGCAACCAAGAGGGGTGATTGGCAGTGCCTTCTGTACTGCAAGGAGATAATTGTGGTGCAATGGTATAATCAAGGGAGATTCATTCTGTATTTTTGCTATCGTGGAAAAAAAATCTGATAAGAACCATATGGGGTAAAAGACTAGGGTTACAGCAACACAATTACAGGGTTGTTTTATCTGAGCATAGGTATGGCTGAGACAAGAAGTGAACTTTTCTACAATATATGTATGCAGGCAAAGAATCTGAAAGACTGTGGACTCTATTTCTAACTCAGCTTCCTGTGACCACTGAAGAACAGAAGAATTTTCAATGAGGAATTAATGTTATGAAGAGGTTTAATATCATATAGCTCATGGCACACCAAAGATCCTTAGCTCTTAGTTCATGATAATCCGGATGGAATTTAACCTTCAAAACTTAAAAGGTGAGTCTGCATTACTTTTAAGATGAGAAAAAAAGATCTATCTAATGCTGTCATTCAGGCCCAATTTAAAGTTCTTAAAGTTAACAGGTCTCTTTCCCTTGCCTTCAGTAGGCTTTGGATCAGATCCTGACACAGCTCCAAGTGGTGTGATATGTAAAAGTGCCTTTTTTAAGTGCTCCTTGCAATCAGATGAAACTCTTTCCTAAACAGCATCATTCAGTATACAGATTGTAGCAGGTAATTGTAATTGTAAATTACTGTAGCAAGCTTAGAATCAACTATTTAAGTACTCACCTGGCAAAACTGCAAAAGCTAACTTTTTCTTTCTTACTTTTCAGTATATATTTCATTTTTCATGGCTCCCTAAGTCAGATATTGCAGTGGCAATTAGGATTGAATCTTTGCATAGACAGAGTTGGCCTTCAAGCAAATATTTGTCATTTAAAAATCATGGTTCAGTTGAGTAAAACTTGGCAAACTGTTCTAAAACTGTATATACAGCAGCTCTATTTGCAAGTATTAATGCAGCAAGCACGCACACTTGCTGGCAAAACACACTCCCATGCACACGTGTGCTAACATACAAAATACACAAATACAATTTCCCAGCTCATCACAAATCTTCAAATATCCAACACTGAATGCTGGCCTAGATGGGATACTAAGCAAGTCCACAGATGATACAAAACTGGGAGGAGCTGTTTTTTTCCCTGGAAAGCAGGGAGGCCCTGCAGAGAGACAAATTACCAGAGTGGGCAATCACCAACTGTATAGAGCTCAACAAGGGAAACTGATGGGTTCTGTACATGGGATGGGGCAACCCTGGATGTATGGGCAGAGGGGGAATAAGGAATAAGGGGAATAAGAAAGCAGTGCCATAGAAAAGGACCTGGAGGTCCTGGTCCATGGCAAGGTGAATGTGAGCCAGCAGTGCCCTGGCAGCCAGGAGAGCCAACCCTGTCCTGGGGGCATCAGGCACAGTATGATCAGCTGGGCAAGGGGGGGGATTGTCCTGCTCTGCTGTGAGCTGGGGCAGCCTCACCTCCAGTGCTGGGGGCAGTTTGGGGTGCCACAATGTAAGAAAGATGTAAAGATATTACAGAGCTTCCAAAGGACAGCAATGAAGAAAAAGAACCTTGAGGGGAAGCTGTGTAAGGAGTGGCTGAAGTCACTTGGTCTGTTCAGCCTGGAGGAGACTGAGGGGAGACCCCACTGCAGTTACAACTTCTTGTGAGAGGAAGAGGAGGGGCTGACACTGATCTCTTTATAGTGACCAGTGACAGAACCCGAGGGGATGACCTGGAGTTGTGTCAGGGGAGGTTTAAGTGGATAATAGAAAAAGGTTCTCCTCCCAAAGGGTGGTTGGGCTGGAACAGGCTCCCCAGGGAAGTGGTCACAGCACCAACAGTGACACTGAGATAGTTCAAGAAGCATTTGGAAAATGCTCTTGGGAACATGGTGTGACTCTTGGGGATGGTGCTGTGCAGGGCCAGCAGCGGGACCCAAGGGTCGTTGTGCCTCCCTTCCAAGTCAACATATACTGTGATTTTGGATGTGCCTTTCATACAAAAGACTGTTTGGTATTTTATATTCACTGGCATGGAAATAGAAGCATAAAAGGTAAATTTACAATTTCACACATAATAGAAATTGTAGAATATTAGGCTTTTTGTAAATGTCTCAACAACATGGGGGGAAAGAGAGGTAGAGTCATAATACCTAATGCTTAATTATCTAATTATAATTACCAACTTGTGGTTTCATCTTGCCAACTGCAGAAGCACTGCCTTCACTGTTGTTAAATTTAATGGGAGCTGAGGCTGACCAGCAGCTCTCAGGAGTTCCCAAAATTGGTAGCACTGACCTCTTTGAACACACACTCTTGGTGCTTCATGATCAGCAAATGAGACTGCAATGGATGGGAGGAACTCACAGCCAAGAACTCACTGCCTAAAGCTGAGGAAAGAATTAGGGATGAGAATAATAATGAAAGGAGACATTCATGCCAAACCAAACACAAGGGGTTTAAAGCCAGAACAGTACCAGAAAGAATGACCTAAAAAGATCACAGGTCTACTCTCTGTCAGTGCAAAGATATTTTATCAGCTTTCTTCTTCAGCAGCTCTTAGTGACTCAATATATTAACTCATATGGCAGACACTACACTACAATAAAATATAACCAGTTGAAATTGTGGCAGATTGGAAACTTTCATTTAAAAATGTCCATGCTTGTCAACTCAATTAGATGAGAATTTACTGGCAAGACAAGCTAAGTAAATCTTGCCAAAATACAAGAAAAAAAGCAGACTCATCAGATAACTGTCTGAAGCAGGTACAGCTCACCAGGCTTGGCATTTCCCTCTGCTTAAATGTTACCTTCACTGCATCTGTATGTTACTATTGTCCCATCCCTGAACTGGCAACAAGTTCTGCTATTCCTGGTTGCCTGTTTTGCCATCTTGCTCCTCTTTGACAGTCTAAATCCTTTCTCTTTTTTTTCTGATGTGACAGTGGGATGCAGTGAGGTGTTCATTTTTTCCCATTTTTGCCTATCACCTAGCTGCCAGCCCAACTGCCTTATCACAATCACAGTATGCTCCAACAGCCAAAACTCACCAATATTGCACAGGTGTAGGAGGACAGACCACTACTATCAAAGATCTCTCCTGAAACACAGTGAACGGCCTTGTGTTGGTGTTTTGGTTTGAGTTTCTTTTGGAAACTTTATATACTAATAAAAATTGAGCTGCTATTATGTGATATACATCTAATTAAAATGTATGACAATGGCTGATGTATTTTACTGAAGTGGTTTTCTTTTCCCAGCAACAGGTTTGCCAGATGACAAAAGTTGTGGTTTCTCTGCTGTTGCAAGGAGCTCAGACCTGAGTACAGAGGGTGGGGTCAGCCCTGGACATCAACCCCCACCCCAGGAATGGCAGCATTTTCCACTAAGCTCTCATGCTCAAGGCTTTTTGCCAAACACTCAAGTCCAAGACAAATAGCCTATGTGGGTGTTTTGTGCAAAAAGATTACTGAAGTTCATTTTAGCTAGATGGATAAACCTTTTGAAATCTGGCTTGTTAGAATTAACTATAATATGTATCAGAATTAGCTGTTTATTGAAAAGGACTGAGAGGAATGTAGATTACCCATGAATCAGAATGACCTGATGATGAAGTACCAGCAGCTCTTGGTATATGCGCTCTCATCAATTCTCACAAAAAATGCAACCATTTATGAATAATTTTTTTTTTTTGATGACCATGTTCCTGTTCTGTCTTTCCTAAACATTTTGAATTTAAATTTTTTTCTAATATCTCTCTATTCCATAAGGCCTATTTTGGTGGCAGGGCTGAAATTTCCCTGTGGGTGAAAAACCTAAGTGACTCTAAATTGCACTTCGACTCCAGCTTTATGCGCCAGAGGAGGATTTTGATTTATTTTATTTTAATGTCAGAAGGAGACGCTCTAGTCTACTAACTGTTCCCATTCTTCCACAGGTTGCCACCAAAACACAGAACATTCCCAACTCATTTTCAGGTATTCTGTAACTTATTTTCACTGTTTTTCCATTCCAGCAGGGAAAGAAAAAAAAAAAAAAAAAAGAAGGGAAAAAAAAATGTAATTGTTCATAACTGCCCAAAAATCTGAAACTTGGAAAATGCAGTCTAGGATGTCACCTTGTATGATAAAACAGGGGAAGGAAAACCATGTGCAAAGTACAGCATCTCACGCATCAAAGGCATTTCCCTAAGGTATCGGACTACAGTTAAAAGTTTTACCTTTCCCACATGCAGTCAGTATTCTCCCTTTCTTTCTCTTGCCTAGGAGAATGGCTCTGTTTTCACTCTGAAAGTCATCTCCTACTTCAGTTAGCAACAAAACTAAAAGAAGTTGTGTTATTAAAGTGTACCACAGTCTACCTGGGTCTACAGCCATGATGAAAGTACAGCCTGGAGAACAACTCTGCCGTGTATTTCTATTGCACATGTCACTGCTCAGCCCTTCCTTCTTTCCTTCTTGGGATTGCCAATCATGCTGTTGGTTCATAGATGCTATTTACCACCAGGCAATGTCATTGGGGCACACTCAAATGAGTTGAGTCAAGATCACAGGCAGTGCAATCCACTAAACCACATTAATCCACAACTCCACTAAACCAATGTATCCTGTTACTCAGCATTATTTGATCAGATTTCACCCTGGCTGTGATAATATGGGTATTATATTTTTATTATTTTAAATAATTATTATTTTATTATGATTAATAAATGAGATAGATAAATAAATAACAAATAATATTATTTTATTATTTTATTAAAATATTATTTTGCTACCAGACAACATCTCTGCATTTCACTCATCATGCAGGGTACACACACTTCTAGAGCCAGAACAATAGGATTCTGGGACGTTAGCCTGTGTAGCCTAAGACTTGGGCTGAGAAACACCTAACTCCACATCACAGCTCAAAGCAACCAGAAGACTGTAAAAAGTTAAACATCATCATGTTTAATGATGACTCAGGCTTCATTTGATCCAACAGTGATAGAACTAAAACCTGGCAAAATTTGGTCTTGATTGATTAATATGGTGTTGACAGCATCCTAATGGGTGTTATTAGAAACTTGACAATTCTTAGTGTTTATGGAACACCTCTATGGGATTTGCAGAATTACTCATTCTGCACACATCCTAATTACAGAAACATGCCAGAAATACCTTAACAAAATGAAAAAGCACTTTCAGGTAAAACTGTCCAGTTTTTGTAAGGTAAACGCAGCTGTAATCCATCCTATTGATCAAAGCATATAAAAATTGAACAGATAAAATAATGGAAATAGAACAATCTGTGAAATAACAGCTTTTTAAATAAACACCACCCATTCTGTCTTCTCTGGGTCTTATAGGAACACAAAAGGGAAATTGCATAATTAATATTAATATAAACCATATTCATAAATGGATTAAAATTAAAGCTGAATGATCAGTTTTAATTCTGAAAATACCTAAATCTGATCGGTTTACTTTTCAGTAATTAAATACTGCTATAATAATAATAATAATAATTTTAAAAATACATATTGGTTTAATTTTATTTATTGTAACACTATCTAGAGGTTACTTTTTTGCAGCAGTGACCATCAAAACCCCGCTCCTAGAATAGCAACAGCAACCATTATATCTTGTAAAGTAAATATTTCCAATTAATCAACTGCAATTGTATCAAGATACACATCACATGTTGAAAAACAGACAGGAATTTGGCATGTGTTTCCCTTGCCCAGCCATGAACAGCAACCAATGCAGCACATGGTTGATGTCACCCTGTGTGCTGTCCCTGTCCCCCCATCATGGTGGCTTTCAGCCCTGTAAGAACTGGTTGCTAATGGGTCTGTTTCGCAACTTTTCCTTCAAAAGCTCCTTTCTGTTACACTCCCAGCATCTGTTTCTTCCCCCACAGAAGCTGCTTAACCTGGGTGCATAATGCTCTTTTACAGAGACACCAAGGCCTGATCCAGCAGCCACTGAAGTCTTAATAGACTTCAGGAGGGCTAAACAAGCCAAAGTAAGGGATATAGGGAAGACAGACAGGTTGTACTGACAGGTTTTTCTAGAGCCTGTTAGAAGTGCATCAAGAGGCACAGTGACAGAAGGACCAGGGCTATCAGTTGTGTAAATCCATGTGTGTTTGCTGTTTGCATTGCAGCAAGCAGCAGGTTGTTACAGCCTCTGTGGTTTCTCTCCTCTATGCCACCACTAACCTCATTATTCACTTCTTGCTCTCAGAGAGAAATCTTACTTCATCCCATTGTATTTCTGGAGGCAGATCCTGCAAAATTTCCACATGGCATTACTGGACAGTGGATCAGGCTCTTACACAGATGAGAAGCAGACGAGTCAGGTGATTTTTACATGCAGACTTTCATCCACCTGTGTATAACTCGAGAATTTTTAACCAAATATCCACGTTAAATTGCTTTTGGGTCATGCTGCAGGTCTCCTAGCACTTAGGGCTACACAGTGGGAAACGAATCTTTATTTTTGGATTTGACATCTGACCAGTCATTTTGCTGCACAACCTCTCTTTGTTTATGGTTGTAAAGCTGGAATTGTTACCTCATTTTAAGACTCGTCACCTGAAGCAGTACAAGATTTAGGATATGAGCAAGTCAACCACAAGCAGCTGGGGCACAGCCCTCAGCTCAGACTTGATAACTGACTGTATACGTGCTTCTAGACTGTTGCAAAGAAGAAACGAAACTCACAGTGGATTTAAGCCACTTCCTGGGTAACTTGAGCATATTTGGTTTTCACATGCATGAGACCTACCTACAGACATGCCTCAGCAGAGAGGTGGTGAGTTTAAAGAGCTAACTCTGTCAATCGATGCAAATGTGAGATGTTTGGGATAGGTCTGTGTTTAAAAAAACTTGTGTGATGAGCCTCAGTCCATTACTGATGCTATCAGGCACCAAAGTGATAAACATTATAAAGTCTATAAGACATTAGTATTCTGGTGTTGTAGACATAATTGTAACAAGACCTTTTTACTGGCAAGGGTTATTCATTAAGATCTGAAAAACATTTGGAGGTCCCTGTAAGAAAGGAGTTAAAGAAATGCAAAAGTGTTGCTTTGGTGCTGTGTTATTTATCAGCTGTCTGGTTAGCATTTGTGCTCAGTCCGCAGGTTTCACATGTAAATCAAATGCAATGACTCTATGACAACTCACAAGATTTACACAGATGGGACCTGACCAGCCCTCTCTGAAGTCACCGGAGGTGGTCTGGGTTCCCTAATGATTGCAAATAGGAGGCACAAACATAAATATAATTTACTTTTATAAAACTTTTAATTAGGTTAATAAAATCTCTCGGCATAAAAGCCTATAGCTCATAAAAACTCAGACCCTGTGCATAGCAGAGCTGATGTGGGTCAGGATAATAGCCACAAAGAATTGCATTACCGTGCTAATACAATAGGGAAGTCTCCTGCCTCTCTTTTGAATAACCTCTTATGCAAATTTCAAGTGTTGACCATGACACCAGACCTTCATAGGGCACCGAGCTGTGTTTCCCTGTGCTTACAATATATTTGATTTCAATGCAAAACTGCAAACTCATCAAAACCACACCTTTCTACCAGCATTCAATTATTTAAATATAGAATATACTCAATGGGGGGGGTTGCCTCTGAGTCTTGTATAAAGTACTTCAGTCAAGCTTACAAATAATACAATATGAAAAGGACAAAAATCTAAGTGAGGGGAAATTTTAGTCATTGGGATCCTTTTTACCTATTAGTTTCCACCACTCCTCACCCTTTACCACTTGTCAAAAATATTAATTCTAAAATGCATTTAAGCATGCAAATATATATATATATATATACATATATATACACACAAATTGTCTCTATAATAATGAAACTTTACTATTCTTGAATTCAAAGATAGGTTTATTTATAATTTGGGTCATTAGGTGCCCACTTGCTAAATTTTTTGACCACATGCTAAAGATTTAAACTATGCAAAATTTCATTATTTTTTGCCCAATTACAATGTCTTTGCTTTCACATGCACATAGAGATGGACTATTTATAAATATACAGGTATTTAATATTATTTGTTAAATACTATCCACAAAATCAAAGAATAATACACATATAAGGATATTCCATATAAAATACACATAAATGCTGCTAACAAAGCATTTTGTTATTTCATGTGCCATATTCCAGGCTCAGTTTTTAGAAATCACAATGCCAAGGAAATGGTAAACAACATGAGATTGGTTTCAATCACTTTCCCTTCCAACAGACAAAAGTTTATTTGTCTTGTACAACAGGACTTGTGCTAAACATATGGAACAATTTTACTCTTCTTCAGGAGTAACGAATTATTCCTAAGTGTCTCTAGAAAAACCTCCCAAAATATAGTATTTACAGAAGAGATGCATCCAGTTTTATGTTCAAAAGTGTGATATATTGAAAATGAGAGCAAATTTAATTCTTGGAAGGTGTATATGCTCTCACGCCCATACACCTTTTTCCCCTTCAAAATCTAAAAAGAATTACCAACTTTGTGGTTCCACTTCAGCACTATTAGCATCTCTCTCTGTGCTGTCCCACCCAGAAAGGCTCTGAGGGATTAACAGGCTCTGCCATCCCAGCTGTGATTGCACTGCACTCCTGATTGCCACAGCCCAGCCTTCCAGGACAGCGATCCATCCCTCTGACACCCACTGGCTAGAGGGTGTGGAGGTTTACCATGACTCCCCAAAGGCAGGATATGACCAGATCTGCGTGTCCACACAGACTGCAGCTCAGGGGGATGTTCAATGGGTCCAGGGTATTCCTCCTCCTGGCTAAAACACTCCCTGCTTCAACAGGAATGAACTGGAACAGTTCAACAGGAACTCCTGGCTTCATCCGAGGAGTGGGAATCCACGTCCTCTGCGGTGAGGGTTTTACACCTCCACCAGTCATCCCTGGGGCCTTGTTCCCCTCTGCTCCCAGTACCTGGCCACATCCAGGAGCCCTGTCTCTCTCTCCCTCTCATCCCAAGGAGGGGCACTCTGCAGGACCCAGAGCCAGCCGTGTTTGGACAAACCTCACACCCACTTTGAGCTGGATGCTGTTCCCTTCAGACCTGTCTCAGAGCTGGTCGAGTCAGAGGGAAAATCTCCCCAAATTCAGTGGCTTTGAGGTTGGATTCCAGACCCCAGACGAGTTTGGCTTCAGAGGAGCCTGGAGTCTAGGATATAAATCTATGTCTTTGTTGCAGACCTAACTGTAATTTGATTCCAGTAGTCATGAATAGGACATAAGAAATGTGGAAATATGTGTACATGTGCCCTGTTCAAACAGTGGGTGCCATTAGAAAGCATAATAGTGTTCCGGGCTATTGATTTTACCACAGTATTTCCTTGCTTGGTCTGTTTTCCACTCTGAGATATTTGCACCATGCCATGGTAAATGTTGTTCTTAACAGAGTTCACTGCAGTCTTATTTGAGAAACTATGTGAACGATGTGGAGTTCTCTCACAGTACTGGGTTGTCAGTTGTGCTGTCTGATGCTCTATTTGAAAAAATAGACAGAAACAGCCAAATGGAACACAAAGCTGAATTGAGATAAAATATATATACTAAAAATACCAAACAGCAATGCTTCATGAAGTTTAGATACTAATGATATTAAATAGGGGATTTTATTCATAGGTAAAGTTCATGTTTTTATTACATTTATCTGGAACAGAAACAGACATCCAGACCTCATTTATCTTCCAAAACAAATACAGCTTAAGTCGTAAGATGTGCTCTTTTTTATGCCACTTTTCAATTATTCAGGTATTTTGCTAAGAGATTTCGCTTATTCCACTCTAGGCTAGTAGGGGAAAGCAAGGGGGATGGAGAGTAAGGGGAAGAGAAAAGGAATTCATGTAAACCAGCAAGCTGAACATGCTCATGAATTACAACCAACATAATTAAACATAGATCAGCTGTCATAGTAAAGTCCAATTTTCATTTAAATGAAATTTGTATCATTTTTGTCCTTGGCATAAGGTGGACCAAAATTAAGTTTAAAACACACTGATATGAATTGACCTATCTCCCTTTTTTTGCATCTGAGTTCTTAATTACAACTTACAACAGCTAAGTATTAGCTGTGTAGTATTTTACCAAATACTTACAGCATGTGATGGAAAGCAGGCAAATAAAATATTAGTGAAACTTAACAAAAGCAGATATATTTAGTGATTTCTTCTCATCCTGAATAGGTTCAGTGGATGCTCTGTGGAGTCCGCCATATGTTTGGCACTAAGGTGTATTTCTTTTATGACTTTAAGATGGAATAAACTGTGATTGCAGTAAACTAACAAGTGACATGCAGCTAAACCACACTTCAGACATGTTGGATTAGACTTCAAAATTGGGTGAAATAATGACGTTAAGAAGTAGGGTACAACAAGGACAAGGGTAAAGTCAGGTTTAGGAATACTCACCTGGAGTAAGGTGACATAGCAAAATGCAAACAATATATACAAAAGAGTGTCATCTACATGGCACAAAGGTAATATACAACCAAAAAATGGAATATTGTATCAACTTGAAGATATAAAGTTATTGAAGAGACTCTGGGACAGGGCAGTGAAAAACAGTGGAGAGTCAGAAAATGACATTACAAAGAAGAATGGAATCACCTGTTTGCCACCTGTTTGCTATAAGGCAAAAAATATTGAGCTGGAAAATATTAACTGTGAATTTTGTTATCTAAAGAGATGGTTGGCAATTCCTAAGAACAGGTCAGATGTAGATGACAAGTCCAGTTTAGGTACAGTTTATTCTGGCCTGGGAAACAAAGAGAGATCTGGGTTTTTTAGTTCTCTTTCCCACTTATTTCATAAAAATGTACATTAAAATTCCATTACAGTTAAGATAGAAGGAGCTTAAATGAGAACATTCACCCATCTACAATAACATTCACAGGAATCCCTTGATGGAATAATTTTCATGGATATCTCTGACAAATAAGACCTTGTGTCTTTCCTGAAAAACAATATTCCAGTTGGGCTCCCAGGAAAACAAAGGACTGGGCTATTCAGAAGCCAATATAACTGGGAAAGAAAAATTCAGACTGTTGCAGAAAATTAGCTGCAGGCATACATTTTAACTAAGGCTGCAGAGAGTTGTCTCTGAGAGATTTATCATTCTAAATTACCATTGAATCTACACAGGAAATAAATCTTCATAGGTATCTATCCACTTGGAACAGTAAAGGAAAAAAGTTAAAAATAAAATTAGCTGTCCTGTCCAGGATGTATTTTAGCATTTTTTCTTGTATAGACTTCAGTAAAGATTTTGCTTGTAATGGGTAGTTGATGATAGCAGATATTTTATGACTTATTTCTGGGAGTTTTATTTTACTCTGGTTTTTGTGGTTGTGGGTTTTGGTTTTTTTGGTTTTTTGTTTTTTTTCAAATGGGATCAGCCAAAATCTCAATATTTTTACCTTAAATTCAAGGATTTTCAAGTATTGAATTATAAATGTAAAAAATATTTTAAGTTTTCAGATGTTAGATTTTTTTGTCCTACAAGAAGTTATCTGAAAATACGTGTCTTTCTTTGAATGGGTTCATCAAAAAATCCAACTTTCCCAGTTGCAAACACGTGTTCAAATTCGGTGAGTTTAGCATGATTCCATAGTATAACACTTTTTAATTCATTGCAGCACTATGGTTTCTTGACATTTAGGAGTTATAGGTATTGATTATTCACTGGACTTAACTATGTCAACAGTCACTAATCCTTCACAGAGTGTGTAAAAAGAAGCATATAAATTATCTACAAATAATGAATTATAAATTCACTTATAATTTCAATTGGATTGCAAAACGTACCAAGAAATTAACCAAAAAGTGCTTGATTTCTGCCTTGTATCATCTGGGGAAAGAGACAGTGTCAGAACATATGTCATTGAGGAGTTGCCATCTCCACACTGATATGAGCCACAAAGTTAATACCGGCTGTTTGGACCACCAGGCACTTACTGGGCTCCTCAGCTTTATCATAGCTGGAAAGTTATTGTTCAAATATAAAAGGAGACTAGTTCTCACTTCAGCAAGTTCCCAGAGCTATTTTCCCTATTGGGAAACGCTGTTGACTTGGAAGAAGGATATAGAGTGGTTGAAGAAATTCCAGAATAGGGAAATAAGAACCAGAAAGGATTTCTAAAAGCAAACTGGAAATCCTGTCAATGTCCACTGATGCTAAAATGAGAGGACAGCCCAAAGCAGAAGCTTGGTACTGCTCAGGGATTTGAGGCTGGTGGGAAAACAGAAGAGGAATACCTTGCAGAGTTCAGTGAATGCCCTCACAAAGCATCTTTAGAGGAAACAGCTGGCTCTGTAAGCAAGATATAATATATCCTGCAATGAATATATACATTGTTAGGAAGAAGAAAAAGTGTGGCATAAAGAACGAGAAGTGAAAGGTAAGAACAGTTTAAGAGAAAAATTGAAGCAGAAAATTAAAAAAATAAGGGGAAGAATTTCAGAATATTGTTGTGACCACAGCAACAGCAGCACAGATCTGATATTATGGTAACACCCAAATCATGTCAAGAGATGTCTACTAGTGATCAACTACTGTAATGAGGTAAATTTTGCATTTATTTGGAATCTCTTGCAAATGCCAGCATGTTCCACCTGCTTGCCACCATAGTGACATAAAATATTGCAGAATATCTGAATTTAAAATCTCCCCCTGTTCACTTCCAGCTGCAGTTCAATCTGACATTCAAGACATGCTTCAAAAGGGACCTCACCAAATGAGATGCCACTTTCTTTTCTGTACAATACTTGATGAATGGATCCTTGCTTGAAAACTCTTGATCTCAGTTCACAAGAATACTTTCTGAGGGACCTATGGCAGGTCATTTTGAAGGCCAGTTCTCAAGTTTCAGGTCCTGATTCTTCCACAATTCAGGTCAGTTCAGAATTTTTTTTTTTTTTTTTCAGATTCTCTCTTATCTTTTAAGATTACCTGCCTCCTCTTTCTGGACAAGTGAATTATTAGAATGTCTGTGAGGTCCTTAATGTTTAAGAACTTGAATGGTTCACTTGAGAGAAGTATCAAAATCTCCCAACTGGGTTTGAAATTCAAAGACATAAGGCTTGGAAAAGTGCTCTAATTATGGTGAAATTTCTAACACTTGATCAGTATGTCTTAGTTAGAACAACGTTTTTTAATCTCATAAAAATTTAACATCCTTACTCCATGGATAGTTTATGGTAAATAATATTTTTCAAGGTTAGCAAAAAGCTTCTGTTTAGCTGGTACAGCAAGTGTCTCTATAAATCAGTCCAATAAGCAATTACTAATCTTCCATGTCTGTAGGTTTGGTGGAGAAATGTCCATTAACAGCCACCAAACACTTCTAAAATGCAAATCCACTGCTATCCAATAGTAACATCCAATGGTAGAGCTGTATTTCATACAGGCAAATCAGAATCAACTTACATGAATGTTCAAAGCAAAAGTCATGCATAATCCACTACAGCAAAATTATTATCAGAGTCAGTGGGTTCCACAAAGAAGAAAGCAAAAAGTAGTTATAAACTCCACAGAAAGTGGAAATGCAGGCATTGTTACACAGACCTCTAATCTCTTGTGCAGCACTATATTGTGGACAGCAAAAAATGCCTTCTTGACCTCTCCAAGTGACCAACTTATACTCTGAAGCCTGAGAGCTGATCTGTATCTATTCCAAATTAAGTGGAATAGAAAGAAGCATGAGACTAAAACATAAAGAAATAACACTATAGAAAACAGAAAGTACCTTATTCATCAGCACAAGAAGGGATGCCATTTGCTGGCAAAAGAGATATCTTCCTTTCATCAATACACCTGTGCCTATTTAAATATCAAAAGTATTTCAGAACTCTCAGTGAAAATAATCTCTGCAGGTACTGGTCCAAAGCCTACAGAGATCAATGGGAATACCTCCCTCCAGTGCAGTAGACTCCAGATCAAGCCCTTCCTCTATAGCAAAGATTCCCTCCATCACAAGGCTGCAACATCCCCATCTCCCATCCCCTCACAGTACACTCATGCTCTGTTTTGAGTTTCACAGAAAAACAACACAGATCAACCTAAGTGGGAGTGCCCTTTCAGATGGGGATATATATGCAAAATCACACCAGCTTTATTCGATGTTAAGATAAGAGGCTTTGTGACCTACAATCCAATGCACTATATGTGATCATCATGTGGTATAATTTTACAGCATCTTTTCAGATCTACTGAACTTCTGTTATTTCCAAAGTGTTAAAAATACTCGGTTTGCTAACATAAATGATTACAATTGACAGTGCATTGTCAATCTATTGCAAAGCTGATTTAATTAAGAGTGCCAAGGGGCATCATTTGGGGCCAGGTATCTAAGCTGCAATTTTTTTTTGATCTCAACCTCTCCCTATAGGACCGTCCACACTGGCACCAAAGGCTGGAGGGCAAGAGAACAAAGGGAATTTTATGTGTCTGAATTCAAATTCTTTCCCTTTGAAATGAAGCGTCCAGAATGGGCAATAAAACTGTGAAAATGGATTTCTGGCCGCATTTGATGTTAAGCCTTTAGTGTCAAGAGCCAGGTCTTTTTTTCTCTCTCTTTCTTTTAGGTTTTCTTTTTTTATCCCCTGAATGGTCTTGTGGGGAATTTGTCCTATAAATTATTTCTTGCAGTTTGTATGCATACAGTATGGCCTTGTCTCATAGTTAGAACTCAAAATTAGGCTATTTTGTGTGTATGTGTTTTAATTAACTTGTGTTCCCAGTAAAATTGTGATAGAAAACACTGTGCTAAAGAGGCTCATTTCATGTGGCTTTTTTTCCCCCTATCAGCCCATGTGGGAAACCTGAATGTTTATTAAGCACTTGTGTGGAAAGAGTGACTTTCACTCTGGTCTTCCTTTTTCATACCCAGGCCTCATAATCCTTTGTATCACGTCTTCCATTCCCATAGTAGGATATTGCAAGGCAATAAGAAAAGCAGAGGATTAGGCCCACTTAGACTGATCATGCAGAGGGATCTATTATAATAACAACAAATATTATTACAACCATTTTATCTTTAATAGCTGGCCACTGATGGAAGGGCGAGGGGGCGAACGAGAGACAGAGAAATGAAAGGAGTCTTGGCATATCGAAATGATGTTTTTCCTAAGCTTTGATTGTGTATGAAAATTGTTCTTTAAGTATTTATTTTTAACAAAATCCGTTGGCAATACCTTATTAAAACTGGCTAAATTAATTGAAATTTTTACACACCACTTAAGTAGTGTATTCTTCCTGTCTGAAGAAA
The DNA here is from genome assembly GCA_013398615.1 of Brachypodius melanocephalos. Classification (NCBI taxonomy): domain Eukaryota; kingdom Metazoa; phylum Chordata; class Aves; order Passeriformes; family Pycnonotidae; genus Brachypodius; species Brachypodius melanocephalos. Next base: position 37,515,403 of record VZSR01000520.1, read on the forward strand.
AACAATTGTGCACATGCACGGCTGGTTCATGTGTTGATGCAGTTTAATAGCAAAACATCTTTTTTAATAAAATCATTAGCAGTTCACTGTCCATTTCTTTGCAGATTATGGTTTTATGACACAAGATTACAAGGAATATCAACTGTTTTTCTACCCTGGAAAGTACAGGTGTTGAAACAAAAATTTAGTCCCACAAGTACATGGAGTTTCTTTTATCAGGAGTCAGACTCACAGGTTTTCTAATAAAACAGGTTTTCTAAGGATAATAAATGTTTAAAAACCTCATAACCATACGTTAAAGAACATTCTGCCACTGTTAAGTAGAATTATTGAAAATACCCAAACCCAGACTCAAAAACCAAAATAAAAATTTTCTCTTTGGTGGATTCATGAGTTTCATGATTTCTAGTCCTACATTTCTCCTCTTTCAGCCCCTCCTTTTTTTTCTGATATCCTTTCCTTGTAGTTTTCTTTCTTCAGGCCTCCCTCAGGCTTTCTGCCATCTATCCAGACTTATTCCCTTTTCCATTGACTCTGGTACATTCTGATCTTTTTTCTTTTGCTTTACACACCACAGTTGGTTCATTTTTCCTCCTTTCTCACATATGGTTTTCCTGTGCTTTTTCTGGTCCTTATCTATGTTTCTAATTCTCTGTCTTCTGTATTTTTAAGGTTTTCAGACTGTCATATATATACCCGTGCAAAATTGCAGTCAAAAGACTTCTTCAAGGATTCATTTCAATCAGTATCTGAAGCCAAGAGATTTACACTCACAAACAGATACACCAGTGTCTATCATAACAGAATAAGGGCCAGAATGCTTCAAATGAAATTATTAAAAAATAGATAATTTCATACTTTAATATTTATTGCTTTACAGAATTACAGAATGGGTCAGGTTGGAAGGGACCACACTGGGTCATCTGGTCCAACCTCCCTGCTCAAGCAGTCATCCTAGCACACATGGCACAGGATTGCATCCAGACAGTTCTGGAGTATCTCCAGTGAGGGAAACTCCTTAATCTCTCTGGACATTTGGTTCCAGTGCTCAATCGTTGTGCAGTAAAGATATTCTTCCTCATATTCAGGTGGAATTTCCCAGCATCAGTTGCTTCTTGCCCTATTGCCTGGCACCATCAAGAAGAGCCTGGCTCTGTCTTCTTGTCACCTTCCCTCAAGGATTTACAGACATTGATGAGGGCCCCTCTCAGCCAACTCTCTCAGCCTTTCCTCATAAGTGAGATGCTTCAGAACCTTTGTAATCTTTGCTCTCCTCTGCCCACTCACCAGCAAGTTAGTAACAGTACTGAGAATCCTTGCTGATCTCTCCTAACCTTGGTCCTTAATGACTTTTATGTAGGGCCACAATACTATTCTATGGAAAACGTGGTCTATCCCAGCACAAAAGAAAAAGTGTAAATATAATTTTCAGGCAAATTGTATTTTTTCTGATCTATTTAGTTCTCAAAGGAACTCATCTAGAGCTACTCCATGTAACTCCAGTAGTGCCCTGAAATTCATGCTTTTGTTGAATTTCAAGACAGTGTGTTTGAAATCCACAAGGAAATGTTTGACAAACTATGAGGAGGGGAATTTTTGAATATTTACCACCCTGACTTTGTTTACAATAGATTGTATGATATCACTGAGAGCAATACCCTTCCTTTTTTCCTGATTGTAAGAATAGAACCAATCTCTCACACACTCAACATTCAAAGGTATGCCTTGTATAAATAAGTTGCCAAAGCCTGGGAAGTCTTAAGACATTTTGGGATACTTGTGGGAGAGTGTAGAGGTCACGTCTCGACCTGTAAAGCCAGTGAACAGCCCCACACCCCCCCCAGAGCCAGTATCCCAGTCTGGAAGAGCTGCCAATCATTGGCAAACCACAGGAAATGCCCCACACTCCATCTCTGGAGTTCCTAACCCAGCTCCTGAGTGGCTAAATGGCTGTAATTCTCACCTGGGAGGAGGTTGAGGGGTATTTAGGGCTGAGCAGGAGGTCAGCACCTCTCTTAACCCTACCTTCTCCTGGAGTTCCTGTCTGAACACTGCTGGAACCCAGGAGCTGGTAACTATATGTGTGGTTTTTTCATATATCTTTTCTTTCTTTCTGTCTTCTTCTTCTTCCCTCTTCTTGGGACATTTTGAGTAACTTAAGATCAAATGGGTTTAAAATTTGCAAAGTTAATGGTCCAAGTTAATGCTGTGACAAGTTTTTTATGTTGACTGGATGTTGTACTAAACCTTTTGCCAAAGTTTCCCTGATTTTTCTGAAGTTTGCCAGTAAACTTTTGTCTTGTTTTGACCTCTTGAGGATATCTCATTGACATTACTACCACACATTTAACCCAGAGTACATGAACCACTGTAAGCTCTTTCAGTGAGTTGATTGGGACCTTACATAATTATGTGTATTGGATATTAGCACAATTGGGTATTAGTATTGGATATTATTTCGCTTAAGACCTCCTGTAGTTTAGATCTGGGGTTTTTTTATATAAATAAAACCTTGCACTGCTTCTCTTTGATCACCATCTCCACACTCATCTCTGGGAAACAAAAAAATGTAGAACTGAGCCAGACCTGCTCAAATCCCCTTCTTCATTCACCAATTTAGTTACATGTATGAATGCTACAGCTTTGATTTAGTGACCAGATCCTACATCCTTCAAGTTAAGCATCTGTGAAAAAGCTTTGTTAAAACATAATTTTTACAAAACAATGAAAGCTATAGTAAAGCAGATTATTAACAGAGGAATCAAAAATGGAAGGAGGTACCTTTTTTACTTGTATATACAGGTCAGTTGATCCAGATTTGCCAAATATATTTTGGTACAAAAATATACTTTGCATGTATATCTATGCAAAATCCAATAATCTTCCATTTAATTCAGCTGTATAAGTAAAATACTATGTCATCTGATTTACAAAAATCCCAGTTAGACACAAGAACTTAGGAATTCTCATCTCCACTGCAGCTTTTAGAACAGAAAAACAAGTTCCTACGAACACTCAAATTGATCTTAACATTTTTCAGACACACAAAAACAAAAGAAACATAGCAAAACCTTTCACACAAAATATTCCAGTTTCACAGACACTCTGTGAAACAGAAAACAGGAACATGTCAGATATTACACATGGCTATACCAAAACCTCAGCCAGCATTCATGGACTACATCTGTTAGCCAGGCAATGCTCTGTCCTGTCCAAGATGTGGTCAGCTTTTGACTTAAGATTTGCTGAAACGAGTTTCCCAGGATCCACTGCAGCCCTACAGCCTCAGGCTTTGATAATGTGAGGTTTTGGAAACTGAACAGCATAGGGCTTGGCCTGTAAGTGGAGAGGAGAATCCAAGGAGAAGCCAAAGCACTGCAAAATGTTTGGCTGCTTTTCAGTTCATAGTGGTTTATACCTTCATGCTGAGATGGGCAAGATGTTTCTCTGAGGGCCCTGGCAATGTGTCCATGATCTGTGGTTCCTCCATCCTGACCACAGCAGGGCACTGGAGATTCTTCATTGCTGGTTTGCATTTTATAGCTTTCTCACCCCACCCAGACTTGTAACCAAATTAAAATGGGAAATGAGTGAACAAAGATGCTATTATTTAATCTGGGTCACATCTTCCTGAACTTAATGCAGGAATTTGTTATTCAGAGTCTACCATGCTCACATAGGGCTGCGTGTTCACCTGCACCTCAGTGATGGGTACAGTTTTCTGTTAGTGCAGCTTAGGAATGAATCACTAGATATTATTTGTCACTAAAATATGCTTTTCACTATAAATATTATGGGCATGCTTTTTTTGCTTACAGTTGGCCCCAACATGAATTCTCAGAAACAAACACTTCCTTTTCATTCCTCCTGCATGTGTTAAAGGTCATCTTGTAGTAGTTCAGTACCAAAGAAGTAGTATGTACACTAAAACTGTGAGGTACACAATAGTTCCCACGAGCTTTCTGGATTCCCTTTTGCTTCCCCCACACACTCAAGCAATCACAAGTTCTACTATCATATCACAAGTTATGCAATATCAGATTTTTATGTTTTCCTTGGGAGTTCACTGTGTTTGATCAAGACACTAGGTGAGAATCTGTTTTCATTTTTCTGAAAACTTGAAATTATGACCCACTTATTACGCAAAATTCATAAGAAACAAGGTAAGAAATTAAAAATAAATTAATGTATTAATTAATATCTACATTTATTATTTTTAAAACCAGTTTAGAGGTTTGATTTTTCAAGGGATTTATTTTGAGGAAAAAGAAATGAGCATCAGCAGGGAATAAACATAATTTTTAAACAGTAAGTGATGTGTATGACCTCTGTTCAGCCACATGACAGTCACTCTGCTGCTGTAAGAAAAAAAAAAAAGATTCTAGCAGAGAATGCATTATATAGCATAAATTCTTTTCAATTCTTGCTACCCAGGTTGTCACTAACTCAGAACCCACTCAGCCTTAATTCTCTGTAACAATCCCAAAGTGTTCTGTATTCCAGTAACATATAGCAAAGCCTCTTTAGCACTTTGAAACTCTCAACAGGGCTTTAATCAGGAAGGAGAATCTTAAAGATTTCAGGCAGGGATGCTCTCAGACCTTCACACAGCCACAGGTCCTGTATCCCTCAGAGGTGCCCACGGGGGATGAACCCTGTGTGCTGTAGGCTGCTGTGACACGCTGCAGCAGGTGGCAGGTGCACCAGCAGATGAACTCTACCAGATGTGGTCAGGATTGTAGTAAACCACACAAAGTAAGGGGTTTTTTCATTTTTTTTCCAGAGGCCTTTGCAGCAAACCCACAAGTTTTTTGGAGGTAACTTCACAGGTTTCAACTTGCTGGATAAATTGTAATGGTAATTCACTGCTGGTATTGCAACGGTAGTTATTTCCAGTTTTGAGCTAATTTCATTTCTTTTCTCTCTTTCAAAAGTGTCTGAAAGTGAAAAATAATACTCGATTATTAGTTAGATACATTTGGGTATAAAACTTCAGAGGAGAGAGAGTAATGATGAAAACATAATAGTCAAAGTGTCCTTTTAGATTTATTACTTCTTATTATTGTGAATATTTTTCAAATTTTAGAATGCATGCCATAAAGAAAATTCAGGTGAAGCCTTCAGGTTTTAGCATTCTATTTATTTAATAATAGTTCCATTTAATGTCCATAAACAGCAGATGCAATTTTAGTGAAATCCATAAGCAATAAAGCTATTCATATTCAAATTCATGTATCTTGACTCATTATTATCAGTTCTGGTTCTTATGATTATTTAGTTTCATTACAACAGTAAGTGCTAAGTGCTTTCTAAATTAAGATTCATGATAGTAATTCCAGCCATGCTGAAAAAAACACCATTTTTACCTTGTTATAAAATATCCTGTTTGGTTTTTTTTTTAATAAAATCTTGTGCTAGAAAAAAAAAATTAAAAATAAAAACTTTCTTGATAATTCCAGTAAGAATTTTCTCAAAGGTTTGATAGCATGATATTTATAGGAAAGATATATTTACACATCTACAGAATTTGTTGATTGGTGAACCTCAGAAAGTGCAGCTAAGATTATTGCTTACTTATCATTCCAAGGTGTGCTTCACAATTATTAGAAGTTAAATTTTCCTTTTAAGCTATGCTATGACTGAATACAAAAGAAAGGTTTTATTAAAAAAAGGCCTTGTAAAATCATGGTTCATGTCTATTACTTGGGCTAAGTAAGAAAAGGACTATGGGAAAGAGATTGAATTAGGGTAGAAAAACATGTTACATAACCATTGTGTGTTCACACCGTGGTGTATGGTGTATTGGTTGAATTGTGTTATGATTTAAAAGGATGTAACTGATTAGATAACCATCTAATGGCTTTTAAAGCCTGTTTTTTTTAGAAAGAGGTGGCTCTCCTTTGCACCTGCCTGGGGAATTTATGTCACTTCAGACCCTCACCTCACAGCTGGTGCCTGAAATGACCTAATGGCCAAATCCAAAATCCAAGTAAGTGCTAGATTTTGGATTTGATGGAGAAAGCCATTACACCTTTTCACAGGCACCACACTCTGTTCCAGACACACAGCAAAATCCAGGAAAGGGTACATGAATAAAGTACAGCCATATTCCAAATGTTTGGGATTTTTTGTTCTGTCTCCTTTTTCTGATTAATATTTGCTTATCACCCTCTCTGATTAAATTGTACCAAAAAAGGCACACGCAGGGAAAGCCATGCCCACCTTGCAAAGCTTTGCATGGTGGACTGTCGTCTGGGATTGAGCACACACCATACACACCTCATTAAAATCGGTGTGGAGCCTTTGAGGAGAACTATTTTGTATTCAGTCATAGCATTGCTCCACTTTACCTGTTTATGTGATCAAGTTTGTTGGGCACAGACAATTTATGGGGAAACTTCAAGAGCAAGGCTTGGAGAACTTCATGATTAAACTGCAATGAAGCTTTTTCTTCCAAAAGTCAAGCCTCCTATTTAGAGAAGGGAGGAAGGGACTTGAATTTTGGCTCTGGAGTGGTATTTTTATGGATGGTTTCATAAAGAGACACACAAAGGATTAAAAGCTAATTGTGTCAGAGAACTGATGAGCTTTTGTAAAAATAGACAATATTTGGATTCAAATATTTGTGACAGATATTTACTGCATCACAATGCATTGTCTTTCCAGCCAGAACTTTTTCAACTGAATGAGTATGCAGACTGGAATCAATCAATTAACAATTTCCTTCATGTGAGCCACAGAACACATGTCTCCAAATCTGTAGCTAGATCTGGAGATCCAGAGTGGACTCTCTGAACTCAGCCAGTGGTTAATCCACACAGAGGCTCTTTCCTCAGTGGGGTTTCAGAATGTCAGTAACTTCTTTCTATCCTGCACAGCTATCAGTTTTCACAAAATCCAAAAGAACTTGCTATACTGGAGATCTTTTTCTGCTACCCTTGCTTGAGTTTAACCAGCATGTTCTAAATGTACTGATGTATTGATCACACATGCACATGGTGCAATCATAATTATTTCTTTTCCTCAGCAAACCAGGCTAAGACCCACGGAGGAAGAGCCTCTGAGACTCTTCCAGACCTCCAGCATTAAGTGCAGCATTGCCTCTTAATGTGTACAACATTCATTGTTTTGTCCAGGCCAATTCCAAATGACATCATTGATTTGTGAGAAGAGTAACTAGTAATTAGTTGTTTTTTAACGGTCATGCCATTTGACATATTAAATGTTGTACATTACTTAAACAATAGGGTAGAAATATCAATAGTCTGGTGCCACTGTGTATGGCTCCTTTCCATTAGAGTGCATATATGTGTGTGGCTGTGAGTAGTGAGTTATAGGGGATTGTTTCTCCATGATATATCTGGTGAAGTCAGCATTAACTTCTTGTACAGTAGATCTCTAGGGGTAGACAAACATTAGTAGGATTTTATTTATCTTTCTGTGGCTTGATCAGAGGATTATTTTCAGGTTTATTATGACATTTAACTGGATTTTGCCCTGAGACATTCTTTAGCTGGACCTCCTCTACCATTTGTCTCACTGGCAATGGTTTCAGTAGCTGTTTTCTTCTCTTAGGACTCTCTGTAATGCTAATGACAAGGGTTATTTTGGGTCTCTGTTGCTGCTGTTTTCTCTTTTCTTCTTCTACCAGTGCTGCTGTGTAGCCTGGAGAAACGATGATGTAAGAGGGAACTAATCCCACTGTGAAGGCTTTTGGAAGATAGAGCCAGACTCTTCACAGCAGGGCATAGCAGAATGAAAAAGAGTCAGCAAAGAGGTTGAAACACAGCTCCATCCCTCAAGGTTTTCACTAGTGATATGGACAAAGTCCTGAGCAATCTGGTCTGAATTCAATGGCCCTTTTTTGAGCAGGACTAGCCACCTCCTTCCAATCAGAAACATTTCTCATGGCCTTTTAAATTCACTTTCTGTACAAAGGCATAGCTGAAGACACTGCCTTGCCATAAGATAATAATCTAGTGAAAGATCAAAGAGGAAAATTTACCTTTAATTGATACTGCTTTGATATAGTTTTGAATCTGAGACCCTTCAGTCAGCTAGTTCATGTGAAATGCAATGTCCTGTGTAAAAACAGGGAATAGTCCCTCACTGACTTTCGGTGGCTGTGGCTAGCTTGAAAAACTGCACTGGATAGAGATGGTCCCTAGGGTCCCTAAAGCTGTTGTTAAGATTTTCATGGTTCCTTAGGCCATCAGACATGTAAACTTTAAATCCTGCTATAATTTATATAAGTGCAAAAGAAACGAACACTGCACGTTTCAATTCCCTAAGATCTCTAGATGGTCATACATTCACTTGAAGAATAGAAATGCTTTATACTCATGGTCATTGGATGCATTTAGACCTCACCTGGCTTTGGGTGATTTCTTTAAAAATATCACATTACTGAGAGAACTTGCCTTCAATAAAGTTTTTGTATTATGGGGAAAAGTTATTTACAACCTTGGTGGGTTCCCCTTTGAAGTCATTTGTCTTGTTGAGAGGGGAAGTGGAGCTGGCCTTTGAAGAGTCTCATTTCATCTTGGATCTCTCCCTTTGAAGTACACTTTACCCTGTAGGCATTCCCTGTGGAAAATCTCTCATTGTTCATGGGTCTCCTAAAAAAATATTCCCCAGAGGCACACTTCCCTGAAGAATAATTTACCTTGGAGATAGAAGCAGTGATGTATTTTTCATCCTTGCCAGCAGCAGGCAGGGTCTAGTTACACCAACTGCTCAAAGTGATTTTTGCAGTTGGTGTAACTACACCAACTGATTACATAAAGAAATTATAGGGGCTTGCTGGTATAATACATGAGGGGCAGTTGCCTAACATTGTCCAAATCTTGATAAACTTGAGCTTCCTTAATGCCACTGAAAAAAAAAAAAAAAAAAGACATTTCAGTAACAATACTCTGCCTTCAGACAGCCCCAATTTTTTTCAGGCTTTGATGCTGAAATCTTCTCATTCTTATGCTCCATGAGGAAGAATTCTCTGAAAGCCTGAAGAAAATCCTGTCAGCCATTTGCAGGCCTGATGCATGTTGTTTGATAGTGTTCAAAGATAACCATTCTGAGTGTGATAAAATCAAAGAAGAGAAAGTATTTTTTCTCTTTAAAGAGTTTTCACCTTTTTTGTTGTTGTTGTTATAGAACTTCAACAAATGGAAAAGAAACCTTTCTTTATGGCTCAGTGCTCATTGAGGTCTAGTATCTCAGTGAGGTTGCAAACTACAAATTAGGAACATAAACACAAACAAACAGCCACACCTATGGTCCATAAAAGCTTTTCAACCATTAAAGCAGCTTTACTTCTGCTATATCCTACCATTGCCTAATTTCAAAGGCATAATAAAGGGTAATTGCTATGCAGAGAGGATCAGCTCTAGGCATAACCAAAACAAGCAACTAACTTGGACAGCAAATTTCCAGAAAGGAAATCCAGCCATGGCTCTGCTACCTCTTTTGTTTATACCACAGCTTCAGAAAACCAGAAACACTGCTGCAGCTGCCTCAAGGTTCATGGTACACAGGTGAGGGGGCAGGTGGGAGCTCTCCCAGAGGCACAAACCATCACCCAGAGACATCTGATCCCCTGGCAGCAGCAGGAGCAGTGAACCTGACCTTGTGTGACTCCTCTTCGTGCCTCATTTCTCTTTCTCTTCACTGCAGAACTGACCTATTTTTGGTCCCACAACTTCCTCTGAAGGGGTGCAGTGCTGGAAGCCTGAACCCAGCTCTGTACACTACAGATAATTCTTAAGCACTGACTTGCTTTCGTCTTTGCTATCAGCAAGGCTACCATTTTACAGAGCTCTTAGATCACTCAGGAAATCTGTGGTAGATTTAGGATTATTGCAAAACTATCAAATTCTCACATTTCAATCTGAATGCAAAGAGAAAGACTCAGTGGATTGCAGTGGATAGCATGCACAGTTTGTGGTTTGTTTATATATATAAACATCTTTATAAAACTTCAATTACCTCTAGAACTGGAGCATTCTGAGAGGAGATAAGAGCTTGGCCAACTTGAGTGGTTCCTTTTAAAATTATGTAGTTGATTTGGGTGAAGATAGTGTGATATTTCCCATTGCACTATATTTAAGAATTAATGGATTTTCCTATGAAATCTCTATCTCTCTTCAAAGGTTTTAAGGCAACCTTTGGCCACCTTACTTGTTTGATGGTATAGTCCTTTCCATGGCAACAGATTGTGATGTCATGCATGACCAGATTATTAGATCAAAAAGTGTGCAATTTTGATTAGAAGGAAGAAATAGGAAAGGTCCTGAAACTGCATAAGCACTTCAAATTTAGTATTCAAAAAAAGTGAAAAACAGACTCAGAGTAATTGAAATAATTTTTAACTTACCTTGTCAATGAAGCTTTACAGTTGTGTCAACCACTGTTATTATTATTTATAATAATTTTATTATTGTTATATCAAAAATAATAGGAAACATTAGCACAGTCAATCAAAAAAAAAGAGCTCTATATAATATCAATTCCATTTTATCATAGTCTATGTAGAAAATTTTTTAAGCATTCACTTTATCAACAGTGAAACTTGAACTAATGAGAGTAATGGATATACACATGAAAAACATAAGTGTGGATTTGATATTTTTCCCCATCATAAGGTTTCAGGCATTCAGACCCAAGATTTCAGTTCAGCTTTGTTTAGACAATGGGTTCATCCACATATGGTTTTAAACAATCCCAATAATATGTTTACATGCAACATATTTTTACTCTAGTCCGTGAACACATTAAATGCCTTTGGTTTCTGTCTGTAAAAGTTCTCAACAAATTCATTTCTCCTGCAGGCCGAGATTATTCATACACGTCTATTCTCTTAACATTTGATAAAATTTACAAATTAAAAGGGATCATTGCTTTTAATATTCCCTATAGTTGATCTGATTCCTCCAAGGATAAACTTCTCTGAAATCTATTTGCAGATTCAGGGTGACTTGGCTCAAGGTAAACATGGCCATTTAAACAAAACAAGACTGTTTTTTCAAGTCTGGATAAAACCCACCAAATACTATGGGAGGAGAAACAATGCCATAGACTTTCCCAACAACCAGAGGTTTCTTTAAAGCCAGGTCAGATGTCTCTATTGCAACGCTGAAGCTTGAAAGTTGCAGATTCCATTCCTTACATCAAATCATCAATGTATAAAATTGTGGGGTAAAACCACATTTTAATATATATAATATCCACATGTAAGGGTATTAAAACACTCATTCACTACACAGGATAGGCTGAGAGAAAATAATCATGTGGGAAGGTAGAGACTGGGAAAAAATTCATTCTGTATTTACTAGTTTCTTTTTATTTTCTTCTGGACATGTACTATTGACTCCTCTTTGAGAAAGAATATTGAACTGCATGGAGCTCTGGTCTGCCTGAGGATGTAAACTCTTGTGTTTACCTAGCTGTAGTAAATGCTGAAAAGCCTGAAATCAAAAGGGGTAGTATTATGGCTTGATTGTACTTTCATAATAAAGTCCATCCTTGTTAAATAAAGAGATCACCAAGTTCCAATGAATTCAAATTTAAACTGTGTCTATAAACATAACATTGTTTACATCTTTCATTTATGATGATATTTCAGCTAAGTTGTTCTGAAATTGCTCTGCTTTTGTGCTATGTCATAAAGTGGAAGCATATATTACATTAAGCAGTAAGGAGCTGTATCTCATTTAAAACACATAACCATATAATTTCATAGATATATATCTATATATGGATATATATCTATGAACAATGAAATTGCCCCAAAATTAAAACCCTCTTGGCAGTGTATTTGTAAACACAATCAGCCTATAATCCAATAAAGAGATTCTGCTTTGAATTAATGTGAATTGCTTTTCTATTCTGCCTTTACAAATATAACTTTTCATCTGAACTTCTTTGCTCCCTCTATTTCTTTCACTAAAAATAATTGTGGTGATTTTCTTCCTCACTTGTAAACAGAAGAGGAAACATTTGAAAAGTAGAATAAAATGGAGTTGGAAAAAACAGAAAAAAACCCCCAAAATAAAATAAGAAGACATAATTCCTTTTATACCTGCAAATAGAAAAAGCAAATCTAATTTCTCAGAACTTCTGGCATGAAACAGTTTGCATGTTAAAAAGAAACCATCACTTCAATCATTTTTTATGATTCTGATAATGAAAATGAAAGCTAGATTGTTAAATGGAAAGTGCAATAATTTTTATGCACATATAAAAGAAACCATTCCTTTAATTTTGATAATTTAAAACAAAATTTTTCAAATTACCTTTTAGTTATAAGTCATTAACCTCCACAGCAACCATATCTGGAACAAAAGGAAACCTTAAGACATACCAATACAAATTAAGTATTTAGGGGTTCATCCTTGACAAGACAGAAATTCAAAGGGACATACATGGCATTTAATATTCTCTGAACTGAGTTAAAAGGGGAAAGAAAAAGATCCTATTCTCAATATAAAGTACACAGAATTTGGAAGGTAAATTGAAGATTGATATACCTGGAACATTCAAAAGCAAGGTTTTGTTTCTACTTACTATGTGCTTTCCTTCAAGTTTCCAGGTACTTAGTGATACTGAAAACAGTTTGGGAAAATGACTAAGAAAACTTCACTAAGTTGTGAGAATTTTTATTTTTATATCAAGAAGGTGAAGAAATGTTATCTAATGAATTCTTAATCAGCTTTTAAACTTTGTCTGCTAGACATGAGAAGTATATAGACCAGATGGCATCAATTCCATCTTCCTGACTGGTCCTAGAACATTTTTTACTTTTTTTTTCTCAAAAAAAAAATTTTCTGCTTTTCTTCGTTGGTAGGTTCATCCCACTGATTTTGGCAGGGCTGTGGAATCAACCCAGAAAGCCCATGTAGGACTTTGAGGAATGAGAAGGTGAGGATATGTGAGGACTGGAGTTCCATGCTCTACTGGAATACTCTGCATTCTTTCTCCATCCTGCTGCAGAGGATGTTTAAATAAGACAGGAGAGTGACGGTCAAGGTGCAAACAGGCAAATACTAAAGGCTGTGGGAAGTTGAGACTCAATGACCAGATGTGCAAAAAGCCCAATATTTAGGAAAGAACTTGTAAATTTAGGAGAATCTTGTTTCTGTCTCCTCATAAGCACCTCTAAACATGGGACTACCCCTGCTCCTCCCCAAATAGGCAATTTGACAACATGCAACGCAATATGTGTTGCAATATGCAACACAGGAGGGGCAGGATTTGCTGATGGGTACCGAATGAATTGTGCATCTTTAGTGCTGTGTAAGAAAATAAAAGCACATTGTCCAACAGCAGAAACCTGTGAAGTATTTACTGTCACCAAGGAAAACTCTAATCTTTTAATTTCTATTTCTAAGTCAAGTCTTACTTCTAATGGAAGTCTGCAGGTCCAAAGCAAGTAGGGACAAAAACGAGGCTGCAAAGGCCGAGGGACTGAGAGGGGAGCTTGGCTGAGCGGTCTGTGCACACAGGGGAAGCAAACACACCATGGAAGCAGACAGAGCACAGAGTGAGCAGGCACAGCCTGCAGTGAGCCAGTGCCAGTGCTGCCCTTTCCAATCTAGCTCTTGGCTGGCACCCTCAGTGCCTCCCAGACAGGACACGCCGCAGTCCTTGCTTGCCCTCCAGTGCCTCACACCACAATGGGTGGGAGCGTTCTCCTTCCCTGCAGACTGCCTGTGCTCCTCCAGACCATGAAGAGCCCATTTGGCATCCCATCAGCCTTGGACAGCCTCGTGCACATGGCAGGCTGGCCAGAGGCTCTCTCAGGCTGTCCTTCCTCAGGACCCCATGGAAGATCCTCCTTTCCCGCTCTTCTGCTTCCCCTTGCAGACCCACTGGCCCTCCCTTCTCCCCTGGTGGCTTCGGATCACAAATGGACTGTTTCTTTCAATCCTCCAGCTTAGATTGATTGCAGGCCTCTGGGAGTCTGTGGCCAAAACTAAAGCCAGGGACAATTCCTGAACAAGTAAGCTCACAATGCCCTGTTTATTTATACAGCACAAATGATTGAAATCATTATGCCCCAGACAAGTGGGACCTATTTATAAACAGCATCTTAAGATGAGCAATATAGCAGGACTCTCCACTGCTTCACAATGAGCGCCAGCACCATCCCCCCTCCCCACTATAAAGCTCCGAGGCCCTTCTGACTTGCCACATGAAAGACACATTCCTCGCCTGTTAAATTAAAATCTAATCATATTCTGCAGTAAACAAGGCACAAAGAACACTCTCAAAATTATGGGATGAAAACCAGCAACACTAAGGGCCAAACTCTCCCCTCAGATCTATCCTACAGCTCTTTGACAAGTGCAGTCAGTTAAACATTTGAGGGCTTGACAACAGCCACTCCACCACACGTGTGATCTGACTGGTATTCCACACTCTTCCATAAATTATGGATCTTCAGATCTGCATGTCCTCCATGTTTGTGATGGCGGGTTTCCAACAGAGAGGAGGCTTGGGAAGAAGTGGATATTTCTCTCGAAACACTTAAACTGCTCCTATGTTTCTATCTATACAAAGCAGATCTGGAACTATTTAAGTGGGCATTAGTTGCATTTGGAGCCTTGGAAAGAATAGCTTTTGCTTTTCATCCTCCTCAAACAGCGATCCAACCTAAACAAAATGTGAGATCTAAACAGCAGCCTCACACTTCAGTGCCATCTGAACGTTTGACTCTCAGCAGCACCCTCAGCTCTCAAAATGCTCACACCACGGTGTAGCAGCCTGTACAAGGGAATGGGAGCAGAGCTGGACCTCTCAGACACTGGAAAACCCCATGGGGAGCCACGGGCTGGCATTGCAACCTGTCACACATCACCCTTGGGTCAACGTGGATGCCAGGTCCCTCACAGATCCTGTGAACCAAAAGTGTTGGATGTTTTGGCTTTTGATGACCTTACCAGTTTACTTAACTGGGGTAATCATGATGAGGCTTTGATATGGTTAGAATTTAAGAATTAATTAGGCTTAGTACCTCCACGGTACTTTGCATTTTTCTCTTCAGACGGAGAACAAGCATTAACTAATTGGTCTTCAGAAAAACACTTTTATTATTACAATTTTATGAGGTGGAAACTAGGAGGTTAAGTAACTTGCCTGAAGTTATTCACTAAGTTGCACTGGGATTAAAATTTAGGAGATGCTGGCTGACAGCCCTGCTTTTTGACCACTGGACCACTCTGCTTCTTATTATAAGAATTTAATTTACTTGGCAGAGAATGCAGCTTTCATGTGGTAAGTCATATATTGCCATTCTAATGAAGTTGAAGGGAGGTGAGAAGGCCAGCTGATCTCATTGTGAATTGATGAAGAGTCACATCACAGTGATTCTGTTTAAAAATCTTGATCTAATACAATACAGCTTCTCCTTCCCCCAAAAAACAGACCCTTGTTTCAAAATATAGGTGCTCATCAGCAACCACCTAAATTTCTATTTTGCCAATTAGAGAAAGAAACTGAAAGGTAAGGAAACTGGCATTTAGGCCCCTCTGGTATTTTGAGATCTATTTCTTCAAAATCCAGGGAATGTTTTGACACCTAAACACACAGTATCCTTCACCCAGTCATCTTCTCTTGGTTTGAGTTCATGCCTATTTTTTTTTCCTATGACATTCTTATTTTGAGACTACTCTTTTCTTCTAGCGTAGACTTTTAACAATCTGATGATCCAATACAGACGGGAAAGTGTGTGTGTGTGTGTGTGTGTGTGTGTGTGTGTGTGTGTGTGTGTAAGATGGCAGCAACTATATTGACAGAAATAAATTTCCATGTCTTCATTTTTCTCAAGTTAACCTACATTACTAAGGAAAATTCTACAAGTACTGAAAATCAATGAATCAGTAGACCCCATCTGGAGGTGTCAACTGCAAGAAATGTCTGTTTATGTGTCTCTGTGTGTGAAAATTTTGGACAAGATCTCCATATATATCCATCTCTCCTCTAGCAGAGTATCCAATGAAAAGAAGCCCCATTGAAAATTCACGTAATGCCAGGTGAGCTTTGTTGACATTACATTCCAGCTCCAAGGTGGAAATGTGCAGGTGTATCATAAATTCACCACTACAAGATAAAGATCTTTTATTTTCTTGTGGAATAACTGTGAAAGTATAGACCCAAAAAGGCAAAGAGAGAAGTGTCAAATGGATGTTAAGGATCATTATGAAAATATATAGAGATTTGAAGCAAGAACAAAATCTGTGTCTGAACACAGACTGGTTCCTGCAACAAAAAAAATGAGCACAGTGGCTGTACACAGATCTCAGAAAAGAAAGATCATTGCTATTAGTGTGAGAAAAACCTTGATGATACAAGGCACATTACAAATTGTGGGTAAAAAGGATGAGAACGTGATAATATGAATAAAATCTATGCCAGAAGTTTAAGTTTGCAAGGCTGTGGAAAGCATTCATTACTGCAAATGTAGTCTGACTGGTAAAATCACCTAAAAATCCTTTTAAAAATAATATTGTGTGGTACACAACTATTTTGTGTACCACAGAAAAACACACATTCGTTGAAAGCTCAGTAAAAGTGATTTATTTAAACTCCAGAGAGGGTTTGTGACACTCACTTCATTTAACAGGTTTGTTTTCTTTAAGCCTGAGTTGTTGGTCAAGTCTTTGTTGCGGTTCAGCACTGAAGCAGTTTTCTAGAGGGCCCAAAACTCTTTGCCCATTCAGCTACACCTTTTAACTATGTGTTCTCTATGAGTACAAAACCTATGTCTCAATCACTTTGTTTGCAATGGACAGGTGGACCTCTCTTGGGAATGCGTGACATTTTTGACAGACTGGCAGTCAATACAGGGGAAATAGTAGAAATATGTCCATAATGCCCATTTGTCTCCAGCCTTTTAGTCCATGTAACTCAGATGACTACTGGCAATATTGACAGGTCTAGTAATATTCATCAGATTGCCCAATGATCTGAGTGGTAAAAATCTTTTCATTGGCTGTTATGGGGATAGAATTTTGCTAAAATCTAGGATTGGTTCCCGACAAACTCAAAATACTTGTTCCAGAACTGTGAAGAATCGTACCAGAATTTTGGGAAGGCTTGTGAAATGGAATATTATAAAAGAAAGTTAGTTGTCATTCTCTTGACAGAGATGCCAAAGCTCCTGAAAATCAGCAGTGTTGGCCCAAATAATGTAAAGCTGAGAGCAACCTGGACTCTGATGGTGGCATTCCTACAGGGGAGCCTATCAGGAAAGTTGTCACTGTCACTGTCAGTAAAAGACAGAATGGAGGGAGAGAGACAATGGTCTCCAGGCGGTTAAAACTACTCTCTCTTTTTTTCTTTCCTCCCTACCTATTTTTTCTCTTTTTTTTTTTTTTTTTTAAAAAAAAAGATACTTACTTCTCTTTTGTTATCCTACAGCAAATCTTTGATTTTCCATAGTAGGTTGGCCACTTCTTTCCCCTTATTTTCTACTCCATCTTTTGCATTTCTATTTCCATCTTTTGCTCCACAGGATGAAGTGTGATTCTGAATGGAGAGATAATGCAATTTCAAGGCTAGCCATTCCACAGTTTCTCAAATTTCCTGTCTCTTACTTCTGTACACCTCCTGGGAACCACGCTGGTTCTGCTTGGTGTTGTGACAGATCTGTAAAGGTGGAGAAGAGTCTAATTCCTGTGAGTTTGTAGCATCTGGTTTCATGTCTGGTCCTTTCTTACTATTTCTGTGTCTCCAAAGCAATTCCCGTGGCAGAAAACCCTGATGGTAATCCCAATCCCCTTCATGTATACCATATTCCCTTACATGCTTGGTAGAACTGAGAAGATGAGCTTGTGCTTTCACCACAGGGATCTTGAACTCAGCTGACACAAGGTCAAATGAGGTCTGTAGACACCTTATTCCAAATGCAAGTTCAGGTCTTCTACAGGCCATATGGAAGAATGAAGCCATAAGTGAGACAGTATTGACACTTTTCCTTTTTCTCCGTTTTGGATGCTAAGGAAATTACAGCCCCTCACTTAAACCATTTTTGCAAGAAATTTTGAAGCCAACTGTGCTTTCAGCTATACATGTAAATGATTGTGGGGTTATATGCATGAAAACAAGAGCAGAACTTAGACCACAGATTTTCCAAGGAAAAACAAGTGCTGCATTTTAGGCAATTAGGAGCAGTAAAGTAAACATTTAGTCACCATTGACTCATGAGCCGAAGAACACAGTAGTCAATTACAGCTTTCGGCAGCAATAATTAATATGGTGTTGATGAAAACTGTGGTTTCCACTCAGCATACAAAGCTATTTCAGGTAATTAAATGTAACCTCATCTATATGTAATTTGTCTTTAATCTGCACATGATACAGTACTTCGACCTCATATGTTGTATTCTGGAATAAAAATAGTATAAGAACATTACCTAAAGCATATACCCAATCACCCTAGCAAAATTTGTTTTCCTTTAATACATTTTCATATATCACACTTTATGATTAAATGTTTGACTATGAAAAGGTTTGTAATTTAATCATTTGCCCAATCTTTCTTATATTACTCCCCATATCTGATTTACAGAGATAAAGAGATCAATTTTAACTGTGTATACCACACAGACATTTATTTCTTTGTATGTTTTTGCATCCCGAGGCTTTTTCAGATACATTAAACAGAAAGAAACTAAATACTTAGAGAAAAGATCACTCTTGCCATTTCTGATGAAGAACTCGTGCTATTATGAAGCTTCTGAATGCATAAAGAGGTGTTATGCGCAAAGTAGTTTTTACGATACTGTATTGACCTGATTTTCCAAAGTGCAGATTATCTACATTTCTCACTGAAACTAATGGAACTTGAAATGCTTCTCTGAAAATTAATGTGTATCACTGCCCTCTAAGTCACTGTTTATAAACCCTAGTAATTTGAAGTCCATATTTCCAGCTTGACTGCCCAACTATTTCCAGCTATAGTCATCTAGCAGGAAAATATGGAGGGAGAAATTATATTTTATCTGAAAAAGCTTCAATTTATGTACTTATAGATTTACAAGATTTTATTTGCATGCTAGACTTTGAGGAGTTTCTTCACAAACTAGTTGCCAGTTGAAGCATCAGTTTCACATGATTGTTAACTAAAGTGTACCTTTGCTGGACATCTGCAGTGTCATTGCCACATGGCAAAAACACCTGATATTTTTACATCTGAACTGCAGATTAGATAGATTCTTAAAATAAACCTCAAAAAGAGATAAAACTTCCTACAATATGAAATTAAAAAGAGTGGCTATTACCTTTAGAAAATACCACACTTGAAACTATAACTTTGCCACTTTTGTTAGCATGAGATCTCGTTCCATAATCCTACCAGAGCCTCACGGTTCCTAAATAAATTGGATTGCTATTTTACAACAAAACATTGGGTTACTGGGCCTTTAGTTCTGTTAGCCTTTCTGATGACTAGCTTAATACAGAAAAGGAAGCTAATTCCCAACTAAAGCATTATCTTTTCTCCCAGAACAAATAACATGAAAACATGACTAAAATTCCCAACCAAAACATTTTTATGCTAATGGAAAACAAAAATATTCTGTATTGGTGACTATCACTTTTGCTGTCTTAAACGTTTACTATGAGACTGAATTTTCAGAAGCACTTATAATGTCTTTGAGCTAAAATCAGGAAGGATGTGTGGTCTGTTTAGGTGGACTTTTGGCCCATGAAACGTATTTAATATAAAATTGTAAGACTCTCTGATACCAAGGAAATTCCCCGGCTTTGACATCAAACAAACTCCTTCTCTGAGCACGAGGAAGAAAAGAATTTAACGCGTCCAAAAGAAGCAGAAGCCAAAATAAATGGTAGAATCAACCAATAAATGAAAAGCACAACACAGTGCCCTACGTGGGCATAATCAGTAAGCCTTTTTGTGTTATTTATTTGAAGGAACAAAGGGGCTTTTCCAGAAACCATCTGTACATTGTTAAAGAGGAGTGAATTACCTACAGCCTTCAAAGGAAAATGATGCTGTTAAAATAAACTTGGGGGTTGGAAGGAATTAGGTTACTAAACATGGGGCTGAGTTAGAACTTAAGCATCTCTCTGGATTTTGTCTCTCTGGTTACACAAAACCCAGGTACACAGGGATGGAGGGTTTCAGCAGAGAGACATTGCCACAGCTGTCAGATCTGGAGCCAGACTTGCCAATACCTAAATGCTTTGAAGTTGTCTTCTAAAGCACCATAACAATAAGAGAAGGAATAAAAACCCTTAATGTCCTCTGGAAAGAATGTAGAGTTACAGATAGTAGGCTAGATTTCATTCTCAAAAACTATTAGCTAAGATCCCAAAATTCTGAGTTTAAAATAATACCGTGCATGCTGGAGTCTCTGGAGTCACCTTTAATTTTGAACTGTTGGTGCACTTGGGCACACATTCAAAATTCTTGCCACAACCACAGGGATAGAAAACTTCTGCTCTCTTTTAAATGAAAGATGACATTTTCACATGGTCATTTCATCTCAAGAAGAGAGGTCTTAATAAAAACACCAGTTAGGGGAAGTTTCATGATAAATACTGGCAATGCTATAGGTCTTTTCAAAAGTCATGAACCTCAAAAGAAGCCAGGCAAAATCTGCTTGGTTTCAGATTTCACAGAAGCTTGTAGCTCAGCTCCAGTTTGTCCTAAAGTTCACTGAAGTTCAGCCTTTCAAGTAGTTCAGATTCGATTTATGGGGTTTTTCCTAAACCATATAAAACTTGGGGTATTACATGGATTTGACATAAGCCAGGTGGAACTCAGTAGGTCCAACAGTGTTTTGATTTGAGATTTTGAGTCTGTTTAAATACAAAACAGAAAGCAAAATTCCGTCTTTCCTCTGAAGCCAGAGGAAAGTTTCATATGATCCACTGTGTGCCAAATTCACTTCCTGCAGGGTTCTTGAGACTCACAAAGTCCCTGTCTGCATGACTGTGCAGTGAGGGCTCTGTGGGGTCCTAGCACAGGTTCTACAGGGAAAGCCAGGAATCCTGGAGGCACAGCAAAGGGAAGGGTGTGGATGTACCTTGCTGCAGAGAGAGTATTTACCTATCCCAAGGATGCAGAGCACCACGGTTAGCCCTCACCATGAGATTTACCAGAGCCTCAGGCTCAGTTTTACAAAACACATGGTAGACTAGTGTAGCTTTGCACCAAGGACGTTTACAGTGTGTCCTCCATGGTGCTGAGGGGCTCCCTCTTTCTTTCCAACACAGCTAACAGAAGAAGAGGAAATTGAAAAGTTTTAAAATCATTTTCTAAAATTTGAACAATTTTGCATTCCTTTTTCAGGTAGCAGCTGAACACGTGAAGCTCTTCCTGAAGTAAGTACCCATTACTGCAATAAAATCAAAGTAAACAGTATACTTTTTAACCATCAGATACAAAACCACTGTCAATCTGATTGAGAAATATTTTATAGGTTTCAATATTGATACATTAAAGACACATTTTAAAACTGGTTTTTGAAGCAATCCATGAAAATAGTTGCCTATAACAGTCCATGGAGCTACTCAAGAAACACTTGCTGTTTTCTTTTAACAGCATACAGAACACTTTTCTTGTATAGAGTTTTAATGTCCAAAACTCATATTTGAAATTCACATTTTTCTCTTTTATTTTTATGTTGAAGTTCTTACTCCAGTTAGGAGGGCATGGCCAGTTGTCATGCATGATGGTATAATTTTAAGTAATGAGATTGGCTAAAGTGAAAATTGCACTATTTTAATTACTTTGTTTCTCCAGTGTGAAAACTCAAATAATACAAAGTAAAGCTTTGAAGGGTGTATTAAATGATTACCAATATTTACTGGTTTACCAAGAAGACATAAGATCTGTATCTTTTTTGTCTCACACTTATCATACTTATACAGTTATTAAGCAGCCCCCAAAATATTGTTTTAATAATCTTAGCACACAATAAATATCCTATTAAACTAACTCTTTACTTTAGGAATGTAATTATTCATTTGAGATGTTTGGCTTGGAGGGTATCTACAGATCCTTATCTCTGTAAGCTAGGTTGCAAAAGATCTTGTTAGAAATTTTACAGGATGTTCATTTCAGGGTGAAAACCATGCTTGTGTATTCCAAAGGCACTTAAAGCTCAAATTTAATCCAACTAATATTAGGTCCCTCTACTAAGTATGCAATTGGTACAAACAGTTGCCTTATCATTAATTGTATAAAAAATTAATGGAGAAATCTCATTTTCTGTGTTGATTATATGGTCAGTTTGGGATAACAGTGCTTCTAAATTCTGTCCCTGGATAAATGCCTGAGCTTAGGGGCAACAAAAACAGACCTCAGATGTCAAACATATTTCACAAAACCACTGTTTTCTCTGAAAATTCCAGCCTTCATCTAGGTTTCAAAATGGGGAGGAAATAACAGGAGCATAAACCCATTCATTTTTCCTATTAAGGAAATATGTGGCCTTTACAATCCAAAATGGTTTTAAATCATAAATCTGAAGCTCAGATATATCTGCAATATTTATGGAGTTACTTATCAATCTGACCACTTCAAGGTTCATTTTGGACAAGGACAGAAGAAATCTCCATATGGTCAAGCCTCCCCAACTGAAAGTTTATAATAGAAAATTACCTGTTTTTCTTTCGTACTTTTCAGCTAAGCTAAGTTCTATGGGGTGGTTGTTCAGACACTTGGTATTATTTATGTTTTCCTGTCCATCCATCCATCCATCCATCCATCCATCCATCCATCCATCCATCCATCCATCCATCCATCCATCCATTTCCTTTCAATTTATTTCTCTGTATTCATGCAAAAGGAGCCATCTTAAGCTCTCTGTGGCCAACATTTGGGTTAGCAAATGGGCGCTTATTGCAAATTTGCATTTGCAAATTTGTTGTTCTAATTACAAGCAAAACCATGTAACTGAGTGAAGTACTGTGGTTATATGTAAAGTCATAGTAACTTTACATGTATGAGTCCTGAATTTCTGGCTTCCTCCTCTTTTAGTTTAGCTCTCTCCCTTGAGCATTTATTCATTTGTTTGCCCTTGCCAAAAAAATTATTCATCTAAACACAGCCCCCTCATGATGTCAATGGAAGTCTGAGCAACCTACGGCAGAGAATGTTCAAAGCTTATATTGCCATAAAACAATGTTGTCTTCTGGTTTGTTTTATTTTTTTGGATATCCTGTTCCGTGAGAAAAGCAATCCTGTAACTAAGACTGACTTGTGATTTTTCACAGTATAACAAAGTATAACAAAAATGCCTCTGTTTCACCTTTTAATGATTAAATCTCTCCAATGCCCTGAGCCTTGTACATGCAGGCACAGAAGTAATTTTATGCACATGAACAACCCCACTGAACTCCCTGGGTCTACACACGTGTAGCATTGCACATATTCACATCGGCAAGATCAAGAACTGGTTTGGTTGAGAACATCTGTGGCAAAGGAATCTTCCTGCAAATAAACAGTGTCTACATTAGCAAACCTCATAGCTTTGCTTCAGTGCTCAGTCACCCACAAAAGTCACTTACTGCTTTGCACAGCATTTGCTTTGAGCAATATTCCTTAAGTAATTTGCTTTAAATTCTTTAAACACTATGATAGCACAGTTTGCTGAAGCTTTCAGAAAATACAAAAAAAAATAAAAGAGGTTATATCCATTATTGTAGGTAGTTACAAGTCATTGCAAATGGTGTATTTGAAAATCAAAGTTAACAACTTGCCAATTGATATCTCATTCCCTATTACTTAGTGGTCAGGATAATGGCTTCCTATCTTCATTCAATTTTTTTTTTACCTGATAGTGTTGAATTTTTGAGCAACAGTGTGAACACAAAACAGTTTGTGTAAGTAAATGAACCATGTCAGCAACTGTATTCACTCTGCATTGAAAACATGATCAAAATGTATTATATTGTTTGTGATAATTTCTCTCTGCAAGGAGGAAAATCTATTAGAACAAAAAAAAAAATTAACTGGAATATGAAATTTCAGTAATAAAAATATGGTGTCCCTTTAAATAGTGTTTGAGTGCATAGCTATTCTACATTTTAAGTGGTATTTCATTCTAAAGGAACGAAGAAAACTAATTTGTGGCTAAATGCACAGTGTTAAAGGGTTGCTCTACAGGTAGATTAAACGAAGGCCAGGAAAAAACTTCATTCTCAAATAGACAGTACATTTTATACAACATAAAACATAATCTGCAACATTATATGACAGCCAAAACTTCGGTATTGATTCCCAAAAAATATTGACTTAATTTTATCAAAATGTATTTATTCATCACTGCAGCATCAATGATCTTCTGTATTTTATATGTAAATAATCTATTCTATTCCCTTGATCATGTTAATCTTACTAATGACAAATTACCATTCTCCACGTACAGTTCCTAGATTTACAAATTATCACTCCTGCTTTCAGGGGACTGAGAATCAGCCACGCTTGCTAATGCCTCCATGGATCGCCTGACACATAGCAGATTTTTATATTCCCTTTTAAAGCATTCAGCTCGCAAGAAATAATTTATAAATCTGGCTATCACTCGCACTTATCCTCTTACTGCTTGAGGGGGAAAAAGAACAAGATCAAATTGGGAGGATTATTAACAATGTAAGAACTTTATTTGCTTCAATTAACTCTTTGCAGGAAGAACTGCACGCTAAAGTCTGTTGGCTTTAGGAAAGAAAAAGAAGTACCCTGTCTATTCAGTTATGGTGGAAAGCTTGGACAAACAAAAAACACTACCTACAAATACTCTTTGTTTTCTGTCTTAAAAATATATAAACTTTTTAAATTTTAAATGTACTTTTAAACCTGAGATTTCTTTTCACCAGACAAAACATAGATTGTGTTAGGGAATTAAAACTGTGACAAATCAAGCAAGCTAAAAATTCAGACAATTCTGTCTTGCTCTGCACCTATGCATATTGGAGAGAAAATCCTACCAGACTCATTGGGATTCACCATTTGATATTTTCTTTGTAGTTGTAAAAATGAGATGACACTATGGAGAATGAGATCCTCAAATTTCACCCTTCCTGTAGGTTCACCTGTCTTGGTTTAATCCCTGACTGCAACCGTCTCCTCCTCACGCAGAGACAAATACTTGGGATAGTCACTGAGCAGGGTGCTGCTTTTCATTGTAGGAAACTCCTTGGTTCTTTCAGTGCAAGGAAGTGGAGAGCATTGACTGAATTACTGAGCAACTGCTGGGAAAGAAAAGCAGTCAGCTGTTCCTTCACAGTAAAAGTCATTTTGACAATTCCTGCCACCCCTCAGGGCTGTGGACAGCAGCAGAAGAACCTGAAATGTAAGATGGGATTCATTTGCAAAAGACTGGTGCCTGAAAAGCAGATGAAATGGCTCAGTGTTTCCTTGATGGCTTGCAGCTGCCACTCAGAAGGAAAAGGTCTCATGAAGGTCCTGCTAGTCCCAGGAACTTGTCTAAGACACACAGGGCATATGAAATGCTAAAAGGTACCCAGATTTAAGTGATTAAATATCTCCCACTGGACCCAAGAAGTTACCACCATATCTAGTGTAAATTTCTGTGTCACTGATAACAGATAGTACTAATTGTAATCAATATCAATAATCAGTATGTTCTAGTAACATAACATCTGCATGATAAATGCCTTCAGATAAAAATAACAGTACGAGAGCAGAGGACACTTGACATCTAGTGCATCCTGATTTAGTGTGTATAACCAGTGCCAAAATCTCCATTCCTCTGCTCAGTCCACCAAATAGGGCTGCTGTAAATAAGTTTGTAATATCCCCCTGCCCTCCTCACCCTCCACCCTTAAAATAAAAAGGGAATTCCCCTGAGAAAAGTGGGAGGCAAAACTCAGGAGCCTCCTGGGATGCTGATTGTCTCTTACTTACACCAGAAATTCCACATGGTACTTCTGCATTACTG
The DNA here is from genome assembly GCA_013398615.1 of Brachypodius melanocephalos. Lineage (NCBI taxonomy): Eukaryota > Metazoa > Chordata > Aves > Passeriformes > Pycnonotidae > Brachypodius > Brachypodius melanocephalos. The sequence goes on from VZSR01000520.1 coordinate 37,541,331, forward strand.
ATGCCCTCTTTTCTCAATGTCTTTCCACAGGGAGAACAAAGACACAATAAATGTCACAGCTGATAAATCCTCATGCTGTAAGGAAGAAATGGCTGCAAAGGCTCTCTTTAGCTTCACTTCTGCCTGACCATTCAGTGCATATAACCCCAATACTGGCCATATGTGTGACAGGACTTTACTCATGCCTACAAAATAACTTTGCAAGTTACCCAATGGGATGTCTAATTAGCAGAATACAGTATTTCTAATAGCATCAAAAATCCCACTTCTAGTTCATTGAATCAAGGTTCATTTTGAGCAGTCTGTATGTCAACAAGTATGTTCCTCTTGAATCACAACTTATTGGCCTATACAGTACAGCTATTTCCATTTGTCACGTTGATATGTATTTAGGGACTATCTATAATACAGACTGGATCGATTCTAATGGTTGGTCATGTAAATTCTCTTTAGTTCAATGGTCATTGCCACAATAGACTCTCAGAAGCACTGCAGTCTATCATGCATCTAATCTATAAAAAGCTATTTCTGATATTCATTCATCATGAGGTTATTATATATATACTGGGGACAAGCAGAAAAGCTGGAAATGGATGGCATTTGGATATGAATTTTTTTAACGCAGATGATACATCTACACAAACTTCCTCCTTCTCCATGTGTCATGCAAGATTAAGCCCTCTTTTTTCTCTGTACAATAACATTTAAGATTTTAAGGAGAAGGAAAAAAGTAGTCTTGTTTTTAGAGACCAGTACTTTTTTCCCCTCCTGAGCTCCAGCTATCTGTGTGAGACATTACAAATATGCTCATCTATTTACATTCTCTTTAGAAATGTCAGGATAGAAAGGGGCCCTGCTACCTACCACTTCCTACAGAAAGGTTGAAAATTCTGCATCTTGCCTCGTATTGAGGATGCACAGCTCTTGCTATTGCTAGTAGCTATTTTTAAAATAGTTAGCTTCTGGAACTAGGAAGTTCTGGGCCAAATTTCAGTTACAAACAAACGCAGCTACCAAAAAAATGCTTGCTCTACTACTCTATGGCACAGTTTGAACTGGTTGGAATTCCAGTTTACTTGCATTGTGGTTACTATTTTCCACATAGTTGGAGCACTAACACTTTAGTAGAACCCATTCTTTTCATGCCTACCATAAATAAAATTTTTTAAAAAATCAAAGTATAACTTCAGGGTAATTGCAGCAGGTAAATCCAAAGTGGTTAGTGCAGTTAACTTCATGTTAATTTTAGTTAGAATCTAAGGGCTGCTGCCTGCAAACACCCATTCATAGCATTAGTCACATGAGTCATTCAGTGACAGCCAACGAAAATATTTGGTGAGTAAACTTCCATATATGTTTGTAGGCTCCAGTCCTAACAGGGTACTAATAAGCAATTCAGATATGTAGTTTACTTCCTCATATGCATTAATGTTAATTACAAGTAACCAGAATTATAAAGACAATGTAATTATGTTCTAATTATAGCATAACCGCAGCCACTGTATTATAGGAGTAATCCAATTTCAAACAAACTTTTGCTTCTTATAGACATATCGTTTTAGTACATGCTTTTATTCACACTTTTTTGTATCCTACCTTTCAACACCATACATCTGAGCACTCAGACAAAATTTTGACCCATCTTTCATTGGGCAGCAGAGGAAGCTAAATGGTACATTATCATATTTTAAGTTAAAAGATATTCACATTACCTTTATTCTTTATAAACCAGGGGCGACATAGAGGAATTATTCAGGCAGATTAGCTTTCATTTCACTGTATACACAGCACTGAAATCTTAACCCTTCAACTCAGAATGTCACTCCAGTAGCTGTGTGTGCTGCAAACATGAAGAACTATCCCCTGAGATCAGCTCAGTTGGTCAGAGCCTGGTGCTAGCAACACCAAGGCTGCATGTTTGATGCCTGTGTGGGCAATTCACTTAAGAGCTGGACTTGATGATCCTTTTGGGTCCCTTTCGACTCAGATTATTCTGTGACTCTCTGAGCTGCTGTACAGCTTGGCAGTTAAGTAACAATAGATGCACTGATCATGTAATAGATATGCAATTCTAGATGCATTCTAGATATTCTGCTTCTGGAGTCACAATGGTATTACAGTCACAGTTTTCCTGGTCAGCCTAATAGGGTCATGGCTGGCTTGCTCTGTCAGTAAGAAAGAAAAGTAGCAAGGAAGTAATAGCACAAACTGAGACAAGATGTCCAAATCTGTGCAGAGCAGGAAATGGAAAAATCGGTGCCTTCTGTCTGAGTCCTTTTGCACATGCAGCAGCTGAGAGGCAACCACTTTCACCTGCAGAAAGGCATGTCTAATTTTGGGAAAAAGAGCATGAGGAAGAGCCAAGAGAGTGTCCAGGGTTTTACTGCATTAAGCTGGAAAACAATTCCCCTGAGGAAACACCTGAAAGTCCAGGGGATTTGCTGACACATATGGAGTACTGCATCTCTCTTGGGGATGAAAGGAAAGTAAAAGAAGCAGAACAGGATAACAAAGCACACCATTCTGAAGAAGGTCTGAGTGCTCAGCTGTATATTTCCTAGCTGGAAGGAGGAAATGTTGCAGAATGATGATTCTTCCCCCTTGGCAAACGGCTCAATTGTTGAACAGAAGAAATGAAATAAATCATAAGACAAAACCAAAGAAACACAAAAGGCTTGCTTCTAGTCTTAGAAGAACACGAATCCTGTCTCCAGGGTATGTGTGTCATTCCACACACCTGTATTACAAAGCCTGGCTAGTAGCATCATGCCCTGGAAAGATGACACCACGAGGTGGAAGTGGTTCATTCCCTGTTTGCCAGACAAGGAGCCTTCTCAGCCATCATTGCAGAAGCTGCCCATACCACCCATACTTGGAGTTAAATAGCTCAGTTCCAGTCTTGGAGTGGAAGTTTCTTTGAGAGACTGAGTCTTACCCATGTTGTAGTCTCCTTCACAGAGAAATGAGAACAAAACCATCTCTGAAATATTAAAGCCAGCATGCACTGTCTGGAAGAGAGAGAAAACTCACAACTTCACATTTACTGGGTTGTGCAGGTATTATTCTGATGAAATCATGCAAGTTTAAATAAAAAAAGAGGGGAGGAGTGAGAATTGCAAAGACACATGGGAATGTGTCAGGCCCAGAAATCCTGCTGACTGCAGACTGAGGACAACAGCAGGAAGGTGGGAGAGGAATTCTCTGCCATGAATGGTAGATCTAAATCACCAACCTGAAAGTCTGAGACAAGGCAAGCAGATTGAAGGTAATTATATTCCAGGACTTTCAGAAGCTGAGGATAGAGTCTCAAAGCCTTTGCACTAATTTGGTATGTTTGTCGTTGTTACAGATCCCTTAACTGTATCTTTTTATCAGGTAAAGCTGTAACTCACCACACAGATAACCTTCATAACGTAGCAGAATCAACATTTAACAATTCAATCTTTTGCCTAGCCTTCAGGGTCACCTTATCTAGTAAGTATAAATGTGAGGAAATAGGGCAGGGCCCTTCTGAAGGTGCTGGTTCTCTTAACTTTGTCAATACTGCATCAGTCTTCCCCAGTTATCAATGGACAAGAAGAGGACTTTGAAAACGGAGTATTATCCATGAGCCATAGCCTAGATCAGCAAAATGAGGCACAAATGCAGAGAGTAACCCACATGCTTAATGCCAGCTGCCAGAGCTGCTGTACTTTACAAGTGACATAAATGTGATGACAGGTCCTTGAAGGAGAATATAGCCCATTTCACAATGGTACATTCCCAAGATACCATGTCATCATCTGCATGTATGTTTAAGCCTTTCATGCTTAAATTCAAGAGGGGAAAAAGACTTTGGGGAAGAAACCATTCATCAGTCATTAATTTTTCCCATGAACAATAGAGCAAATTAAATGAATGTGTGAAACAATAATAAGCAAATCATTACATTTGCCCCAGACAAAAGGAAAAGGGCAAAATAAAATGCATATAATACAATGAAACATCATGAGATACTACATGCTTTAAGAATCAGTTCAGAATAATTGCAGGAAACAGAATTTAAAAATTGAAAGAACCAAGAAGAAATACATCAAATATTACTGGTCAGCAGTGGCTGTTGTGCAAATCCATAATTGTGGTCTGAGCACAAATAACTAGTATGTTCATATTTTGAGAGTGGGAAAGGACAGAAATTAGACTGTTTCTGGTGCTGTGAGACTCAGCTATGTGGCTCACTCTTGCCATCCTAGACACCTCTGAGGCGTGTCTAACATTAAATATAAGAAGCAGTAACAACAGTAAAGTTTTTAAGTCAATAAAGCAGCTGAATAACCGCCTGTTATCTAGTACAATTGTGATAGTCCTACCCAAGTATTGTTTCATAATAGAAAAAAAGCTTATGTTCATTTATTAGAAATCATATTAAAAATGTATCTGATACTCACAAGAACACATACACAGAGATATGAAGAAACTAAATTACTTATTCTGTGCATTCAGCAATAGGCAGCACTTCCAAACAAGTGTAGGGCAGAAAGCACATGCACATTTATTTGAGGAGAAGAGTCAGCTTTGCAAATCTGAATAATGAGCCACAGGAAAACAGTCACAACAGTCTGAAGATGGTGTCTTCCTAAAGCCATGAGCATAAAAGTAGCCAGTACCCAACTTGCCTCCTGATTATGTCCCATGCGTGTGGAGAAATCTTATTGCTGGTTTGGATGATCTCTTGTCCATTTCTGGATAGCAAGAGTCCTCCAGCACTGAGGTGCTGTGCTGGGCAGCTGCAGGCCCCAGCTCTCCCTAGCCCAAATCCTCTTATGTTCAGAAATTCACATTTCCCACATCTCACCTCTAAGAAGAATCATATGCATGCACACCCCTGCTTCTATTTGTCTTCAAGAAAAAAAAATAAAAAGAGGGGAGAAGAGGTTTCTGCAAAGCATTTCTATCCACCCCTTCTCACTGAGCAATCTCTTCTGTATTGTGGGATCTGAGAATGTGGTCAGAACTCATGATAGAGATACAAGCTGCTCTTCATGATAGAGACAGAAGCTATAATGTATACCTGTATCCACATATTTTAAACCTTTTACACATTTATAAGCATGATCACAAATTTATATCCACTTCATTTATAAAGACCTTCATCGTAGGGATGTGGTTGTTAAACATAAATGCCTCAAACTATGGTCTCTTAACAAGGTCTAGTCCCTCAACCCTTTATCTAGCAAAGCACCCTTTATTTTAAAGAAAGGATGTGGTGGGGCACACCTGAAACCTTTCTAACTTCTGAAGGTAAAGTGCAAGCAGTCGAGTGGTTAGTCAAAAAAAAAAGGAGTTGAATATACAACTTAAAGATTTTAAAAAAATAAAGAAAGAAAAAAAACAACAACAGAAAAAAAGTAATCCAAATTTCCATCCAAACTGGGAGAAGGCAGTTCAGGAAGCAAACAAGACAGCAGCTAGCATGTTATCAGAGCAAGAAAATCAGAACAAAGATCAAAATGCTGTCCCAGCATACTAAAGTTGACAATGTCTCTGAGTCCTAATGCTCAAAAAGACCACAGCAGTAATCTTGCTGAAACACATCCAATCAGCAGCAGTTTACTAGCAGGGTGCAACAGGAAACCCTCACATTTATCAGCTCAGCTGCCTCATCACTGTATGTCACTGCACTCCATAGAAGCTGAGTTAATTTATCAGCAAATCAGAAACAGAATAAAAATGCAACTTCTATCTTCTTTTGAGTCATTTATTTTCTTCATTCCTATTTCCAAATGGAAACATTTGTAGCTTGAAATTCTGCAAAGAAAATGAAGAAAAAGATAAACCCAGATTGAACTCATGTTTGGTACAAGTATAAGCTCTGTTTAAACAATCAGTCCAACAGGACAGACACTCTGACCTGGAAAGTCCTCTCATCTGCCCAAAGGTCTGACTGGGGGACCTTTCCATCATCTCTCTGGAGCCCAGTCTCCATGGTACCTTTTCTTTTTGCAGTAAAAGAAAGTTGTTTTCAGAGCAGACTGTGTGATTTCTCCTCTCAGATGTTCTCATTTGCAGAAGTGAAATACAGTATATGTGGAAAATAGATCATATGGAATGTAGGTGTGTTCATGGATTCATTGCCTCTATCCCAACTATCAGGCTGTTTTACTTACTGGATTGCTGGCTCTGACCTTGGGCTATATTACCATACCTCCACAGAAGTGGAAATCATGCACAGTCTCATCAAGTTCATTTGATGAAATTGTCAAAGTTGAAAAGTAAAGGTATTTAATCAGATGGACGTTGAAGTTGAGACAGAAAAGGTAAACTACTTCAACAAACCCAAGAGGATTGATGTGCTTCCTGCACGTGAGGAGACTCAGAGCAGTTCCACCAGTACATGTCAGTGTGCAGCAGTGGTTTTCACCTCACAAACAGTGCTCCTGATAGCTCTGAGCCATGCAGAGGAAAGCATTCAGCTGAAACCAGAGGAGATGGCACTGCGTAATGCTCACACACTGTATGAACAGCACATGGTTTACAAGCGAGGCTGGAGAGCCCTGCTGGTTCCGTGATGAACACCAATGGTCAGGGTACTGCACCTCGGATGAAAAGCCACTGTCCTGGAGCCAATGTTGTGGTGGGTCCCTGCTAATGCAAAGGGAAAGATGTCACCTGCAAAGTCAGCAGCACCTGCTTCTGCAGAAGCACATCAGGGTGTTTGCTGGAACTCTTTTCTTCAAGAGAAGAGTGACCTGACCTTGCTTATGGGTCACATCCAAATCAAAGCACAGGCTAAGATGGCATGTTCAGAACAGAAGTGAAAGGAGAAGGAAGAAAAGCATGATTTCTCTCTGTATTTATCCCAAAGCCAGAAATCAAAATTGTTCTTTGTGCCACCATTATGTAATACTTAAATTACAAGACAGTACTGTTTTTCCCTCTAGTTGCTCACTTCTTTGTGAAACCAAGTAAAATATATTATTTTTACATCACTTTTAAATGTTTTTATAAAAGTCCACTTCATAAGCTAACATTGTAGAACATTTTTTTATTTCTACTTTGAACCCAAGGAAGAAATCTGCCAAGTCAGTTCCTTGTATCTCAGAGAAATATTGCAAGATCTGTGTGGAGAACATGTGAAAAGTGACATGCCAATATTTGTTCTGTTTGAGCCTACTGTACTGAAGTCAGACCTGTGCAGGAAACAAAGATAAGAGCCTTTTACCTAGACATCCTGAAAAAAGAAAGAAGGGGAAAAAAATTCAGTTGTCAAGAACAAATCAACAAAAAGTAGATATAAATCAAACTGGGGAACTGAACACATGCCTAAACAGTTTGTCTATGATGATATTATCAGGAAGATAAAGAATGAATAGTTTACTTCCTTTAATCCCAGTTTTAAAAGTGGCTGTGGTAGGACAGTAACTACACACAAAACAAAAGGTTTTTGTGATAAAGTTGTGCTCCTAAATACAGACCATTGAGTCAATTAATGTTTACTTAAGTACTTGTCATCTAAAGAAGGAGCAGAGAAAACCATCAACATAACCAAAAGCTTGTGACACCAATTTGCATCCAGTTCCATGTGCGTGTTTTATTTATTTTCAATCAGGATCAATCAGGAAGGAAAATAATCAATGAAGTCGCACTCATGAGTGGTATTTGGCCATCTGGGGGCCCCAGTTTCTCTCGGCCTGTATTGGAGGCAAGAAAAAAAATTTTTCAAGAGCACGGAGGAGCTCCATATGGTTGAGATCAAAGGTGTTGCTGGGTGCATGGTTCTGCTTTATTGCCAGGCACTGCTGTTAATTAGAAAACAAGATCAGAGGCAGTATTAAAATCCAATTAAATTGATATGAACAGATTGCCAAGTGATGTTCACTAATGTATAATTGAGCACCATGCAAATTTCGGTGGCTGCCTTTTGTTTTTTCTCCCCTCACTCTGGAATGAATGATGAAGCTATGAAGTTTTTCCTCATTGTAAAAGATAAACAAGTTAATGCACTGATCTAGGGGGTATTGCTTCAGTGATTGATGAAAATGAGAGTGGAATATTAACGTGTGACTTTTGGGGGGCTTCTTTTATAATCTTATTTTGTTCATCATTCTTTTATTATTGTTGTTGTTGTTATTCTTGTTATGGTGGTATCCAAGTACATGCTCAGATCCTTCATCGTTCCATCATTTCACATACAGAGAAACTTCCTTTGGAGCTGGAGATTTGATTCAAACAATTACAAAACCATGAATATTTCAAGCAACAGGCCTGCTACTGCTGGAAATTAACTTTCCAAGAACTATATGGACTTTATACCGTATATCTTTGTTTAGAATCCACAGCTTCTATTAAATTTAATTACTTCCCTATGCAGCTTTATATTGAGGGCGACTTCAAAACGAGGGCAGCAGCTATTAAATTTAATTACTTTCCCCTGCGGCTTGCATAGTAAAGGTGCATGGTTAAGGTGCAGCTACTAAACGAGAGTGGCTTCTAAACAAAGATATACAATATTTATACCATATATATTTCCTTTCCCCTATCTCTCTGTCTCTAATATGTGCATTTTTTTCTGTGCATATGTGCATATAATGCAGATTTGTAGCTAAGTGAAATTATTAAATGCAAAAAACCCCCACTTTTAAACTCAACTGTATAATACCCTAACTGCATTTCTGTTTTTCTTTGTCAATGCATCACATGGTTCCATTCACAAGTTTCATAGATTTCAATGTGACTAAATTTCAATACAGAACAAAATGCCAGGATATTAATTTAATTGCAAAACTGCAGAAAAGCTGAAGTATTTTGGAAAGAATGCATTTTTGTATAGAACTTACCATAAGGAATAAATGGAGGTAACTTTTGTAAACCTGATATATTAATATTGTTATGTTTTATCTAATCTATCATTTGCTAACTGTGAAGATACATTGATGTAAATACTGCTTTTCAAAACAGGATCAAAGGTAACACGTAAAAGAACAATAAATTGACCAAGGCAGTGTCTGTCACGGTGTTCATGAGGTATCTATGCAGCTTTCAGAAACTGTTTAAATTCTATTAAAAGAAGAACACATTTAATCAAATCATGTCAGTTGAACACGTGAGCAGGATCCCAGTTGCAGCTGTGCTTGCAGGGGGATATGAAGCTGTGTTTGTCTCACCTGTGCTCCTCAGAGCAGGGAGCACAACGCCAGCCAGGCACGGGGTGTGGGTAGAGGGATGGGTGGGCATCAAACCGCTCAGGGTCTCACCTCCTCCTTCCACTTTAGATAAACTCCAAGAGGCGTTAGGCTGTCAATACAAACTCATCACACTGTGCCCCAAACCACTTTCACTTAATGCACCCACTGCCTACACAAAGCAGAGAGCAGTGTAGGAGTTTGTGTAGCATCTCTAGCTTAGAACTTCACAAAATTCCTTGGAAGAAATTCATATAAAATATTGAAAACTCTGTTACAGTAAAGCAAATGAGGAAGCTGTGATATGTTTTATGCATTTTCCAAAATTATTTTGAAGAACCTCATACCAGCCCATCAGGATCAATCATCATCAGGATCCATCCTGTTCCATTTAGAAACAGCACTTAGAACTTCCTGAAGTTTCTGCCCAAACATTTTAAAAGTCGTTTTATGGAAACAAGGAATTTATATAGCTCACTACTTATTCACAAGTAAAAAAAAGTGGTTTTAAATCAGAACAAAACATATCTGTTTAATATTCTGTATGCAGACACAGTATTATAAATGTTTTGTTACAAGTTTTTAAAAATTAAAAGAGCATAAAAAAGGAAAAAGTGTAAGGAAACACTCTTTTTTCCATCTTTTTTTTTTCAAAAATTGAAGGAATATAAAATGAATAATGAAAGACATTTTCTTTAGATTAGTATCATATTTTGGGGGACTGAGGATTTCTCTTTGTCCTTCCCTTCCATTTTGCTTATCATTTTTTCTGTTTCTCTTTCTTCAGGTAAAGAGTGTGGAAAGAAATAAAGGGAAAAGTGTTACAGGGAGGAAGAAACTATTGCTATGAAAAATCGTTTTTAAATCTGTCATGTTTTATTCCAGCAAAAAAAATTGCAATATCTGATAAGATTTCACCAAAAATATGAAGGAGTAAATAAATAAGAAAACCCTTATAATGCATACTTTGTGTTTCTGCTTTATTGTTGTTATGTTCCTGTAGAAACCATCACGACATCTCATGGGAAAACTATTGCTTTAATATTTCCTTGCCTAACAGAGAGTTTTGGTTAAGATGTTAGTCAGCAATGCTAGAGAAATCAAAATTTATTCCTTGCCAAATGCCTAAGTCCAGTACAAGAACTTTATTAATAAATAGATTTTGCTAGTAACCATCAAGGGAGATGAAGGCCAGTCCTGAACCAGACACACTGTGAGCTTCCTCTTTTTAGGTTAAGAACTACAGTACAGTGCAAAGAAAGTAAGAGTTTTGTCTGAGAGCACTTTTCCTCTTTTCTGCCCTTTGGGAAAAGACCTGTTTAATTATTTATTGTCTGTTTATACAGCTTTTGGGTCCTTCATTGTAATACAGAAAAAGGGAAAAAGAATGGAGGAGAAGGAGCAATTAGTGGAAGAAAGACAATGACACATGTTACTCAAGAAAAGCGATCATCAATTTACCCACCATTATATTAATGTGGTGTCTGAGACACCAAATTTCCTCCCAAGGCCCACAGAAGGAGATGACAGCTGTTACAGATGTGTGATGCTCTTGCAGCAAGTCTATGCTACTGGTTGTAATTTAGCCATAGTGGTGCTGTGGTCACAGAGGTTAACCCAGTTAACTCATTTCAAATTAGCTGAGTCTTTCTGCATGCCATGGCACTGAGCAATGAGCACTAGCCTGGAGGAGCATTTCTGCATGTGAAAACATGTACAAATGTGGACCTTTTGAAAGAGACCACTGAGTTTTATAATGATGAGGGAAAAGAGAGCTGGGGAGATCACATGCCTAGCTGAGGTAAAAGAAAAGTAACATTTGCAGTGATAACTATGCTAATTCTTTGCATCTAGAAAACAGGATTTGCAATATCATCACATTATATCATCCCAGGTCTATTAAGTAAATGTCTATATGTTGGTTTCAATGTGCTCTGAATGCTCTTCCATTTCCAAACAGTAGCAAAATGTGTTTTCTGGCTGTGTGAAGGTACTGGCATTGATCTCTCACTTTTTTTTTAAAAAATTTTTTTTTTTCACTGAGTAAAGCAGCAAGATCCAGGGAAAGACTTTGTTCTGTTGTATGTCCCTCCATCTCTAGGGTCAAATGTAGAGAATATGCTTAAAGGACTCCAGAGTGGAAATCAGGCTCATTTCTTGATAACTAGTCAACATGGCAATTGGTGTAGGTACAATGGACAAGGTCTTTGTCACTTTTTTAGTGCAAGGGTTTCCCTTTTTACTTTAGACTTCATTGTCACCCCAGCTTTACACATTGGATGACAAGGAAAAATTAATACTACTCTGTCAGTGGCTCTGCTGTGAAGTTTAACTTTAACAGAAAGCTAACTGCTGATCTTTAGTCACAAAGCTCAGGAATCTATCAGCAGAGTTCAAAATTAGCTGAGATCTTATGGCCTGAGGCCACCCTGGTAACTAATGGCAATTTTACAATCATTAGTTTTTGCTTGATGGGCCAGTAGTAAGTGGGACCATGATCATGACCCAAATCTAAGAAAAAGGCCTTGAGGCCCAGCTTTTTGTCAGATTATGGCTTTACTTACCTAAGCTGGTTTTATCTTATTACAGTGTGTAAGCTATAGTAAGCTTGATACAGACAGGATGGAAGAAAAGAAATCGACCCAACCTTAGCAGGGTATTATTAATCACAAGCAAAAGGTTGGGAGCAGGGATCTTGGGTATAAATCAGTGCCATTCCTGCTGGTCACTACTTTGTGAACTACAGATTTGACTCCAATTTTGCTTTATCATATTCATTTGGAAATTGTCAAACACAGTAACTAAGGCAAAGGATTTCTCTTTTGAAAATATGTTTCTGAGCTGAACACTAGTTTATATCCTTCACTCATAGTGTGCTTTTAGGAAGTTTACAGAGAAGAAAAACTGCTCTAAACAAAAATAATTCTAGTCATTACTTCTGGGATGATTTTTAAATTTTTCAGCTTATGACTGCATAATATGCAAACTTCTAAGGAGAAAAAATTACACCTTGCTTTCATTTGCCAGTTGCTTTTCAGTTACAAGAAACCAAGAAATAATTTCTTAGTTGAGACAGTGGGAAAATTTCAATGCTGAATAATTTCAATTAAAGCAATTTTTTTTTCGGATTTTATAAGGCATTGCAGGAGAGAAACTTGATTTCCTAACCATCTCTAATTTTTAAAAAATTAAAATGACAGAGCATGAGCCTTTAGACAACTGTTTCTGCCCTTCATAGAAAAGAAAAACATCAGGTTTTAGAGGTGTTCATAACTTGTTTCCAAGTAGCATTAGTTTCCATATTGCAACTTCCCTTTTAGCTGTTCATGTTTCTGCTAAGCTCAAAAAAATCTCAGTTTTACTAACACTTCCTTTTGAAAGTTCCAGGGTTTGGGTGGAGGGACAGATTGACTGCTGGAAAGAGTGATGTTGGGGGGGAAACTGACTCCCAGATAATGCACGTAAGAGGATCATAGACAAGGAAAAGAGTGATGGGACCTCATGGGAAATGGTATCTAAACAGTGTCAGTACAAGAAAGGCGGTGGTTATGCTGTATGCTTTTCTACTAGAAAAACACAGGCCATGGTTCCTGGTAAGTAGACAGAGAATGGAAAGTGTGGGTTTGTGGGAATGAGATGCAGTCCTAGTCACTGATCTCATGCACACATTTTTTCTGTAATTTGGTTTTCTTCAGCTGTAAATAAAATTCAGCTCTATCTACCTAATATCTCAGAACTGTAGAATTAACATTTGTGAAGTGTCGTGTCACCCAGGACTATAAGACAACACAAGTACAAATTGCTACTGACACCGAAAGGTAAGATATTCAACAGGGATTTTCTCCTTACATACCTAGGCTGAGCTATGCAGTGCATTTCAAACCAAATATTAATCTCTTTGTATTTCCCAATCTCAGCAAGCTATTTTCTTTACTCACCTCTTTGTGCTTTCTTTGTCTCATTCCCACTGTTTCAATGGTTTCTCTTACTTCTCTCTTACAAAATTGTATGTTTTGGGAGGCCAGGATGTTTATTTTGTTCTCTGCTTTCTACAGAACAATAATAGTCTGATTTATAGTTTTCCTCCAGATATAATAACAACAATATTGGTAAAAGGAAGAAGAAAAAACTCTTTCATTAGCATATCCAGACAAGTAGAAAAACAATCCTGATCATCACGAGGCAAAAGATGTGTCATTGTGTCCCCTTTGTGTGAGATAGTACTATTTTTATTTAAATATGTTTGCAATGACAGATAGTTAAAAAGACTTCTTATTTGGCAAATCCCAACGGTATTGTTCACGTGAACTTTGTCCACATTTGGATGCCATATATTGTCCAAAACTCTCAAAATAGAGACATCTTTAGTAGCCCAGACCCTCTATAAAAGCTTCCCCCAAGCCAATCATCAGAAGGAAACAGGCAATGGACACTGGGGAAACAAGTGCAACCCAAAGTCCTTTTGCTGCCACCACGACACCTGATGGCATCATGTTCACATGTAGGAATACAGGCAGGTCTGTAAACATGCCTTCTCCAGCAAGTGGGCTGGTGATCCCAGATTGCCAGAGGGCTGTTAGCACATCAGCTGCAGGGAATCAAATGTGGAGTGCTGAGGTTGGGAAAACTTTGGTCCAGTATTTGAAACTAACCTACCAGAAGTAGGAAAGAGGTCAACAAAGTCACTGGTTGATCTGCTGTCCTTAAAATCATCACCTCTTAGAAGTCCTGGTTCTGTAACATCCATTCCTAGATTTTGGTTTATTCTCTTGGAGCTTGTTTGGGTATAAAACTAGTGAATATTTATTTTTGTCACTCACAGAGGAGCTAGGACTGTGAACTCACACAAGAGTGGGTTTATTGAGAAAGAAGTTGCCATTCAAAAGTTGAACTGTGGTTCAACTATTTTGGAGAAACACAAGCAGATGACACAGTGCTTTTCTTCATAATGAGTATGTTTGATGGCTATTGCAACAAAACTGAAGATTTATCTAAATGATCATACACATTCTGGTATCTGGGGGATGGAGTGAGGAAAGAACAAGGATGTCAGGTGAGACAGGTGAAAATATTTATAAGAGGTGATAATTTTTTTCAAACTAATTTTATGTCATGAATGAAACTACTCACCTGTACTAGAACATTTTCAAGCAATAAATGAGCACAGTGACTGATGCCTAAATCAAAGTGAGGCATCTCTTACTTACACACCCTACCCACACATTTTGTTGAGTTCAGAAACACCAGCCTGATCTCAGTGGTCTGATCTCAGATCCACTCACCTACTCCCAGTCTTGGAAGGCAGGGCAAATTTGGTAGCTGCTGACTAAGTAAACCATGTGGGAGTATGTCATTGAGACACAGATGGTATTAGTCCTCCTAAACTAATGAGAGCTTGGCAATCACGAGGGGGACAGGAACTGGGGGAGTCGTGGCTAACCCCAAACAGAGAGGCAGCACTCAGCAGTGGATTCCAGGGGAAAGAAACCCAGTTACCGAAGACAGATTTTCTGCAATTTTTGCTTGTTTGTGGGATTAAGTAATTTGGATTATTTAAAAAAAATTACTGAATCAACACTTCTTTTTTCAAATGACACAGCTCTTTTAAAGGGAAAGTCACAGTCTGCTGATGTTGTCAATCTCCCCTAGTTCTGCTAAGAGGTAAAAGTCATAAAGAAGCCAGAACACAGTTTGCAGTAGCATCAACTACCAGTTGGCTGCTCCACAGAAATTGGTAATTGCACCAACCAACCAACCAACCTTCCTGATATTTCAGTAGCTCCCTTTCCTGGACACATTCTGTGCTTTTGATTTTGGGAGGATCTTGTGAAACCCAAGTACCTGGTGAGGAACCCAGGGTGATTTCTTGGATGTCTGGAGAGGATAGGGGCCCAGATCCTCTTTGCTTTCAGCAGAGCTTAGGTTTCTTTGACTCCAGACTCATTTCCTCATAAAAGCAGACCTGGAGGGATGAGTCAACAGCCATTGAGGGCAGTGGAGAGATTCTCATCAATTTTGTTGGAGGCTTGCCCAGGCTCTAATTAAACAACTAAATGGCCTTCCTAACAAGGCTACAAAAAAAACCTAACTAACTGCTTCAGAAATACCTAGAAAATGGAAATAAACAAATTTCCCCAGGAAGAGTGGTGGTAATCAGTGATAGGAAAATCTTTGGAGAAGCTTGAAAGTTTTTTTCAAACATTATTTTTAGCAGCCACCCTAGAAATTCCTGACTTTTTTTACATAATTTTGAATTCTGCTCTTGTATTGTTTATCTCTGCAGTTATCTGCTTTCGAATATTGATGAATCTGCTGATTGAAAATTAAATATAAATATCTCTGTGCTTTATATATTTAGTAACAAACACATATACACATATGTACAGTGTATTTGCATTGTTGCCTGGGAACAAAACACCTATTTTTAGTTAATATCAGGTGATTTTAATTTACAAGAACTACCTCACCTCTCAGCATTTTAAAGAGCATACACAGAGGCACCTGCATGGTTATAACATTTGATGTATCATTAAATATGCCTTCTCACATTTGGCGCATAAACCCTGATAAAGTTTCACCTTTTAACAAAATAAATGACTCAATTAACAAGATGAAAAACAGCAATGTGGTGGCAGACCCTCTTGGTGGCAAAAAAAAAAGGATAAAAAAGAATTATCTCAGCAGGGTGTTAATACTGGGAGCGCCACAACACACAGCAGGCACCTGGTTTGAGTGACAGCCACCCAGCAAAGCTGACAGATTTGTCAGCTTGCTGACCGCTGGCTTGAGTCTCTCACACCACCCTAGGAATAAATTGTTGCTCAGGGATGGCTGGGCAAGCACTCACTTGTCTCTGTTAATCTAATTGAATTTTTTCAAGTTGTTTTCATTTTTATCTGTTCCTCTGTGGCAGCATTCCTTCTTGGAGCAGCAAATTTTGGCACCCTTAGATGACTAACTTCCTCACAGGGGTTCTGTCTTTTGAAGGAAGGTACAGATACAGGGCCAGACTCATCTCTTAGCTCCCAGTGGTTGAATGGATATAACTGAGGTACAGTTGGACCTACCACATGAGAAAATTGCCTTTTTTAATGGGACTGGAACTTAGGACATCTGTATTCTGTTTCAACATAAGATCCCAGCTGGCAGGGAGCACTGTTCACGCATGACACATTCACTGTGACCAGAAACAAAGCAGAAACAAAAATTGGAAAATTGTTATCCCTTTCCTTAAAGTGGACATCAGTCTTCATGCAATCATCTGATGTGCTGTTCAGTGGGAAATTAGGAGAGCAATATGAATGCACGTGGAGAAAGCTGGGACTGATGCAAGGAGAGCTGAGAATTGTCAGGTATGGAAGACTCTGCCAATCAGCTTAAAGCCTCGCTAAGCAAAGATGGCCTCATTTAAAGAAGAGATAATCAGGAGTTGCACAAAATCAATCTGCTGAATATCACAGTTTCTGAGGTTAGTAGATGCAAAACCACAACTTCTATTGTATAATCAGGCATGTGCCTACATGAATGACATCTTTATAATTGTATGCTGTATCTCTCCATGTGTTGCATATCATTAAGCACCCAGAATAAGTGTAATCAGTCTAGATCTAGGAGCTACCATTTACAAAGTTTTTTTAAAGTATGACATACAAAACTAAATATGTTCAGGGTTGACGCAATGCTGATCTCCCAAATGCTACCAAAAAAGGGCAGGTTGCTCCTAATAAATCTCTTGAGATATTATATAGCAGTCTTGATGTTGGATCTGCTCTTAGATACTGAGTTCTGACCGGAGGAAGATGCAACTGAAATAACTTGGTGATAGTTTTCACTTGTGTAAGACAGTTTCACTTGTATCTGTGCATCAAAGAAGAATTAAAAGTTCAGTGCTCAAAAGCCTCATTTAATTTTAAATGACAATGCTCCTACTCACATGACAAAACCCTAAGATTAGCACTTCAGTTCCCGTGAACAAAGAGTATCTATTTTCAAGCTGAATATCTCATATTACCTTGGTACCAAAATGTATTTATAATATTCCCCAAGAATGGACAAGTCTAGCACTCATTTAACTCAAGGCAAACAGTACCATTCTATTCTCACAGTTGCAGGACTCCACACTGGTTTTCATCTTGACTCTCTGTTGGGATTTTAGAAAGAATAGCTTTTTGCCTTCCTTCTGCTTAGTGGGGAAGTTCTGCTTTATCTAATGGAACCATTTTCATGAAATCAATATGATTGTTTGTTGAAGCAGATGATATTAAAACAGAATAAACACATATGAGCCTGACCTTCAGCTACAAGTTTTCACGATAGTTAGAGAGATGATTATTTCTAATATAGATTAGGATTTGCACTGCAAACTGTCAAGAAATGTCAGGATAAATAAAGGTATGCATTATTTTCCTGTCTATTCAATAAACTCTTGGGAACAAAAAAAAGAAAAGTAAAGTGTCTTTTATATCCTGAAGTAAATTGGTTTGTATTTGTTTTAACATTCTTATTTCACTGACATCTTCTTTAGAATAAATCTATCCACAAAACATGTGACTAGAAATTCTGGGAATATTTCCTTAATTTCCACTAGACACCTGAGAAAGCTATGTAATGACATGTGGAATGAATTAAATCTGATAAGTCTTTCTCAGGACTATTTTACAGTAGTACTGAAAAGTAACCTGAGAGTGAAATATGGACAAAAATGGGTACATCTAGTTCCAAAAATTAGTAGTTTCCAGCATTGACCTAGAAAATCATTTAACTCTAGACCTTTTGAATATCTCTTTTCATGCCTCACACTGGATGATATTGAAAGGAATAACCATTTTGCTTTACTACAGATGTACTCTTTTTTCCCTTTTTAAAATTTTAATTTCTTTTTATGGTATCCATCTTCAGAGAGAGAAAGAGGGATAAAAAAAAATTTAAAGAGACTGCATCTCTTTTCCAGGAGAACAGAGCCATAGAAACTCAGCTAAACTGCTAAAAAAATCACAATCCTGTATCGAACTTCATGTAACTTATGTGATTTTGAATTAACAGATAAAACAGTTCTCCCTGATTATCTGCACAAGCTCTTTTTCCCCTTTTTAATAGCTCTGGACAAAATTTTATGGTGAAGGCAATTGGATTATCAATAGCCCTGAGCAGGAACTGACATAGTACTTTTGAAATTTGGGGATAGGTGCTCAACAAAAGCAGAAAATGTTATTACACAGAAAATGCAGTTATTCCAAAAGTTCATGTACAGAAATATTTTTCAAGAAGAAAATATTTTCCTAAGCAAATTCTTCCCTTCATAATTTTATTTGCTCTATAATAGATTTAGTATTAAGAGAAAGCAGCAAGTCCCTTCAGGTTTATAACACAATGTCCACAATCAAATGAAGTAACAGGTGAGTGCGGCTCAGGACAGCTAAGCTTTTGCAAACACTGCAGAGAATTAATTCAGCATCATGTTTCCTAAGAAACACTACATCTTAAAGCATAGACACATGGCAAAGATGACGCATTTCAAATACTCTTTAGTTAGAAGTTACAAATACATTTTTATATACATTTTCACGTACATGCCCAAGTAAATTAAGAAAAATTAGAGATGTTATTCTGGCAGATGTAATGTTCAGTATCCCTATCTAGAAATGTTTTATTCCATACTGAAAAGACATATGTAATAAAGTGTCTTGAATTCTTGGCTCCATGTAAATCAAAGGCAAAATTCCTGTTGTCATTATTAATGGACAGCATTCCTTGTATTTGTGCAACTCAGAACACTCCTGAGTAAAAGTTCATTAATGTTTAGCTCACCTGTCCAAATGTGAACAATAAAAAAAGGCACAATTTGGCACTGAATCACTATCATAGTTATATGTGTATAGCTTTACATCAGGCTAATTATTCTCTTCATAGAAGATGAATTGTTGGAAAACAAAAGGTGCTGCTATCTGTCTGTCTGCCTCTGTCTATAAAACAATCAGATCACTGTAGATGACTCTATAGCAAGTATTATTTTATCCACATAAAGTGAATTCTGTCTGATTTTTCAAGGGGGAATCAGAAAGGCAACAGAAATGCCTTTCATACCTGTTATTCCTCATTTTGGTTAAGTTCTAAAAAATCAGTTTGCTGCTTTCCTATGCTTCAAAACATTTTCACTTTCAGGAACAGCATTCTGATGACTCACTTGGGACACAGAGCCCAGAGCAAGGGACACATGCAGGTCACCAGAAGGCAGATCAACTCTGCAATGTCCAGTGAACTACTCTTCAAGTGACCTTTATGCACAAATGGGCCAAAGAGAAAAAAAAAAAAACCACAAAACTTTTCCAAAACTTGTAGAAATTCAGCCCAAGCATAAAGGGTAAATTCAATGTGAAAACTGCCAGTCATTGCTGATTTGCCAATCTATGCTGGTATTAACTGGAGTGTTATGTGGTATCTTATGTACCTTTTGTGTTATCTTATGATATCACTCAAAATTCTTTGATTTCCATTCTGGAGAAATTTGGTTGAAATTTTTGCTTGTAAGAAATGTAATATTCATTCATTGTTATGAGAGCCAAACCATGTTCGGGAAGCATACATTGTTTTTTTCAATTTTGTATGCAAGAAAACAGAAATATGAAACAAAAATCAGCACATGGATGAGTAAACCCTTAATTTATTAGATCATTTTTGCTCTGATCAAGGGAATAGCTCAAAGAAAAGAGGTCAGAAGGACTAGTACTGTTAATATGCAATTGATGAAATCCTCAAACACATATTGATCCACTTTTTATTACATTTTTAAACCCTTGACTGTGAATATTTCCCAATAAGACAATAACTATAGCAAATATAATTTGATGTTCCTAATCACAGTAGATGTTCTTCCCCTTCTAAAGATCATCACACTGGAGATATTTACATCCAATACACAATGTGAATTTGCCATGGATTGCATTTCACACACAGCCCTCTTTTTTCACATTCATTTCTTCAAGCATATCATCTCTGTATTTGACACTATCTGTACTAACACATTTTAGTCACACATGGAAACCCCAAACAAACTTCCCTGACAATATAAATTATTACAACAGGAAAAAAAAAAGCAAAATAACGCATTAGACCTCTACCCCCTGAAAAACCTTCGCTGCCTTATTCATTACTTAAAAAGAAAAAGGCAAGTTAACTGTCAGGAGGGGTTTTTTTGTTTGTTTTTTTCCTCAGAGCTGTAGAATTTCACAAGGAATTCAGTCTACAGGGAGACTTGGGAATAGCTGGTTGCCCAGACAGGCGTGCCTGGGGAAAGTCTTTCTGCTGCTTGTGTTTGACGCAGCTTGAGGCAAAGCAGGTTGTATGGGCCTTGACCCAGCAAGGTCATCATTTTGTGAGCAATTCTGAGGCCTGACATCTGCTGCCTGGCTTTGAGGACAAACCAGACCCCTCAGCCCAAACACAGCCCCGCCTAAAATAATCCCCCCAGCAAGGATCCTGGGCTTCAGAGAAAAGGCTAAATGGCCCTCTTTTTGTCTGGGTGTCCAGGCTTTTTAGTCCTTCCTCGTCACGTAGCAGAGAGTGGAGAACAAAACCATTCCCAGAATGCAGATAAAGGCCATATTCTCACAACTCCACACCATAACTTCTTCACCTCATGTGAGACTCGCATTTACACTGCAGGGGCATGGCTCTGGGAACAAAAAGGGACAGGCACGCAGTAGCTCAGAGAGAGAGACATTCTCTTCTTTCTTAAAATGCATTCAAAATGGTGCCTTTTCCTTTTGATAAAAAATCCATTGTACTAAATAAAGCACGTGAGGTATATTTAAATATTATTAAGAGTGCATACAAGGAGTGGAGGACCTGACTCCCATACTTTCTGTTTCTCCTTGGGGGAGAATTGAGAAAAACCTGGTGACCCATATAGAGGTGTCTCTAAGCCTTGACTGCCACTTGATTTTTGTTTGCATTGAAAGTCTTTTGGTCATTCTGGCAACAGAAAGAAACTGCCAGAGAGTATCTAATAATAGCCTGCTTATAAGGAATTTCCACAAGGCAAAAGTGGTACAAGAACCGTCACTTGCAGGACATTTGGAGTTAAATGCAAGCCTTCCTAGGGGACAGGTTATGGCTGTTAGTATCTTTTTCTTAAAATCAAGTTAAAACACTCCTGAAATAAATGTATTCTCACAATAAAGATCAGGGAAGCCCCTGGATTTTTCCACAACACAAATTAATTTTATCTTCTCTACACCACCACAGCTGCATCTAGCCCCAATCACAAACAAAAATTAGCTCCAAAACAAAGTGATTCTGAAAAATGTATTTCTTTTACAATCCAAAACATATTCTGTGTATTACACTCTGACTTTTCAGTGATCTCTGCCTATGGCAGCTACAATTCTGCATGGCTGCTATAGCACTTGCTGCACCCTCAGCAGCTATAGTTATCTATGCTCCAATCTCTTCCCCCTATCTTCTCTTTACTCAAGTAAACACAACACAGAAGGTGGAATAAAGACCAGAGTAAATATGTCCTGCTTCTGCCTTGACCTGTCTGTCTCTGCTTGTCCTCATAGCTCAGTTCCAGAAGAAACAATCAGACAAGCCTCCAGCCAGCCTGGGTCACCCTTATGTCCCTCTTCCAAGGGAACCACTTGTCTTTGTGAATCCTCAGGTCTAGCATCAAACTCACCAGTCACATTCATAAAGCACTGACCTGCCACAGCTGCCTGTTAAATGTGGCAGTGATTGCTAAAAGCATTGAACGTGTAGGAACAGCAACATGGTAGGAGATCATGAGCTTGTGTGAATCTATTTGGAGGCAAGAAACTATCTAAGGTGAAATATCACCAGGAGATCAAAAGATCAAAATCAATTACAAAAAAATTTAGACAAAAGTTGGGTAAATTTCTGAATCTCCAAATGCTTAACAGTCCTCAGACAAATCAGTCTTCCAGACAAACATATTTCCCTCAAAAATAAATTATATTGATTCAGATGGACATTGATTATCTTATGGAAAGAATTTTGTAACTAGATGAGTGAAAAATTCATGGATAAAAAAATTAAAGCTCATTATGTGAATTCTTGGATTAGATGTTGCCATGGTACATCAAGAAGAGTTGTGTTGCTTTCACAACATATGACTAATCCCAAATTTCATTATTCCTAGTAGTTGCCTTGAGTCTGATGGATGCTGCATGCTTAGGTATTTCAGTGATCTGCTATGCAGGATCACACACTCATTGTGTAACAAAATCCAGGCCATTGCTGACACCCAGATGCTAACAATGATGCAGGGTTTTCCCTCTCCCTTCCTGTAGCAAATTACAACTTACAGAAACATAGAATATACTGAGCTGGAAGGGACTCACAAGGATCATTGATTCCAGCTCCTGGCCCTGCTCGGGACCATGCCCAAGAATTACACCACATGCTTAAGAGGATTGTCCAAACACTTCTTGAACTCTACCAGGCTGTGACTGCTTCCTTGGGCAGTTCCAGTGTTCAGCCACCTTCTGGGTGAAGAACCTTTTTCTAATATCCAAAATAAACATCATCTGACACAACTTCAGGCCATTCCCTGGGGTCATGTCACTTACTGAACTTCATACAGTTGGTGATTGCCCACTCCTGCAGGGCTTCCCTACCTCTGGGGGAGTCAACATCTCCTCCCAGTTTGGTATCATCTGTGAAGCTGCTTAATATCCTTTCCAGTCCTGCATCCAAATCATTAATGGAGATGTTGAATGAATCCCATCACTCCCCACAGGTTTGTAGAGATCCAGATGGAGCAGCAAATCCCATATAAGGTCAGGATCAGATGGGAGCTGATAATTCTCACAGTCATGGTCCTCTAGCTCAGGGTTCTAAGACCCTCTTGGTCCATCATCTGTGTCAAAGACAGAGGCAAAGAATGCATCAAACACCTCTGCCTTGTTTATGTCCCTGTTTGTGAGGTGACCATCCTCATCCTGTAAAGGGCCAATGTTCTTTTAACCCTGTCTATTGTCATTAGAATATTTGAAAAACCTCTTTTAATAGGCCCCCATGTTTCTGGCAGCTTCAACTGCAGCTGAGATTTGGCCACATAAATTTTCTTCCCGTGTCACCTGACCTTGCTTCAGCTGGGCATATATTGACACGTATTTGATTGACAAAGGTATGTGAGGAGTTAATGACACATTCTGAATTCAACTGCTGCAAGTTCCTGTTGCAGGAACTGAGTACACAATATTCCAGGCTATGGGATGCACTAGGGGGAAGTTGGAGCTGCAAGGATTTCAATTTAAAAAAAAAAAAAAAAAAGACTCAAATCCCTGAACTAATAGGAGAATCCATTAAAAAAAACTGTCAGTGAATACTGACCAACATTAACAAGCTACATTAAGAAAATTCAATGTAAAGCAAACAGAGCACTTATGGATGCCTCTTACTTCCACTATTATTCTACCATGACTGCCATGACTATACTCCTGAAGTTTCAGGAATATTTATTACTGAGCGCATGTCATTGTCAAGACAACCACTGCACCCAGAGTGCTTCAATAAAAACTTCAGGGGGCATCAAGTATCAGGACTTTGTTATGCAAAAAGTCTTTCATACCTTTCCTATGCACCAATCCCATGTGCAGCTCCACCAGCTCTGGCTCTTTCTCTCTTCCTTCCTTCTGCAGTCCCGGCTCGCTGCTTCCTGTCTCTGGGACGGCCGCCTGTCTCTCCTACAGTGGCTCACCTGATCTGTCCCTTGACCAACCTCCTGTCCCTTTGCCCTCGCAGCACAACCAGCAAACCTCAATTTCTTCACAGCATGGCCAGCCAGACTCCAACTAACTCCACCTGACCCACTCACTCTTTATCACACCCTTAGCCTTGAGGGCAAGGCTGTTTCCACTCTTCGGTGATTAACACAGGTGCAAGATATCAGGGGTAAGTTTTCCTTTAGCTCTATCTCAGTCTTCCCACAAGTGCACTCCTCACCAATGCAATAGCTAGCATCTGAAATATGCTTTCAACTAAGAAAATGCAAATAATAAGATTCAACATGTGAAAAATAAACTCCAGGGAGGTTCTATCCTTAGCTTCTGCTAATTCTGGCTTTCAGTGGAACTTTTCTTGGGCAAAGACTGAGAGACAAATTAGAAGAGGTGTGCAGTGCAGGGAGGGCATCATCATCACATTGAACGTCACAAAAGGGCCTATCACAGAAACAGTGGGGTAGAGACGAATGAGCATGATAAGAGTAAAAAGAGAGAACAAGGAAAAAGAACAGAGAGCACCTGTGTGATGATGGAAACCTTTACAAGACCAGAATTTCTTTAGCTGACCTATTATTCATAGCAGTGAATAACTGTGTTTGGATAGTAATGCTCAAGGTTACAAATTCCTTACTTTTGCTCAGAATCTTTAAGACTAGGCAAATAAGCTCATCAGAACACCCAGGACACCAAAGATTTTCTAAGAACTGCTCAGGAGTCTCTAAGAATTGTGTGGGACAATATTTCTAAACCAGAGTACTCTCTATGCACGCAGCTATTCACCCTCCAGCACATCTGTCCTTTTGTCCTCTTTTTCCCTGGCAGAAAAATCCAACCTGCCCTCACATTTGCTAGCACAGGACTCACTGCTTGAATCCTCCCTACTGCTGATTCAGACCCAAACAAGGACCTCTGTAATTTTGTTCTATAAATATATGTCCTGTAATTTTTATTGAGAATCGTAAATTCTTTAGCCAATATCTATTAGTCTTTGGTAAATTCTCAGGTGAATCAGATCAATAAGATAGAAATTGATAACTAGGATTCCTTTAGTGAAACCATGCTAACCCTAATGGAAGTTGGTCTGTAAATACACTGATCACCCTGATGAGTAATATGTCGGGCTGTGGAACCATTTTTGAGCTGCTTGTATGTGGATTTTATCTCCTCAAGAAAGATTTCATTTCAGGAAAATCATTCAATGATTATATAAACAGGCACCCGAATTTAAGTAAAGATAATGTCATTATGAACCCCTGCTATTACAAAAGGATTGTCATCCAATGTGTGCATTCAGCACTCCTTAAGTATCCAGCCCTCCTTTCTATCACTTAAAGCCCTTATGTAGTGTGAGGTTCTGCACTTCATGCACACTGAGACATACACAGAAGTACAATCACCCTGTATCTGTACAAAGAACTCCAAAAATTACCTACTTACTCTCTTACTATGCCACAATCCTTGCTTCTTCAAAGTTGTTTGGTTTGCTTTATAAAAGTAGTGATTTCATTAGGAATTAATTCTTTTTCTGCACCACGTTGCTATCTAGGCAGAACCTTTCCAACAAAAGTAAAAAATCAATATCATCCAGAATTTTATTTTCAATCTGTAGACTGCCAACTATGCAAGAAGACCAAGTAATTCTAGATTTTAAGTAAAGAAAAATTGAGATTTCAATTCTCAAAACTTGGAAGTAGGAGCTCACTTGAGAAAAGGTAAAAAAGGGTTCCTAAAATGTATATTATGCTTTGCTGTTGGAGGCTGGTCAGGAATTTAAGGGACTGATATGATTGGCCTCAGTCCCACTATCTGAGATAGAGAGATAGAGGGATCATAGAAATGTAGCTGCCATCTACAGCTTGTTTTCCCTGCCAGGCCAGGAAAGTGTGATAGCAGAACCAACCAAAATTGTTCTTTTTAACGTGACAAGTTCTCTAAAATCAGGATATGCAACAGTGTGCCTAAGGGGAAAGAGAAAGAAGAGGGATGCCTAGTCTGACAGAGAATGTTTTCTGAGAATAATGCCTTCCATCCATTAACACCATTAACTGCCTATTTGTCTTCCTATCTCTTTCCCTAGTCTCACCAGCAGACCAGATAGGCTTACACCAAGGTAACCCTTTTCTTTCCTGTTCCTTAGCAAGCCTGCTCTGTAGAAGTTCCTGGATAACTTCTTGTTATTCAACCCAGACATAATTCCTACATATCTGCATGATAGGAAGGGGCTTTTCAGTATTTAAAGGATGGAGAGTGTAGGTTTATTATGCAAGTGCTGAACCCTTCTTTCTGTGTTTCTGGTGTCACTTGATATAGCTGCAGTAATATTCAAATTATTTTGGACATTGAGGCACTTCTGACTTACTAGTGCTATATGATATTTTGCCTGTCTTTTTGGCAGCTACTGTAATGAAATTCTTTACTAGTTTTTAAAAAAGTTGAAGTTGTACTTATGATGTGCTTTTCTCAGATTTGCATCAATAAAAAAATCTTGCTAAGGTTCTTCTGAAAAAAGTACGCTGATAAGACTTCTGTATTTAAAAAAACTCACTAAAGATTTGTGCTGATAATAATTATGTACTGATTAATTGGATTAATTTCCTGGATGATCAAAGCATGATAGGTACTTAATAATAAAGCTACAGAATGATGGCTCTCAACAGCAAAATTATGCAGTACACTTTCTTAAATCTGGCCCATCTGGCATAGAGAAGGAAATGAGACCAGCACAAAACAGATAGGTAAAGTATACTGTGTTGTAGAGATTGTCTGATCCAGAAGCTGTGACATGGCTTCATAAGAGAGATGGGAGAAGATATCAGCAACGAGTAAGCAGAGATTTTGAAGCAGCCCCTTCTACAGTGGGCATGTTTACCAGTTGTAATCGTTCCTTCTCAAGATTCTCAGGGAAGGCACAATTTGGAAACAGAAATAGTTGTGTTCAGAACTTACAGTATCTCACTCCCATGAAATATGTCCATATCCATCACTGGCAGTACCACTGCAAGTCCTATATTGCTTATTAGTCTTTTATACCATGCTTTTGGCATCTTGAACATTTTCAGGAACCAAAAGATTAGTGACAGTGGGAAAGGCAGCCTGGGTGACTGGATAAATCTACAGAGCCACAGCTGGATTTCTGAATGTCAAACAACTTCTTGTTTGAAAAGCATATCTGCGTGAAAGAAAAAAAAAAGAGTTGGGGAGATTTGTTTGTTCATTTACTGGAATACTCTTGCTAATTTGGTTTGCTTTGCCATCAAATGTATGATGGTATATTGCCAGCTGGGAATCCTGTCAGAATTGCTGTAACAAGGCAAACTATTCACACCAATATGAAAGCTCCACCTTTCTCCTTTCTGTTTTTAGAAGCCATCCTTGAACGCAGATCCTGTGCAGTCACTCTCCAAGACATTGCTATAGTCAGTGCTCCTGTCAAGTCAGAGTATCCCAGGGACAGATGTGATCCACAGCCTACACGGGACACTGAAATGTGCTGCATGGTGAGAAGACGGAGGTATCTTTGATAGACACTCTTACAAAGAAGCTGAACCTGTCTGTGCTAGCACAGAGAGTTATCATCCATTACTTTGACTTCAGGCTAGGAAATGGTATTTCAATAAGCAGCTTGGACATTTGGGGTTAGCAGCAAAGCCATGTGGGAAAGCATCACACCAAACAGCAAAGAGCTACAGTGTAACTTCTTTGGAAGAGAAATTAATTCCTCTTTCTGCAAAAGTGAAAATCTCCCAGAAATGTTGACAATGACATCCTTACAAAGAATAGTGTCTTATAGATGCAGATCTTTTAATAGTGATGCAAGCTGGTTTGCACAGGTATGAATTGCCCATACAGACAAATCTTGATGTCACAAAATGTGTGTGTAAAAAGCAAGATGGGGGGAAACCATCATATTGCAAGATGCATCTTAATTTTAAAAGAAAACAAATCTGTTTGAACAGTTTTTCCTAGTCTGTCAAGGAGTTTCAGACCCTAAAGGTATTTCAGCCTGTTCCCTTTCTCCTTAGGTACAATCATTAATCTCTCTCACTACTTTTTTTCAAAGATGCAACCTACTTACCTACCACATAAAATGCAGAAACTTATTTTATTATGGTTTGGCTTTAGAGATTTACATTAGAATCAGTGAACCTTATTTTAGCACAATATATATGGTGAGCAGTACAGAGAGAGAAGACTGGGTTTATTCCCCAGATAAGTCATTTATTTCTTTCCTCAAAGAAAAATCCAATATCCTGAGATCAGATGCATATTGAAGCTTTGGTGGAAGAAAAAAAAACTTAGGCTGGATTAACATGTTCAAATTGGACACTCACTATCTGTATTCTCTGCAGAACTGGCTCCCTACATATTGCTTACTCTGTACCATGCACAAGAATGGCTTAAACATTTTCCTTGAAAAGATACATGGCCCGAACTTATTTACCGAGCAAATAATGTATGAATTCCTTGTATTTCTTGTCTTGTCAAAGTTTTATTGTTGTATTATTTAATGGATTTATTGACTATGAACTTCAAAGATTCAGGCCATGAATCAGATATAAATATTACCAGAAATTCTATATATGTCAAAATCCCCCAATAAACAGTTTAGAAAACTGTTAGCTATTATAGAGTTATTCTTTTTATTCTTTTTAATCAATAGTGTCTAAAGATTGTTGTAATCATTTCACTGCAAGGAGATCAGGGGAGAGATTTTAAATGGTCAAAACGGCATTTCTAACTAGCCTCTTTTTTTTTGCCAACCATCTGCCAAAATATGGAATTATTCAGTTTTTCACTCTTTGGTCAAAATGTAGAAATGGAAAAAAATAGTATCTTAGTAGGCATGAAGCAGAGACACCATTATATTTTTTAGTCAGTTCTCCATCCATATGTTCAAGTCCCATCAGCGTACCCCTGGCATCCATTCGCTCTTCTTGTCCCCTTGTTTTGGTTACAGATTACACTTGCTCCACCAAATTCCTTCTAAAGCACTTATACAGCTGCCACACAAGGCACTCAGCCCTTTTGTGGGGTCTGACCCAACGTGATTACTCTGTGGTACAGAATCTCTGTGCCTCAACCAACCATGAAACCCAGACTCCAGGCTGCTTTTCACAATCACAGGGGCACCTCATACCTGGTGCATTTCTCAAAGTGAAGATTCATCTACTGACCTGATCTAATGTAGGATATTTGCAGGTTAAAAGGAGAAAATATCTTTTTTTTTTCTTAAGTATAATATCCTTTGCAAAATTCAAAACAATTCAGTGGTGCTACTCTAAAAACATTTCTAATCACAAGAGTAGCATTAGGGTGCTTATCATTGGAATTAACATGGGAATCCAGTCCTTTGTCCATGATCAAGACCTCCGCTCTGCTAAGGTTCTAAAACAAAGCTGTCCCTTATGTCAAATTATCTACAATACTACTTAGAGATAGCAGACAACCAAGTGATGTGTAAAGCTGATTAGAGATTGTGAAGATAACACACTCCTATGTGGACAGTGCAATACGGAGCAGTCTCAGTGACTTAACCACTGCTGAGCTTTTTTCAGAAGGGGGGAGGCCAATCACAGACAGAGATGATGGGAAAGAGGTCACCTACCCAGAGGTATAGCAGCGAGGTCTGTACCACACAAGGAGACATAAAAATGCAACTTGAAATTCTGACTTTAACCTTCAAAAAAATTGTTTCTTATACACTAGCTGGCCCAGGAGTGACCCCAGGGTGCATTCAGACACAAAGGCTTCCACGGGGTGCCATGGCAGAGATGTTATGTTTAGGTGTAAACTCTGTTTCGCGGGGGTCCGGGCAAATGGATCCTGTGGGCAGCAGCAGCCTTGAAGGCCATGCACCTTAAGCAGAACATAATCTTAAATGACTTCTCCTCTTTCCCCTTTTCTGTTTTTCTTACAGTGTTGAAAGATGCTCCTTATCCGAGAGAACATGCGTGTAAAGAGATGCATGCTGGAACTGGAACTGCAGGTGTTTTACAGAGGGCACCGTCTCGGTTGGCTTGGCGCTAGTTACAGTCTCACCCCTTTGCTCACTGGTTTTATTTATAAATTGTCCTGGAGGGGACAGAGCAGAGAATATCAGCACATATGGTATGTCAAGTCCCCTACTGCTTGGAGACCCCTGAAATGCTTAGGTACAACAGGGCATGCTTAGGGCTCTCAAAATCGTGCCTTTTGTCATTTGAGCCAGGCCCTCGACATTATTTTAATGGAGATGTTTTGAATTTAATTATGCATCTGTTGTATAATACACTTACAATAAATACCTCTAGTTATTGCTCCTTAAAATCCCTTTCTTTCCAATATTGACTGCTCTAATTTACTTTTATGCAAACAGCCTAGTCAGATTTAATAAAATGTCTTAGTAGCATGTTTAATGACATCATTCCCCCTAGGGACAGTTGGGAAAATGACCTTCCATTTTACGAAAGAAGAGGATTAATTTTTATTGTCTGCCCCAGTTAATGCGTGTTTAGACATAAAGGCCCGATCAATATGACAGAGAGTATAGTGATTTTACTCACAGTAGTTTCTAAATGGACATTTCTTACTAATCCATTTTTATAAATCACTTTAAAGGCTTTATTGATCTTTAATTGGGAGTTACACCTAATCACTCGAGAGCAACGCATGGCTAGTTTGAAACATTTTAACCCTTTCCACACAATCCTTTAAAACTCATATCATAAGAATTTTTGCCCTCTCCTCTTCAATACATGTTATGTATCATCCTTAACTCCCAAACAGGTCTTGCTCAGACCACCACACATCAGATGAATATTAGTTATATTAGGGAAATATGAATACTAGGGAACAGGTTATAACTGAAACCTCAAAGAGACAGTATTGCAGGTGTGTATTAAAAAATATAACTATGTAGAACAGGCATATTTCTTTGGACTTCTTAAATACAAATGCTCAAAGCAAATATTTACAATGAAAAATGGTAAGTCACACTGTATGACAGGCTTCTTTACTATCGCTGTATTTCTGAAGCATAGAACCATAATTGTTTATTATTCGATCAAGTCATGCTGTAAAAGTGAACAAGTGTAGAGATATATGTTTGAACAAGCATCCAGGTAAGAAATTAGATGGGCCAAAGCTCACCTAGAACTTGATCTTGATACAGCTGTAAAAGACAACCAGAAATGTTTCTACAAATGTGCCAGGAAAGAAAGGAAGCCGAGGAAGATCACCATCCTCTGTTGGATGTAGTGGGGAAAAAAAGCAGCAATAAATGAGGAAAAGGTTCAGGTACTTAATGCCTTCTTTGCCTTACTCTTTAATAACAAGAGCAGTTGTCATCAAGGTGCCCAACCCCCTAAATTGGAAGACAGAGACAGGAAGCAGAATGAAGCCACTTTAATCCAGTGACGTGCTATGCAACTTAGACCTTCACAAGTCCCTGGAGCCAGATGGGATTTACCCAAGAGTACTGAAGGAGCTGGTGGAAGAGCTTACCAAGCTACTTCCCATCATTTTTCACCAGTCCTGGTCAGCTGGGAGGTTCCAGGTGAAGGCTGGCAAATGTGGTGCTCCCTCTATAAGGAGGGTCAGAAGGAGGATTAGGGAAACTGTAGGCTTGTCAGCCTGACCCCAGTTCTGGGGAAGGTCATGGAGCAGACCATCTTGAGTGCCCTCATGCAACATACACAGAACAACCAGGGGACCAGGCCCAGCCAGCACGGGTTTAAGACAGACAGGGCTTGCTTAACCAAACTGATTTCCTTCTACAATGAAGAGACCCACTTAGTGGATGAGGGAAACTTTATAGATGTTGTCTACTTAGGCTTTGGTGAAATGTTTGAGACCATTTCCCACGTGATTCTTCTGGAAAAACTGGTTTCCCATGGTGCGGATTAGTGCACTGCTCACTGGGCAAAATCTGGGTGGCTGGGCTGAGAGAGTGATGGTGGATGGAATTAAATCTGGCTGGTGTCTGGTCATGTGTGGTGTTCGTAGGGACTCAGTATTGGGCCACTCCTGTTTAATATCCTCACTGATGACCTGGATGAGGAGATAGAGGGCACCCTCAGTCAGTTTGCAGATGACACCAAATTGGGTGGGAGTGTTGTTCTGTTGGAGGGTAGAAAGGCTCTGCAGAGGGATCTGGACAGGATGGATTGATGGGCCAAGGCCAATGGTGTGAGGTTAAACAAAGACAAGTGCCAGGTCCAGCCCTTGGGGCACAACAACTCCTGCAGTGCCACAGGCTGGGGACAGAGTGGCTGGGAAGTTGCCTGGTGGAAAAGGACCTGGGGGTGCCATTTGACAGCAGCTGGACATGAGCCAGCAGTGCCCAGGTGGCCAAGCAGGCCAATGGCATCCTGGCCTGTGTCAGCAATAGTGCAGCCAGCAGGACCAGGGCAGGGATTGTCCCCCTGCACTCAGCACTGGTGAGACCACACCTCAAATCCTATGGTCAGCTCTGGGCCTTTGAGTATAAGAAGGACATTGAGGAGCTGGAGTGTGTCCAGAGAAGGACAATGGAGCTGGAGAAGGGTCTGGAGCATAAGTCCTGCAAGGAGCAGCTGAGGGAACTGAGAGTGTTTATTCTGGAAAAACATTATCGCTCTCTACAACCACCTGAGAGGAGATTGTGATGAGATGAGGTCACTCTTCTCTCAAGTGACAGAACAAGAGGAAGTGGCCTCATGTTGTGCCAGAGGAGGGTCACATTGGACATCAGGAAAAATTTCTTCATGGAAAGCTTGTTAATCATTGGAATGGGCTGCAGAAGGAAATGGTGGATTCATCATCCCTTGAAGTGTTCAAAAAAAGTGAGGCCACGGCCCTTGAGGCCATGGTTTAAAGGTGGACATAGTCATGGTGCTCAGTTGACAGTTGAACTTGATGATCTTTTGCAACCTTAGTAATTCTATGGTTCTGTGATTATATGATTGCGGAGGAACTTGTGGAGAAAGTTTGGTGAAATTTAGAAACTGATAAGAGGTCTTGAAAGTTTGTATTTTTCATATAGTCCTAGGATTCAGAATGGTGACTGTTATTTTGAGTAACATAGGGTTACACATCACTGCTATAGGGTGATGCCTGCATGTCTGTGTGTGGCTGTAAACAGGTAGCACATGTATACAGGTAATCTATTTTACAATATTCTAAACATACCTCAGTGTATGCTGAATAAATTAAATTTAATTTAATTAATTCATTGGTTTTTAAAATTGTATTTTTACATCCTTTTGAAAGTTTTGAAAGTTTATTCGTGTCTCACCAAAACATTCTTTTGAACTGAACAGTACCTAATGATTTACACAAATATACTACTGTAATTATATGATAATATTTATACTCAGAGGAGAAAAATACCTTAATATATTTTTATCATCTAGCATTTTGTGAATGATTTTTGAAAAAAACCTTGCAGCTCTGGAGAAAACAACACTGGTTTGGAACTTAATTTATGACTTATTTAGTTACACAAATGGAAAACATTATCATAAAATGTTAAACTTCTGTGGTTAGTGCATTCATATAGATTTCTTGATAATGGCTGAATTAATTTTAAAAATATTTAAGAAAATGTCCTCTTGACTGAGACTCTCCAAGCCAAGAAAACCCACAAATGCAGTACTTTGCAATCACAGTGTTTACATTAGTATCACATCAGTAATATGAGCCTTTCTCTAGGACACTAAAATGCAATCTTGAGAGTTAGTAAGAGGAGAATTTGGAAATAGGCATTAAAGTCCACTGAATAAATTTAATCTGTATAATTGCTAGAGTTTCTGAGTTTCCACTATGATCTCCTATAGAATTTTCTGATCATCAAGGATCACTATGTGAGAACAAAGACTACCCCAACTCTCTTGCCTGGGGCTTTTGCCTGTAACTGGAACAACCTGGAACTACATTGTTCCCTTAATAAGTTCAAAGACCTTTCAACTGAAAGGCTAATGGATACATCTGTGCAAAATGCAGTAATGGTAAAGATGGCTTTTAATATTTCAAAACTGCCTCTAAACAAATAATTGTCTACAATGCTCTGCCACTGTTTCAGATCAGGTGTAGCTGTTTCATCGTTCAAAAGTGTATAGTGGAAGAAACTTCTAGAAGCAAGAAAAAGTAAATTCCAAAATTTTTTTCTCTTATTTCTAGATTTATATTGTTTTTCCTTCTTTAGAAAAATGGAGTGGGAAAAGGGAGGGAGGTGGTGT
Organism: Brachypodius melanocephalos; assembly: GCA_013398615.1. Taxonomy (NCBI): domain Eukaryota; kingdom Metazoa; phylum Chordata; class Aves; order Passeriformes; family Pycnonotidae; genus Brachypodius; species Brachypodius melanocephalos. The sequence continues at coordinate 37,575,432 of VZSR01000520.1, forward strand.
AGGTATAACTCTGAAAACCTACAGGAAAGATTCTACCTAGCAGCATCACATGTGCCACTTTCAGCCCAGGAAAACAACCACTTGCTAGGTCACACTTGTATAGCTGCAGCTGAAAGAGGAGAAGACACCAGTTTGAAAACAGGAGTAGTCTATATAATAGCTTTTAGCTATGATTCTGATCACAATTTCAGAATAGATATTTTTGAACATACTTACTAAGCTAATTTCAGAGGTAAACACTCCTGAGTAGTTTCGGTGTGTTAAATGGAAGAACTTGAAATATGTTTCATCTCATTGTAGAAGAAGGAATGTTTTATGTCTAACTACAAGAATAAATTCCACTCTTTTTCAGAAGACAAGTCCAAATATGAGCATTTAAGACTACAAAAAGGTGAGTAGAGTTTAAGACAGATGTGATCTGCAAACATTCCCATCACTGACTCTGTATACAGGGATGGGGATTCCCTACCTAAAAAGTGAATAAATTCCGGCCTGCTTTAGAAACTGATTCAGAATAAACCTGGAGGCCTGGTGGTCCACCTTCCTTGTGAGCAGCCAGCTATTTTTGTGGAAAATAAGGGACTAATCCAGTTGATCACTTACACAAGACCAAGAGTCCTTAGGATTTTACTTTCAGCCCAGAGATGCCTTCACATCTACGGAAAGTGTGGTCAGCACTTAGCTGAAATTAGTTTCTATTGTGGAGGGGGAGTCTGGGGTGAGGGAAGAGGGAGATGGAGATCTCAGCTCTGATACTCAAAGTGGTGGGTGACATAGTCCATGCAAGAGGAGAGAATGGGATGGAACTGGTTGCCCAAAAGCAACCAAATTTAAGCACTTGGAAAGCGGATATAAACATGACTACTAAATTAATTGAAGCTTCCCAGTGTATCAGAATCAGCTTTCTTTTGCTTTTTGTGTCATGAAGTGACTATTAATATGACTAGTGACTAGCAGCTGGTTTTGCTTTCCCTGGACTCTGACCTGTTCAGGAATATGATCCTGCAAGGTTTTTTCATTAATATAATAACACCATGGGAGTAATAACAGGCTTGCAATACAACCATTAAACAATGACATCTAAAGTAGAAATGCATGTGGCAGCACCTTTGGTCTCTGAAGAAACATAAGGCTGCACTCCAGGTTGTCTTCTCATTCATCAGAGTAACCTTTTAGTTTATGTAACTACAGATTTTGCCTTAAACTCTTAGAATGTGTCAAAAGAAAGTGATATCATCACTATTATAAATGGGTGTTATGTGCTTATTTATTCAGCTTCTATTTCCTGTTACCTTTAGTTTCTGACTGCGTCTTTCCTCCGGGAATCAAGCAAATTTGGTTGGCTAGGCGTTTATTTTCCCCCACAGTTTACACACAGATCTTACTCCTCAACAAGAATGAGTAACTTAAAAGACTAGGCTAATATTTGTTTATAATACAAAGGAAAATGGAACAGCTGGTGTAAAATATGGAGCAGGAGACAATAAGAGAGAGAGAGAAAAAGAGAGAGAGACAGAAAGAGAGAAAGGAGGGAGGGAGGAAGGAAGGGAGGAAGGGAGGGAGAAAGAGAGAGAGAAAGAGAGAAAGAAAGAAAGAAAAAAGAAAGAAAGAAAAAAGAAAGAAAGAAAAAAGAAAGAAAGAAAGAAAGAAAGAAAGAAAGAAAGAAAGAAAGAAAGAAAGAAAGAAAGAAAGAAAGAAAGAAAGAAAGAAAGAAAGAAAGAAAGAAAGAAAGAAAGAAAGAAAGAAAGAAAGAAAGAAAGAAAGATTTTGTATATATGCACACAGAGTGGTTTTCATGCTGATGAGCAAATACAGGAATAAGAAGTATTTTGATCAGAAATTGTCAGTCTTTGAGATTCAGAAAGCACAGTTATGTCATTAGGTAACAATCTATAATTAACTCATTCAAGTATCTGTGAAGGACATGGCTGAGCCAAGGACAGGAACAGCTATTCCACCCACATGTTCAGATAAAAGCAAACAAAAGTTCTTGCTGTCTGTCACCCTACTCAGAAGCTTCACAGAAGCTGGTTGATGTGGGGTTATTATTCTGGATGTTATCTCTCGCTAGAAAGACTCTGTGAAAAACCTTTGTTTCCCTGCACAGAAACCATTGTATTTTAAAGAAAATATGTAAGTTTGATAACTGGACAGCAAAATTGACATTAAAATGAACAAAAAATTAAATTTTATTTTAAAAATCTTAATTTTGAATAGTTTTAAATGTGTGAGACAAGTGAAACGCTTTGGCAGTTCACTTTTTATCTCCTGACATGGCAGTCAAAAGAGAACTGCAGAGTTGGTTGGCAACCATCCTATTATTAACCACTTCAGCAGTAGCACAGATCTCAGTATTGCTTTATGCCCTTTGTTAGAATACATGTCTTAAAACATGGTCAGGAGATGGGAAGAAATGACAATGAGACAGCTTTGAAAAATATGGACATTATACAGGTGTATTAAATGGATACAATGAAACATTAATCACACTTTCCATCTCCTGCTGGTTTTTAATCATCACAAATTTATGAGGCTCTTTGTAGAGTTCCACAGTTTTGACCAAAATATTTTATTTTCTTCAAATGCTTTTCTCTGAAACATGCCCAAAATTAATTTTTATTAAAATAAGAAGTTATTGTTTCAAGATTAATAACTTATTCTTTTAATGTATGTATAGAGGTAGATCCTAATTGGCCATTAAATTCAAATAAATCGTTGCAGATTTACACTGATATGACTGAAAGAAAAATTCAGCTCATGGTTCCCAGTTAGTACTCCCATAGCCTCACTGACTTACAGTAGGGGTGTAAATGAGAACATAATTTAGCTCAAGTTATGCAGTTTTGGATACTAATTCCCCAAGGATAAATTTTTATTTGAGGGAAGTTTATTCTGACTCTCACTAGTCCATGGTGTGATATATGTGGTGTGGGAAAGGGAGA
>VZSR01000520.1:37579853-37610583 GCA_013398615.1 Brachypodius melanocephalos
AGAGGAGAGGAGAGGAGAGGAGAGGAGAGGGAGAGGGGAAGATTTAAAATTCTTTCTTGTAGGGCTACACATCTTAAAGTAGACTTTACTCATGCAAGTATATCACCAAACTACAATGAAATTTATGTGAGGGAACTCTTGTGGAATTTGACCTTGACTGCTTTCTCTCTCTCTCTCTCTCTCTCTCTCTCTCTCTCTCTTTTTTTTTTTTTTTTTTTTTTTTTTTTTTTTTTTTTTTTTTTTTTTCCATTCTTTTCATTTTCAAGTAGTCTTTTGAGGTTTGAAAATACAGCCCCAAAGATCTGTTCCAGTTTGACAATATCCCCGATACAAAATGGGATGGTTTTGTGTTAGCTGCATTTCACTCTTTCTGTTATACATCATTATACAACAAAACTCCTTTCAACATTAAGGGCAAAGTGATTTTCCTCAAGTAATATTTGCTAATATTGAATTAATTCTCAGAATGTCTCCAGGTTCTTTATAAACCCTACCATCTTTCTGCAATGTTATAATTTCAGAGGGCCTTGAAGTGCTGCTACCTCTTGGAGTAACTTGACAACTGTTACACAGAGAATTGCAGCCTAAGTTGTCCAAGGTTACAAAAGTCCAGCTCACCCATTATATTAATTTTTTTTTTAATGTCACATAAAGGAGGAATGCTAGTTGAAACTGGTCAATTTTGCCTACTTATTATTGAAGTAGCTTAGCTAAGGGGTCCTTGAGGTACCTGGTGAAGTCTGAAGTTGGCATGACAACAAGCTCAGAGAGTCTAGAAATAGGAGAAAATGCATACAGCTCAAATGACCAGAATGCATTTTGTTTGGTTCCCTTTAATGACATGGATGTGAGGGGTTCTTCTGCACAGTATTTATCTGTCAGGTGCTGAGGAAAACTATGAGATGATAGCCTGGAAGAAATGAGCTTTACCAATAGAGCTGTTGCCAATCATACCAGTACCTAAGGCCACGTCATTCACCACAGAACTGCTGATTATCCACAACATCCTCACTGGGTGGGCTGAAACCAAATGGCATCACTATGTCCATGGATTTTAACTACATCCTGAGCTATATCTTTTCCCATCCACCCCAGTCTAACCTTCCGCTCTTCCACCACACTGCCTTTCTCTCTATCTCTGTCTAAAAAGAGTCTGTGTTGGTGGGACCAGGCAAATTCACATTTTGTATCACTTCTGAGAATTGTAAATAGAGATGCAAGTACTCACAGTTCATTAAACTGGCTGATCCTGGTAAAAGTTTGCCAAGTTGCTCCGTGCTTAAGACCCTCTGTTGTGCTTATGCAATTTGGCAGAAGATCAACACCTAACAAAAGTATGCATTGGAAAGTGAAGCTGTATCTTTTGCCATTTCTAATATTTGTTCATGCTTCCTATTTTTGTCTTGTCTTCTCTTAAAAAAAAACCAAACTCTACAATGACAGCAGCTGCTCCAGAAATTTCAACTATTTTTAACTTTAACAAAATATTTAATTCTATACATTATAGCTGATTGATACACTGTGCTTGGTTGGACTTTCCTGGAAAAGGGAAAAAGAGTTGCTTGCTTATTTCTGATTCATGGAAATATTCCTGCAGATTTTCACATTAATTATTAACAGAAATTTACCTCAAAACTGATTGAAGATGAAAGAAATAAATATTTCTCCCATAAAAAAATTCATATCAATATTAATTTTGGGGGTTTTTTTCATTATGGCACGTATCATAAATAGTATATCACCAAAGAAAAAGAAAAATATTTTCAACTTTTTGTGCAAGCAAGGTAGTTTGTTTCTCTTTCAAATAAAAGTTTCTAAGGTTGGGAATTTTTTGCTTGTTTTTTGGGGGGGTAGGGGTGGTGTTATTGTTTTTGCTTTGCTTTTTTGTGATAAAAATTTGCAGTTTTCCAATCAGCTTTAAATGTCATCTCATCTGAGAGGCTGACTAGCAGGGCCTTCCTCATAAAAGACTCAATACTGCTAAAGAGAAAATAAACAAATGAAAGCTTTCCACCTAAGCTTAATTCTTTGTACCTTGAAAGATTTCTGGGCTTTTTTTTTTTTTTTTGTACCTTCATAAAGTGTTAAGAGGTATTTCTCACAGTGATTGATACAAAGAGAAGCCAGCAATAATTTGACATGAAACCTCAGACTTGTTTGATTCTGTAACAGCAAACAAGAATTTTATTAACATCTTATCCCTGCCTGGCCCCAAGATAGCCTCTTATCAACACAATACAACAAAACAACATCACAAAAGAGATTAGGACAGAAAAGCACTTTAAAAAGTACTATATAATTTGAAATGGCAAGAGACTGAAGGTTACAGTACCTTTATGGAGAATCCAATACATATTTATTATTTTTTTATATTTTAAAAAAGTCACAAATCTCTTGCCAAAATTGTGCCTTTTCCTTCCCTCTTAAATCCTTTCACATCATTTGCAGCACAATTCCTCCCTAGGCTGCCTTGTAGTATGTCATTCTAAGGTAGAATTGAAAAAACTAACTGGTAGAATGGCCACAACCTTGAAAACATTATTCTCAAATATATAAAAAGGAAAAAATTACCAAAAATATGTAGCCCAAATTAATTCTGGACTGTGGTTGCAATAACTTTTCTTGAGGGGAAAAAACCTTTTCAGGTGAGCTGAGTTAGGAACCAGCATCATGCAGCTTCAACTCCTCTTCTGTTTATTGGTGGAGTTTATTTTTGGTCGTAGTGTTTCCCACTGAGCAGTGCCTCCCCCTCCACTGCTGACATGGGCTGGGAAGAGCAGACATAACCAGCAGGGCAGGTTTCAGTCTCAAGGGTCCTAAGACAACAGATATTGTCACTACACAAGCTTGATTAATTTTACAGTGTCCTGTGGGGAAAACAGATTGGCAGGAGGGTATTTATTTTCTTTTTTCTTTTTTTTTTCTCTTTCCTCATAATTTTCAATTCCTGTACTTAGCACAACTGAAGATTAGTAATTTAACCCTGCTAACAAGATAACAATTTTTCAGTTTTATGGGAAAATGTCAGCCTGGTGTAGTCTGAATCCTGGGGACTCAGCTGATGCTCAAAAGAACATTTTTCATGTCCCTTTTGTCACCTGCATCATGGACATCACGTGATAGATATATCTCTATGTACACACAGTTGTGTGGAACATAGTTCTGTGTAAAGGATGTGGAGGTAGAGGCCAGATGTAGCAGTGCCATAGGCTGCAGCACCCTGGGGACACTCAGGTCAGCTCTCAGCTGGGCCCTGCTGTGGTTCGTGGTGCTCTCATTGAATCAAGCTGCCTTCACTCAAGTGCGATTCTGGCCATATTACCTTTCAAACCCATCTCATTTTGAATTTTCTAAAGGCAGATTTTGGCCCCGTAGACCACAATCTGATACGTCACTTACCAGCAGCAGTCCATAAACAGAATTGGAGTGCTAAATATTCCCATTGAGAAAACAGAGAAAGATATTAATGCAAAAGGAAAAAAAAAAGAAAGAAAAAAAGAAAAAAAGAAAAAAGAAAAAAAAACAAAAACAAAAACAAAACAAAAAAACCCAAAACAAAACAAAATTAAAAAAAAAAAAAAAAAAAAAAAAAAAAAAAAAAAAAACCACCAAACCTAATTAATTGCAGTACTTTCTCTCTGTCCCAGCTATTTAAAATACTGTCTTCAATGCACATTGGTCTTTAACAGAACCCAGCTCCCCTCCCTACACAAGAAAAACACATATGACTTTTCAAATCGTTTACTTGCTTGCTTCAATGCAAATTTTGTAGACTTTTTGTGTAAGTGCTCTCTTGCAAGTCAACAAAACAAAGTTATTCTTTTAAGTTCTGAAATATACCAAAAATTTTGGAACCACTGATTTCACTGGATTTAAATGTGCTTGATGTCCAACTTTTGATTACTTTTAAATCTTCTTGAAGAATTATTTTGAAACTCATGGCTGTAAGAATGATGTAAGATATATCATGAAATAGAGTGAATTTAAGATAGACCAGATGCAAGAGCAGTTAAAGCTGAAACAAGTTCTGACCCTTACTACCAGGTTAATAAATGAGATTTAGGGGAGATACACGTCACATATTGGGAAGAAATCCTTTACTGGGGGGGGTGGTGAGGCACTGGCACAGGCTGGCCAGAGAAGCTGTGGGTGCCACATCCCTGGAGGTGTTCAAGGTCAGTTTGGATGGGGTTTTGAGCAACCTGGACTAGTGAAAGTTTTTGTTTGGCAGGGGGTGGAACTGGAGGGTCTTTAATGTCCCTTAAACCCAAATCTTTCCCTGGTATTACATGCCACTTACATTTTTGCCTCAGTAGCGTAGCTGCAGGTGCTGCAGAATTTTGTGCAAAAACAGAAGAGGACTGGTGAATGACAAGATACATGACCATTTATCTTTGAGCACCACCTACTATAACAGTTTAAGTTCTCTTGTAAGCTTTTCACACAGGTCAACATAACCTCTTACCTTCCTCATTCAATTCTTTGGAACACTGCTGACACTGTTGTGGGCACAGTAACACCATGAGAGAATTGCTGAAGTGAGTTTAAGGTATAACAAGCTTAATTTTAAGAGATGCTCATGTAGCATCAAGAACTCCTGATAGGATTTTTGAAACACAGTAATGTGCAATATAGTTTCAGCCTGGTTTCACTTAGTATTTCACATTCACTTAAGTCAGAAATGAAAGCTAAGACTGAAAACAGGGTTAAAAAAATGTTCAGGAACCTAAAATGGCAGAAGTCTTCAAGGCTCTGTTTAATACTGAGAGACAATAGCTTACATTATGCAAAATTACATTGCTTAAGTCAAAGCTCAGTTTGCATTTTTACGACCATAAAAAATCCCAGTGTGAAACCACAAACTTCTGTCTTTTCTTTTTTTTTTTTTTTCCTTTCTTGTAACTTAAAAAATATCCAAGTGATTTAAACCATATTCTGTAAAAACAAGTTTCTCCCATTCCAAGACCTCGTGTGCCAAGTTTCAGCACACAGAAAATTTTTATAGGCTGAGATATTAACCTCTCAATACAGGAGCATGTAATGGAAACTCTGTTAATCCCTTGACTATTGGGGCGTAATGAGGCATTAACCTACCAGCTCTCAGAAGTGAAAGGGTCCAGTTTCTGACCTCAGTTACAGCAATCCACATTGAGAGGAACTCCTTTATTTTCAAGTACTTTATGCTCTCTCAAAAATTGTTTTCTTTTCCAAAATCACTGTTCCTGGGAGAGAAGCTCTACAAATAAGAAAACTCAGATTTATGAGCTATAGTGTATTCCTGAAGGTAATTTAAAAGCTATAGATAATTGTGATTGCCCAGTGCAGTTTTACAGGATCATACACACTTCAAGATTATGTACTAGCTGTGTTTGCAAGGAGTAACTGTCTCATTAGATTTGAGATATTTAATACTATAAAGAATATCCTAAAACCACTGGAAAAATATGAGTGTCTCATCTAATCTCTAACATTTTTCTATAACTTTTTGAATGAAATTCATTGCTAGAGAAAATATTTGCCGGTCCATAATCTAACAATTCCCCATTAAAATACAAGATCCCTGCTTCTAAATTTTTTTCAGCCTAGGCTCTGATTTCAGCAGAAAACACTGAAACAGCAGCACTGTTACATTTCAACGTAACAGTTCTTAATGGTAAATAACTTCTGGAAACTGTTCAACATGAAACATTATGGGATTTAAAACTTATTATGTGATTACCAACTCAGTGACACTGGACTGATGGGATCACTGCAGAATGTCAAATGTAAGAATAAAAGATAATTAATTCAATAAATGGTAATGTATTTAGCACATACAGGCAATTACTAACACACTCTAGGACAAAAGTTTAAATACCTGATATGTATGTCATAAATATGTCACATATTTATTCCTGGGCGCAAAGATCACCCCTGTTCTGCAATCAGATGTGACTCTGGTACAGATAGAGGTACCTGCTGCCTCCTCAGCTCAGCTCCCTCAGGAAACAGGAAAGCAAAGATATGACAGCAGAGGTTTCAACCTCATGAGCAAGAACCTGCTTCACCCAGCAGCAGTGAAGAGTCCACAGCGAAACTCACACTCTCACATGGTGCTGTAAGAGCAGGTCCCTAAGTGGAGTAGCTGAATTAGATATGGGACCTTCAGGGAGGTGAGAAATGAATGCCTATCTCATGTCCACCACCCAGCAGAGAGCCTGCATCTGCCTGAGTTTTTAGAGAAACCAGATTCCTCCCTTGGTAGTTCATTTTTGGAAAAAAATTAGGAAAGCAAGTATCCTTATAACTATTAACTTGATAGGTAAGATGAATGACATCATAAAATGACATTAAATATTAAATTAGTTTGGTTCACTAAAAGTTGTCACAAAAGACAACTCATTCTATCCTCACTTTGGACATATTGCACCCACAAGGGTCAAAAGTCTTGGAGGGTTCTGGCTCTTTTAGAAATATTCAGAGTCTTATAGCTCTAAACATATAGAATTAGTCTATTGTATTTGTACAGAGTATATAATATTGCAGTGTACATTTATATTGTATAGGATGTGTTATTATATATGACACCTACTGCTTGTTTATAACACATATTTCAAACAAAAACTATCTCAGAGAAAAGATACAGATGTTCTCTCTTTCAAACTTTGTTTAAAATTTTCTCACATGCATAAAAAGTTAGTCTTTAGAGAAATATACCAAAACAAACTCCTTTCTGCAGACAATATTGGTTTTGTGATTCAGACATTTCTGATTAAACACTGTTCATTAAAATAAAAGTCTTAGCAAGTCACAATGCTAACCCAAAAATCCTTTCAGTCAGATGACACTGTAATGCTTTATGAGGAATTTGGACACCGGATCTTCCATTAATTTTACTAAGAATAATGGCAGACAATCTCTGCAATGAATTCCATTTCAAGGTATGTTGACATAGACATGCAATTTTAGTAACTTGAAACTAGATATTTAAGAAAGTGAATAAATTATGTCTGTGGACAGGAAAAATAAAAAAAAAAAAAAAAAAAAAAAGCCCACCAAAACTTTTGAATCAAAAGAAACTTTTGAACATTTATTGCCTTGCCCACATTGTCTTCCAGAGTATCACTGACCATCTCAAATATGAGTTATGCACTACGAATCATGGGGTCGCAAAATCATAGCATCATTTACGTTGGAAAAGGCTTTTAAGATCATTGAACGGTTAACCTGGCGCTGCCAAGTTCACCACTAAATTTTGTCCTTAAGGGCCACATCTCCATGACTTTTAAATATCTCCAGGGATGGTGACTCAATCACTTAGTTCCCCAGACAGCCTGTTCCAATGCCTGACCATTGTTTCAGTGATTTTTTTTTTCCTAATACCCAATCTAAACCTCCTCTGGTGCCATTTGAGTCTGTTTCCTCTCATTGTATCACTTGTTACTTGTGAGAAGAGAATGGCCCCCTTGCTACAACCTCCTTTCAGGTAGTTGTAGAGAGTGAGAAGGTCCCCCCTTAAGCTCCTTTTCCTCAGGCTACCCACTCCCAGCTCCCTCAGCCACTCCTCATAAGACTTGTGCTCCAGACCCTTCACCAGCTTTGTTGGTTTTTTTGGACATGAGTTCAGACCTACAAAGATGTCAGTTTTGCTGGGCTTCTGCTGCAATTTTAATACAGGTAGCTGTATACTAAACAAAGGTATGAAGATAGGTGATAGCTCTGTGAATTCTATTTTAGGATTTAGGCCTCCAAATTTAATTTTTTACCCTAAATCCTGCAAAGCCCTTTCTCTGTGACCAAAGAGCATTGTAGCATACCAGGGGAATTTGTCATCTAATTCTCACAGCAAGCCTCCAAAGCCACGCTCCCATTTCCTTTCCGTGTAAAAAGGGCTATTGGATGAAGGATGGTACATGCCAGGATTTGATCCTGTAACAGAGACTTGATATGACAGCAAAGTGGGAAAGTTCTCAATGTTGTGCACGTTTTGAATGCGTGTGAGCCTCAGGCTCAAACCCTGCAGACAGTCATAAAGAGGGGTCACATCGTACCAGCTCTCAGGGGAAAAGCCTGTTTCCCAGTATTTTTATGTAGCAGCTGGCACATTTGGGACACTACTGTAAAATAAATAATAAGCTTTCTTAAACTGAGGTTGACACCCTGCTCCAAGCTCAAACTATTAAGCACTTTGCTTTGCTTTTGCCTCAGAGGCAGAAATAAAGAGTGACACATCCCACATGGCTAAAATTCCTCGGCCTTTCTCTCTGTCACATGAACATTATTAAAAACATGTAAACTTGGGGGTTTTTTTGCTGCTGTTGTTTTGGTACTCACATTGTTATTTTGTTTGTTTCCTTATTCTACTCCAAGCCATTGTTTTCACTTATTACCCACGCTACGAACAATAACTGATGAAGCAGCAGAAGCCCTGCGCAATTGTTTGGGGAGCAGCAGTAGTCCTGTCGTGTTGCCTGGATTTCAGCCCAGAGTACCAGTTCAGCATGCAAGGCTACCAAAAACAGGCTGCAATAGCTCAGATCTGCCTCTCCCATCTAGAAAGATTGGGGAAAGTCATAGTCAAAAACCACCGTATGCAAGGAAACTTGTGGTGCAGATGAGAGTCCCCTCCAGCAGGAGCTCAGAGCTGAGCTGAAAACAGCACTGTGCTCTTCCAGGACCTGTGCAGATGTATAGTACATAACTTTTGAAAGCACATACTTCTACAACTCTCTATAGCAAAGGTCGAAACATACATTTTATTCTGGAAATTAACATTTCAAATTTTAAAAAAGTTATTGTTTTTATTAATGTTGTTGCTACATCCAAATTTAAGCAGCAATAAAAAGACACCAGTTCCAAGTTCTAACTGCCTAAAGCATATCCCCAGAGACACTGAACAATCTTTAAATCTGTGACTTGGGCAGCCAGCTTTCTCCAAGTAATTATTTTCTATTATTTTACTCTTGGGTATGGTACATCAGCTTTCCAAAATCATTATCACAAAATACATTTTGCCATAAGCAGACAAGATCTTCACATTAAAATCTGTAAACCATTTCATAGAAACATAAATATATTTACTGTAAAGTAACTTGCAAATCTTTGTTTTAAAAATTTCACAGCCTTGAGAATGTTACTAATAAAATGCTCATGGCTCATCAAAATATGATGAGCTTAAAACAAGGCTAAAATTATTCAGACAATTTTTACTCATCCACAGTGAACAATACGCCCTTTATTTCAGAAGGGTTTAAAAAGATATAAAGCACATAATAAAATTCAACATCTTCATTTAAATATCAAAATAAAGAAACAAATCTGCAAAACAAAACCTTCCCTTTCCCTTTTTCTCTGAAGTAAGAAGTATCCTCAGTGATGATATAAGAACCTGCAGAAAAAGATACATTGATTAGATTAGATAAGCATGAACAGCAACGGAGATCAAACTTGAAACCAGCACGCGTATCAGCTATGGAGAGCTATTTTTATCATCTTTGATTTATACTCAGCGATGAGACTCAATTATGAGAAGCAGAAATATCAATTAAGTAGGAGAAAAGTTTTATTAATAGGACAATAATGTTTTTCTTGCTGCTTGAGTTGTCCGTTTGTTTCCAGACAGAGTAAAGCATCTTTGAATTTTACAGAGAAATTAGGAGCTCTAATTTACTTTCCTCTGACAGTGAACTACACACTGCTGAGTTCTCAGCACTGTTCCTGCAAGGAGTCCATTACTGTTCATTCACAACCTCTCCCTGCTTTGCCATCCTGGATCTCCCCTCACTGTGAATTTGCAGCTCTCACCCCAGGGCAGCTCACCCAGGTCTGCTGCATCCATACATGGGAACAGCAAGCTGGAAACCCCACCAAGAAGTACAGCCATAAATATATTCTAGCTATAAAGAATGCAGCTTTGCAAGGTTTGGTTGTTTTTTTCTTACTTTTTTACTCCAGTTTTACGTCTTAGACAGCTTACGCTTCAACTCTCAAAACAGATTTTATCTTCATAAAGGCTTTTATTACTATTATTCACCTGTCATTACACGGCATTAGACAATTCAGTAGTATAGCCCAACTTTCAGAGTGAGGAACATTCCCATTTCCTTTCAAATGGGAATGGGAAGACAACATAAACAAAACATTTCATTAATGTATAGAGATGCAGTTTTATTTATTAAAAAAAAAAAAAAATTGCCAAGACTGCCACCTACACTTAAGAAACTTTTCTATGAAAACTCACTGGCATGAGCAAAAAGAAAAAAAATATCTATGGGCATGAAACAGTCTTCAGTCACAGTTTGATTGCCAGGCGATTGACAAAATAATTTGTACCCGTCGATTTTCATGAAGGAAATTTTTACAATGGATTTGCCAAGCAGATTTTTAATTTTAATCAGTAATGAAAAAATGACAACATGGATCACAACAAGACATCAGCCGTTAAATGGGCTTTCGCGATTGCTGTCAGGACAACTCCATTAGACAGCCATACCTTTGTGGGCATCAATCACGCTCTTCAAACTCTTGTACATCTTCGAGATTTAATTAGACATTTAAGTTCTTTACTAGCAATTTGCAAAACTGTCACTTACTAAAAGTGCAAGACACCAAAAAAAATTATTTTTTTTTTTAAGAGTGAGAGCAAGATTTCTTTTGAGCCCTGAGAGACTGTTTATCTGATTCCTGGGAGCAGTTTTAAAGCCACGCTGAGTGTGACCAATGCCCCGGGAGGCTGATTGCTCCTGCAGACTGAAGCGGGGCGGAGAAGCGCCCGAGCCCGGCCGGCTCCAGCGCTGCGCTGAGCCGGGAAGCGCTGCCGGCCGGCGGCGGCTCCGTGCGGATTCGCTCGGTGCCGCTTGCACTCAGGAGCGGCAGAAAACACCTCTCAGCTTTCCGGGAAACTGCCGTGTCCGGCCTAGGGAATGCCCGAAATGGCGTCTTTGTGATCCGTGCACAAAATCAGCCCCTTGTGTCGCTCCCAACGCAGGTGTGCTCCGGGACACTGAGCCAGCGGCTGCAGCGCTCCCAAAGGGGGCACCTGCCCGGCCAGACCTCCTTTCCCAAACTTCGGTGCCTCGGGGGAATTTGCATTACGGGGACTCGCTTTTCGGTTTGTTCGGAGATGCCAGGACATTTCTGAAACAAAAGCTGACCTTCTTTAGTGCTTTTTTTTTCAGTTTGTTAGGGTGGGATCTTTGTCAGCATTTTGCCAAACAGGTCTTCACAGATTTTGTGATGGAGGGTGATGGAGAAGTAAAAGCATCAGCTAAGAAGCTTTTAGGTTTTGATAATTAGCTTCTCCTTCAGACTCCCTAAAGCAAAAGCTGTAGTCTCCTTTAAACGAACTTTGGCATACTACATAGCATTAGATCAATAAATATAAAAGGTGAATTGTGAAAATTACTCATCAGTGAAAAATTTGCCCTAGGCAAAGATGTACAGTATAGAGTTATTTTCAGGCTAAAGTTTTTTTATTTTTTTAAATGGGATCTTTTTCCTCTTTGGTGGTGAAACAAGGGGGTAGGGAAGCTCAGTTTTCCTACAGATCTTCATCACAATGAGGGAGTGCATCAAACTTCAGCCATTTAGCATATAGAACCTTTCATTAGTCACCAGTCTGAACTGATACAGGAACAGTTTTTGCATTTTGCAATTATGCCCTCACAAAGATTACCTGTTCTCACCTGCATAGACTCCTTGTTGCTCTACCAAGGGAGACAGATGACTCTGTGTCTTATTATTCAGGCAAAATTAGCTCCTTGCATTCCCAAGCAACCACAATCATTGTCATGGCAATTTTCATGACTCTTCTGGGTAAATATAGTACCCGTTCACATCAGTGAGAGGGTGAGCTGTGGCAGGGTGACAAGATGGAGGCAGTCTTATATTTAGGAGCATTAGGCTGGTGAATGAGACATTAGCCCTGCACAGAGGAGGGCAGCCAGGGCAGAGCCACCGCTGGCTGAGCTTCAACCCTTCACCCTGGTCTTCATGTGCTGAGGCTGCAGAGAACAGTGGTGAATGCAGGCTTGAGTGAGGCTCTCTCTGCCCCCCCGCCCCAAGCTTCATGAAGCACTCCTGCATCTGCAGCATCCCTGGGAACATCAGCAGCAACAGAGGCAGGGTGACAGGCATCAGGAAAATCAAAGGAGACGTTTGAGCTCAGGGGGAGGAAGTCAGGGGAAGTCTCAAAGTGCTCAAGGGGACATGCCGCCCACACCAGGCATCCTGGCCAGAGTAGCAGCAAGCAAAGAGAGCAGGGAGGAGAAAAACAAGTCCTCTCTCCCCTAGAAAATTAACTGGAAAGAAGGTGCCAGGAGATTCTGCTTTGTGCTGCCTCACCTTGCAGCTGGCAAAAGCACATGCCTGGTCAGCAGGTAAATATGGCAAATCAAGGAAAACCAGGAGTATGCTACCTGCAGTAACTCTGCAGTTTTGTGGTACCCACCAGTTCTTCATGGCACCATCATCAAATCCCTTTGATTAATCATCAGTACCTCAAGCATTTCTGAGCTGGAGAGCACAGGGGTGGCATTTGCGTCACGGACCTGCATTTGCACTGACACATGTTCAGCCAGACCTACCACAGAAATAATCAGCATCATAGCAACAAAACACTATAGCACTTTTCATCTTCCATGAGCCTCCAAACTTCATAGCTAATTAACCTCTACATTGCAGCTATGAGTCAGGTGTCTGGTAATAGTATCAATATAAATGACTTTTCAAATGAGATGCTGAAACTAACAAGAAATGTGATGCCAGAGACCAAGTGCTCAAGTGCTAAACCCTGAAGTTTGATTCCATCTCATTGCCAGTTTTATAAACTACTTTACCTTAAGAAGATGCAGGCTTTGTAAATAAATATGTGCATGCATATGTGTACATATAAAGTCCTTTTCTCCCTCTTTTTGGATATACTTGCACAACGCTCACATATGTATTTTAAAACATAGCATTCTTCATATTGAAATTCTGCTTGCTTCAAAAGCAGGTTCTCCTATTTCAAAGGCTTTTTCTTTCCATTTTGGAGAGACAGTGGCTGTAGTACTGAGAGGACAAGGAGTGGAAAGGAGTGTGGCCAGGCAGCTGGCATGAGCAGCTGGAGGACTGTGCTTCCCTGGGGCAGTGCACAGCAATGGCCCTGCTGCCCATCTGCAGTGACCTGTGCTGAAAGGACCCACGTGCCCATGAATCCAGAATTACTTCCCAGCAGCAGCACTTGGATAATTAAATCACCCTAAGCCCTAATGCCCTCCAGCGCTGCTACTTCAGGAGTCTGCTTGCTCCTCTCCCAACACACTGCAGGCCCCTGCACAGTATTTTTCTGACTAATAAATCTTATGGTGGAAAAGACCAATGAGGTCACCTAATCCATCCTTCCCCTTGGCAGTACCTTCAATTTCCTTATTCAAGTGCTGCTTAAAAAAGGCTTCCACTGACTCCATGGGTGGTTCAGGAAAGCGTGTTGATAAGAGGATGCAGACAGCAAAGCCTTTCTCTTTGATGCCAGGCCAACAGGTTGCAAAGCAGAGGCCCCAGGGACACACCATGAATCAACCATTTCTCACTGGCCAGAGGCTTTGGAGAAGGGCTCCCACCTGCCACAACCATCCTGCTCCTGGCCCCACCATCAGCCCCATGAGCCACGCAGGCAGCGGGCCGAGAGCCAGGGCAGCCTCCCCATTCTCCCAAATTGATGAGCTGCCCAAGGCCTCTTCTTCCAGCTTGCAGAATTCACCAGCACTTCATACTTTTGGCTCTTCAGAACCGTGCATTATGTCTTGCCCTTCAGCATGAGTCAGAAGTCTCTTTCAATGCCCCATCTGAATTTACAAATTCCCCACTGTTTACATCCTGTCCCTCCAGCTTTGGACACTTCAACATTTTCCATGTCTCCAGCAGATTAGTTCAGCCAGCAATGAGGGAGACCTGAAGGAAGAAAAGGGAATAGTCTTTGCCAAAGATGCCCTTAAAACTTCACGACGTTACATAAAATCAGACTAAGAATCACTAATATCATTTTACAAAAATGTTCGTGATTTTCCTAAAGGAGAGAAGAGTAAGTTAAACTAGGGCCTAGGATAAAAGCTTGGTTTGTAAAAAAAATTCTCCTGGTTAGATATTTTTAGCTTAGAAATTAGCTTGATCCAAAAGTAAGACACTGAAATAAAAAAAAATTGTCAATCTGATAAAGATATTTTTGAGATTTTTTTCCAGAGTATCTGACACCAAGCTCATTGAAGATAACAGATTTTTTTTTTTTTCTGATTTGGATGGATTTCATTCATGCAACTCTTATCTCCTTGAAACAGTTAAGACTGATATTTATACTGTTTTTATGCTAAATTTTTTATCATCTAAAATCAGGTTTGTTATTGATGATTTAGAAACATTCTAGTCCTTTCTGTGTATTTTTCTATTCACTTTACTAATGCTACAAAAATCTCATCCTAGCAATTTTTAATAAATTAATATTAGCAGATGAGTTTTATACTTCTGAGTAACATGAAAACTTAATATTAAAAATATAAAAGGATTGTATGTAGGCCAATGTTTACCCTCCACTACATCAAGGAAAACTAAAGTAATTCAATAGATCTAAAATTTGCAGTTTGACATAGAGCCACACTGGAGATTGTGGTTTGTAACTCCTGTACATGAAGTGGATGAAGGTGGCTCTAAATATGTTATTTTCTCAGCATGTCTACAGATTAGACTTATTTCAGTGAAAGTCCTGATCACATGAATGTTAATCCTGTGTAAACTGTTCCAAGACATCCCTTGTTTCATTTTGGATATTGGTGATAAATCAAAGCTCAGTAGAGATGAGCTGAAATTTTATATTGGATGTATCGATGTATTTGATTTTGTAGGCTAATTCAGCTTGTGGGAGAATGAGCAACAGTCACCCAACAGAATCCCACATCTCTAGATTAAAGGTACTTTTGCAGTCAGTTAAGGCTCTCTGATTACTACCAGCTAATTTCTAATGGGGTTGGGCTGTAATTTGCAGGTTTGCCTCAAGTCCAACTTCCTCCATCCTCAAAGCCAAGTGTTACATCAAATAAACCTCAAAATTCCCACTTAATTTTGACTTCCACTTAACTCCTTGACTATCTGCCACTGCTCATGCCCATTATTTATATTATATTATAGCTGTTATTTATACAAACACACAGACATACTTGCACTTCAGTAGTAGCACAAGGATCTTGGGCTGAAAAGAGTCTTTATTAGATATAGAAAAGTTGCAGCAGAATTCATCCTCTCTCACAGGCTCTCCTGAAGTTTCCATTCCTCTGAACCTAAAACCAGAAGAAAAAAAGTAAAACCATAACTTTGAAAGGGAATCCTTGAGGATTCTGCTAGAATTGCTAAAAATCCATGGCTTTGTGTTCAGGAAAACTCATATTATTAGGTATCCTGAAGCCTCTGACAGTACAGGCAAAATATAGGTCCAGATCCCTGGCAGATGTTGAACAGCAGGGTTATGCTTCTTTTCCAAGCCTCATCTGGCCTAATATGATTTCTATGCAACTTTTTTTACATGTAAGAACCATTCATATCTAGGAGCATTCGGCATGTTTTCTTTTCTATATTCTTTTTCTCTGGTTATCTGACTCACTACCAAAACAAATAAACTAAAATAACCCTACACACATGTCTATTGTACTGTATCCACAAAGGATTCTGTTATTACATATGCAGAAGCGGAACTTCTAGAAAATAAAACACGAAACAGTTTGAGTCTCTAAGGCCAATTACAACTACTCTGATTTAAAGGGATTATAGAGAAGCAGGCTCTGTGCAATAATTTCCAGTCTAATTAAAATTTACAAAGAATCTTCATTGTTGTCAAAAATATTTAATGTGCCTTGGCATTTAGCAAATAATCTAATTCGTTGTTGGTTTTTTGTTTTTTTTTTTTTGGTCACACAACATGATCGCACACAATTCTCCAAGCTGTTTACAGTGAGCAAAATTATCCTTGCAGCTAGATGGCTAGATCCTTCTGAATTGGTAATCAAACATGATTGTGATTGCACTGAATTTTTAGTGCTGTCACAAGTGTATACTTACTAATCTCACGATGAGAATAGCTGCAAAACCCTAAGCTTTATGAATAAAATTCACCATAAGAGCGAGAGAGAGTGAATGACCAGTCTTTAGTAGGATTATTTGCTGTCTAATAGAGGTCAGAACCCCAATACAGTTTAACAATATAACAGGCATACACCTAAATGGATATGTCAGTTTTTACAGTATTAAATTATTTAGCAGTAATTACCCCAGCATGTGGATACTATAAATGTAGGTCTTATAAGTGCGAGAAAATAGTCTGCTTTGTTCATTCAAATTGATGGTTTGGAGGCCAGCTATAAAAGTACCAATGGTTGCCAGCATTCTATGTAGTGTGCAAGGAAGTGGATAGAGACTTTCCCTGATGAAGGAAATTTTAAAATAAAGTTAATTGCAAAGGTATGCAAAAAATAGGAAGTGGGGAGCTCTGTCTATTCATGGGCCTGGAAAAGTGCAATTGAAGTACCACAATGGGATTGAAGAGACATTCCTCTCATCAGCCAGAGACTCCTAATTTGGCCACAGAAGAGCCCATGCTGAGTAACAACCCATTCAATATTGGCTTTTCTGCTGAGGATTCCAATACAGATGAGAGTTATTAAGACGAGTTTTAGAGGTGATAGGTTTGATGGGTTCGTAGAAAATAAAAATGCAATCTATTGTTATGTAATATTCAGCCTTGATTCAAAGACTAACAAATGCCAGCAACTAAGCCCTCCATATTTCAAAGAATACGTATGATGCAAGATTTGTATTTGCAGCAAGGTCCTTTGGATTCTGCAGCAAACTCTAAAAGCTACAGCAGCTTCCTTTAGTGTCTTCATGCTGACATTTTAATTAATTAAATATAAGTCTGAATTACACAGTTATTAAAGAGGCATCTGCCTTGTTTACTTTGACACTAGAACTTCACCTTGAAGAATATGGGATGTACTTTGCCTTAACAAGATAAGCATTTTATGAGTTCTTTCTCTTAAAAAGACAAACAGTGATATAACATGAATTCAGCTGATTCAACAAGATCATGTATATTTAAGTAATAGTGATGGTATTTCAACATTCATCTCTACTAACAGCAGAGCTAACAGCATTTAGGAAGAATTTCAAAATTCACATTGCTCAGCAATTATTCCAGGTTGTCATCAGATTCAGGAAAACAGCACTACATAATTTTATACTCAACATAATGTTCACTAAGTAGCCTTGACGTACTCTGTGATAAATTCCAGGTGTGTGAGCTAGGATTTCTATCCTTTGAAAAATGGGGGGGCGAAAGTAGCTGTGTTCTTCATTCAGCTCTCCATAGGCAAGCGAGTGAAATTAGATATTTCACAGCAGACTCAGAAATAAAAAAAACCCAGATCAGTAGTTTTGTCATGACAGAGAAACTCTTATCTGACTCAGTATCATGATAGTTGCTTATATCACGGAACTTCTGCATATCAATTGTGTTGTGGATTCAAAATCATGCCAAAGAATCCTATAACCCGCATAGATCCACTCTGTGGACAGAGATGAGATACATTTACCCATTTTTCTTTAAAAAATTATAAACACAAAATGGATAGCAGGGATTTTGTTGTTACAACAATTTGGCATCTTCTGAGCAAATGTATTTGCTTACTACCTATACCTCTTCAAGCTGTCAAGTAATTAGACAATCACTGCTCTCTCCTCATATTACAAAGTTGATTACAGTGGCAGAGGCCAGATGCCCAGCTCACTCACAAATTCTTTAATTAGAGGATCTCCTGAACCTCCAAACCACTTGAATGGAAAAAAAGAGCAATTAACACTTTTCCAGGGCTTCCTTCGTCCATCTGTCACTGCACAGGTGAAAAAAAGAGAGGGAAGAAAGAAAAGATGATAATGGATCCCTTCTCCAGAAAACACTGGACTCTGAGTGTACTCCTCCAGCCAGTCCATCAAAAACATCCCTCCCTTCCCCTGCCGGAGATGAAAAGCCGCTAGGTTTTCAAATATGCTAAATGCACAGATCATCCAAGAGAGAAAAATCATGTGGAAGCTACACAGACGGGCACAACATGTCTTTAATCACCCCCATTTCCATCAGGCAAGAGAGCCTCACAAAGCTCACTGGGTTAGATGCAAGGGCTTGACATGTGAGGGCATCCACTTCCCACCCCCGTGCTGCCCCCCCAGCCATCCGCGGTATCAAATGAGATCTGTTATCAGCCCTAGTTAGATCATAATGAAATAATTGAAGGACTCAGCTGAGGGTGACTGCAGTGTAGTGAGGTGAATTAATTTTCCCACCACAGCAGGGCATGTCAGATCTGGCCACGAGCAGGTCAAGCCATTATTTTTTGTGGGTGTGTGAAAGTGATTGACTGGATTTCTGCACTTTGGGAGGGTTTGTGGAAGAAAAACAAAGGCGCACCTAAGCCCTTAAGTGACAGGCACAAAGGAAAGTAAAACAGTTCCTAAATTAACACAGAAAGAGCCTTTTTATTCAAGATTAAAAAGAAACTTCATGCAACTTCAGAAGTTTCATCCAGCATCTGTAAAATAAACATTTCAATCCACTCCAGGCAAGATAATATTTTTTTTAGAGTTATAATAAGTTTATGGCTAAAATGTTAGCAATATGCAACTTCTAATGATCAATATCACAGCTCCCACTGCTGTAAATGGGGCCACTGCACTGAAGATAAAACATTCAGCGTGACTCAGCGAGGTATTTTGGATCCAAGTGCTTTGAAACATTGTACTGAAGGCCAAACAGCACATTATGTGCTCAGTAAAGCTAACCAAATGTCTATCATTTTTCCCCAGCTATTTAGGCTTACGGACAATTGTGATTTTTCAAAATTTCCTGTGTTGTCATAGGCTGAAACAGAATTGCTGCTTTTGTGAATTTTGCTGAAAGCAAACAGCTTTATATTTTAAAAGAGCTATTCATTTTAATCAGAATTCACATAAAACCTAGAAAGGCAACTGACTTGCAATTCTGATTTTCCTCTTAAGAAGAAAGTACCTGAAAGTAAAATAAAATTTCCATGTTTTTCTCTGTATTTCCATTTCAGATTTTTCATGGTGTTAGCTCAGCATTTACATTCACCAGCAATTAAAAAAAAAATAAAATAAAATAAAAAAGTGAAGCTCTACTACAGTACTATATTATTTGGTAAAGATTTTAATGGGTTTGGTTTATTTTTTTAAAAATCAGTAGCACTGAAAGGAAAAAACAGCCGGAGTTGTACATTGTGTTGTATAATTTTTCAAAGAATGGTGTTGTGAAGAAATCAACTTACTGAAGCCATCCTTGGAATCTGCTTCGACTCACAGAAATCCCCTGTCAATTTCCATTGTGGCTGTGAAGAGGAAACACAATGTCTTGCCTCAAGAAATGGAAAATACTTATTGAAAAAGTTCACCAGTTCTTGCAAACTCCCAGTGATGATTCAAAAGACGAGTAGTTGGAGTCCAGCGGAATCTTATACAGGAATTAAATTAGGTAATTGAACAGTGAGACAGTATTTTAATGTGAAACACTCAAGGAGGAAGTGACTACTGAAAACCAGAACTCAGAAGATAGCTGCACTACAAATCATCTGTCTTCCCCTCATTTTCTTCTTAAATCTAGAGCTAATCAGGAACAGGGTGCAAGTTACCTCCTGTGTTTGGATTGAAGGGAGAGGCACATTTTAAGAGGTGACTGCTAACTCCTTTCTGTTTCATTTTTTCCATAGCATTTTGACAAGATGAAGGAAGGAAGGAAAAACTACTCAGATTTCTCTTCTAAACAATAAATGAGATGGGAAAAAAAAATCTGCAAACATCTATATAAACCCCAAGCTGTGCTTTCTTAATTAAAGAGGTTGAAACACCCTTAAAATACCCTTAGCAATTATTCCCCTATCTTTCTTTTTAGCAACTTTCCAGGTCCAGTCACCTCAGAGGCTCCAGTGCAACCTCCTGACAAGCTGAGTGAGAACAAAGTGATTACTTAGCATCAAGAGAATACAAACCCTAATACTACAGCACCTCAGCTGAAAAAAAAAAAGAAAAAAAAAAGAAAAAAAATTAAAAATACATTCCTCATGAGATACTAATACTAGCTTATACCAATATCTGGACTGCAGCAGGAGGCCCCAAAAACTCTTCTTCAAAGAAAAGGAAAGCGTTGCCACATTTTTACTCCCTAGGCATGAAATCTGCACCACTAGAGACAGCATATATTAACAGCTCATAAGAAATTTTATATCAAACCACTTTTAGGAAGTATTCTTTCTTTGTAGTGTCTTTATTTTCTGATTGTTTTATCTATATGTATCCACATATACACAGGTATGTGTGCATGCCCGTATGCATTTCTCTCCTGTGTCTCCTTGCTGATGAGCCTATTGCTCTCTCACATTAGACCCTGAGCTGTTACTCCCAGTCCCTCAAATACAGGAACCTCTCTGCTGCTGAGTACAGTTTGGGGACAGAAGAAACCATCAAACTCTAGCTCCAAAACTGACAGGACTCCATGCTAGATTTTGTGGACAGCTATGGTAGCCAAGGGACAGGAAGGAAAGATAAGGATGCAGCCTTTTCTTGAGTGGGGAGGAATGAAAAGAACCCCAGCAGATGCCCATAATAATTTTCTGGGCCTTATGAACCAAATTTTCTCCAGGCAGCCAAACCTGTCTGAGGAAGCAGAAAGTGACACTTTATTTATTCGTTGTCCTGTCTTAAGTATCTGTTTCAAACTATGTTCCTCTGCTCTGTTTCTTGCTGCCTCCTGTCCATGCTGCCCATGAGATGGAAACCTCCTCTACCTCTGCAATCTGCTGACAAAGCACAATACAAAAAAGCTGTTCTCCAGGGTACACACCTGTGCTTATCACACCACCTTTTTCCCCCTCCCTCCTCCCTCCCACTGCCATCCTCTGATGTCTCATACACAGAATTTTGTTGGCCTGAGTCTGTAAGCCCCTCCAGGCAGAGACCTTGTCTTTTTTGTGTGTTTGCAAGGTGCTGCTCCTCTCCCTGGAATCCAGTCCTTCACTGCTCTTCCACTTCTTTAGCAATGCAGAGCTTTACTCCCTCTCTGACACAAAATCCTACTTCAAAAATGCATTCAAACAGTTGTGGGTCTTGAATCTCCAGTAGCAGCAAGGCAGAGTGTTCTATAAATGGCATGAGCACTGATTGGTAATACCATGTGTTAATTGGCAATATCTGCCTTCAGCAGGCTCTGCAATGTGTTATATCATATTGACTAGTTACATACCCATGATAGTAGGTATTAACTGTTTGCAGGATAAATGTGTGCTCCTTTGAGGGAAGCATGTGAATTTAGTAGTTTTGTTTAATTAGCCTTTATGGCCTGTCAAAAGCTGGAAAGTGAAGAGAGCATCCATCGAATGTGACATGCTGTCAAAACCAGGCAAAGCAAGTATTGTCTCCCCCACTGTATATAGCTCCTTCAGAAACATCCCCTTGAGATAATCATCTTAGCAGTTTTAAATTCCTGGCAACCCTGACCTGATCCAGAGCTCACAAAAGGCAAAAGCAATCTTTCCTAGACTTCACTGGTTTTCAAGTGCATCACTGTTGCTCCTTTGGACTTGGGAGTTAGGCAGGATCCAGTTCCTTCAGAACTGCCTCAGTTGACTAATGAGTGACATAGTTCAACAGTATTCTCTAGGCTGTGGGGGGGAGGTGTTTGTTTATTTGTTTGTTGCCAAACCAGAGGGGTCTTTCCCTGGCCATGAAGGCTTTATTTGTATCCTTACTTGAATCCATCATCCAGCACCATTTTTCTTTGCACTCCAGACCCTTGGTACTGCTCCTGCCACCCCAGCCCCGCTCACTGCTGCTCCCATGGGCTTTGAACGGCTTTGCTCAGCAACTGCAAACCCAACATCCCATCCCTCGTGTGCTACCAAGGAAATTCCCCTGCCTACATGCTCAGGTCTGACCTGACATGTGCTGTCTGAGATCCCTCCATTGTCTCTTCTGTTTAAAGAGGCTCACTTGGTTTTTCTTCAGAGCTGGCAAACCCACTGATTTTAATGAGGTCTATTATCATCTTTGGATCAAAGGCTCACTTGATGGCAGCTATTTGCACCTTTCACCATAACAGTAATTTAAAGGTGACCACAGGCATCTTCTGTTTACTCCTCAACAGTACCTCATCTTTTTTCCTCCCAGATTGGAGAGTTCTGTGGGCACATACTTGACCAAGAATGAACTTGGTCTGTGTCTTCACTGTCAACAAAGATGTAGGAGGGGGAAAAGGGAACCACAGTGTTATAATCCACACTATTTCCTGACAAATTCAGATGGAATAAATGCTTTCGTTTTCATCCTTTTGTAGGCATCACTGTAATCTTTTCACTTACACAGCTGACTTCACCTAGATGGCATCCAATAAAAACCAGCACATCCAGTTCACCACAACAGTAATAGGAATATATCTCTCACACATTTTTTACCTCGCCTAAGCCCCTGTTACTGGGAGGAATTACTGGTTTCACTGGGCTGGTCTATTCCACTTTAGGAAAGTCAACTTCATCCTTTCTTCTCTCATTCCATATACATTCCTGACTCAGCTGTTTTAACCTGTGGATTTATGAGAAAATAGAACTTTATTCTAACATCCAAAGCCTTAATTTGGGCTATTTCTGAAAGAAAAAGTGGGCCAGAAACCTAGCCATTTTAATAAACAGCCAAATTTTACTCTACACAGGACTGAGGTGATAATCAGTTGATTACATCTGAGAGCAATATCTAATTTGTAACAATGGTATCACAGACTAGATTTTCCAGGCTGTCCAGTTGATGCACAGGAGGATGCCAGGTCTCTGACATGTCATTTTTCAGAATGGTTTCTGATAAGCAGTGCTGTATGTTAAAAGCCATTAAACATAGTAACACCTTCCTCTATCTTCCTAATATCTGCTAAGCCCAATGCAGAGGCACGTGGCTGAACCTAAAAACTTTGCAAAGTATTAGCATCGCATATTGCCATCATTTATTACAGGACTACAAAAGATGAAATAAGGAAAATTAAACACTTGCACGATCTCCAAGAGCAGTGGTTTCATTCGGTCTGTTTGCATGACCTATAAAGAAATTCCACGTAACTATTCTTGTCAATCATGTTCAAATAGATCAGCCCTGCCCTTTCTGTGTCACTCTTCCTTCTCTCCATTGTGCTCACAGTCACTGCTGCCACCCTATTAAAGCAAAACATTCACCCACAAATTGTTAATTTCTGCAGTTATCCACACAGACTCTCTTTTTTATTTCATAAAACTACCGTGTATCTCGTTTATTTTTTATAATCGGTTCCAATTAAATATCACTAATTCAGTCTTAACATCTCATTTTTTACTTAACTTCAAAGGCAGTGAAGCAACTTATACACAAAATTAATTATGTCTATTATCATTCAAAGAAATCCACTTAATTCTGTCAAGCCTGGCAAATGATATAAAAATGTTGGTTTGATAATATTAACATCAACAACTTAAACTGTATTTAAACTGGGAAGGAAGAAAATAGAAATAATTAATTGCTCATCACAAATCTGCCCAATATGGAATGCCATGTGCTTCTGCTTGTCTAATAAATTAGTTTGCTTTCTCTGCACTATTTTTTGTGAGGTATGTAAGTAGTTAAAGGAGCATATTGAGAAATGAACAATCAGGTTAACAAAGAAAGTGAGTAAAAGTTAATAAAACCAAAGCCAAATTACTGAACAAGATATAGAAGGTTTGAAATGTTGTCCTGTGTGAGCAGCATTAGAAAGTGTTCACCTTCTCCTTTCTATTCTTCTGTTTGTATCCTTGTCCCTGATGTGAGAAAACTTAAGATGAAAAATAAAACAACAAAGGAGGGCAACTGGGATAATCACATCGATTTATGTGTTAAAATCTGTGAAGAGAAGGAGGAAACCCAGGCAGTGTCAGGTTTCCAATGCTGCAGACACTGTGGTGAGTTTACTAGGGCTCTGCATGGGCAGCAGGTATGTCTGAGCAGAGCAGCGCCTTTACATCACACCAAAGTGCAGGGGAGCAGCTCTTAGCAGACAGAATTCCTGCTTGTTCCAACCCCCCCCCCCCAGAGCCCTGGCAGCCAAAGGGTGCCACAGATGCCTGCATGGGTGGGTGTCACAGCAATCTGAACAGACAGACCAGAAATGAATTTCACCACCAGAGATTAGCCAGCAAATTAAACTCAATCTCCCTGTCGGGAATGCACAGCGATGGAAAGTGCTTTCCCCCTGCTCCTGAGAGCTGCTCCTGCCCACAATATCTGTCCAGCACCATCTCCCTCAGCCCAGTGTACCCACAGACAGGGATGTCAGGTGTTATGGCCGAGGAGAAGCCAGGAGGAGACGATGCACTGCCAATGCAACCCCTAGAAAAGGGATGAAAACTCACTGAAAGGCAGGGTCTGCAAAAGCCTCCCACAAAACAGAGAGCCAGATCCACCAAAAGTGAAGTTCATTACTCTGTTTACCCAGAGGGAACAATGTTGACTCATACAAAGAGATGGTCCAAAGTCCCACATTTATTCCCAGGGCAGAGTCTCACTTAGGTGTTTATACTGCCCCTAAAATAAGCACTTCACAGTAAGTGTTTGCAGAGCGAGGTACTACTTACCTATTTTCTGACACCAGAAAATTCCCCTCTTGATGTGCCAGTCCACATTCTCACACATTTTTCTCACTTCATTTCTTAGGCCATGGTAACCAGGTGCATACCATGACCAGAGCTGGCTTACAGGGTGATTTTTTTTAAGTAAAATTTTGCAGTTTTGAAAGAACAGAAAAACACATCAAAGTCAAGAGTAGAGGTTTCAAATCTGGGTATGGAAATGAAAATGCAAACCACTGGAAATTATTTAAATACTTTGGCTAGAAGTACTGAGTGTAAGGAAGGCCAAGCACAGAAACCTCCATGTCAGCTGTGGCCCCACAAACAGGCCAAGGTGTCTGGGAGCCCCAAAACCTGCTGCCTCACGTGTGCCTGGCACTGGTAGCTGTATGGTATTTTGGGGCCACGGGAGGGTCCCACCACCAGCAGGGATGGAGTCCAGGACCACCCCTGCACAGACAGCCCAAAGGGTGGATAGTAGAGAAGGAGCGATAGTAGAGGAGGAACCAGGTTGGTTTTGATGGAAATCTGCTTCCCTGTCCAGTTTTGAAATCATTTGGAAGACGTGTTAGAACAGGCCTGTTCTTTTGAAATTACTGGGTGCCAGCAAACAAGTGTGTTTTTAACAGAATAAATGTTTCAGCACAAGAGCTTTGACCAGATTCACGGAGGAGCACAGTCTGCTGAACATCTTCCTCAGCAGTCTATAGGATATGAGTCTGCTTTAGATATGATATCTATAGGATATGAGTCTGCTTTAGCCAGAAAAATAAAAGCCCAGTTTCTTGACTTATGGTGCCTCAGCTCACACCTTGTACTACTATTGGCCAGCCTCCAGCATTTAGCCAAGAGAACAACCTGCACAAGACCTCTACTGATCGCAGAAATCCATCTATAAGCCTGATCCAAAGTTGAGAGAAAATGGCAGGAGATTTTCCATAAGCCTCACTATACAGAAAGACCTTAATGAAGAGCGTGGATGTTCCCAGACAGTTTTCACACATTCATGACTGCTTTTCCACCCACTGAAAGGACTGATTTTATCTTGCAATTCTTGAGTCCAACCATGACATGTACTGATTGGAAAATCTCAATGCATGAAAGAGGAACATCTGCTAAACAGGGAGGTACAGGATTCTGTCCTGACTCAATCCCTTCACTACATTTCAGCACTTAAAAGGGGATATCATGCCTCTGTTGGTTGCCAGTACTGGATTCTCAAAGCAAAGGCATATTTTCTACTGACATAAAACTCCCAGCGGCATTTCCTCATGCCAAACTCACTTCCTTCCCCGCAAGGTAGAGAAGGAAGGAGAGGTCTTGGAGGGTGTTTGAGGATATCATCTCCATTTTGTCCCCAAACCTCAGTGGTAAAGATTCCCTTAGCAGCTGTTTCAAATCACAGCAACAAAGCAACATCTATCTCACACAGGGAAAGGACAGCCAGTAAACTCAGGAGTTAGTCCCTTACCAAGTGGATCCTGGAGTGGAAAAGAAATCAGTTTTCTGCATCTAGTGTCTCTCTACCAGCATCTACCTTCAGCAAGAAGAGCAAAACTTAGCAAAAATCACCTAGAGCAATAGACATGGATAATTTAATAAACATTTGGAGGATGAGAGATTTAAGGTCTTGAACCAGCAGTTAAAGCAAGCTTGAAGTCAAAGCCCTTCTCCTTGGCAAATACTCAACAAGTAGCTATTCCTGATTTGCACACACAAAGTGTGTTTATAGCTTTCATGCAAATTCCTATGCAAAAGAGGGGCTTCAGAGCAAAAATTACCCTTGGCCCCTGTTCCCCATCATCCTTGACAATGAGGAGCATGCAGTATGCTTGAGAGATCTTGTCCAGAGCCACTGGGAGGCTTTGACTGAAACCCTTTCCTAGCACATGGTGCTAAGTGGTATTAAAAATAGTAATTCAGCCATCTCTGAGCAAACAAAACAGAGACTGCAAGAGACAAGAGCCTGCCAAATCTGAAGTGATGCATGTAACATTTTTCTTTCAGGAAGAAGGGATGTTTTCCCTTTCATCTGTTTTCTGTTTGTTCATTTGGTTTCATTCATTTACAAGAGTCTCCTTTTAACCAAAGGGGAAAAAGTTGATGTTTATTTACATCCTCTCTGCATAATAAGGCCTGGCCCTCACACACATGTGTAGTCCCACTTAAATCAATGGGATTACTTGCCTGAGAAAAGTTAAATAAGTAGGAAAGCCCTTGAAGGAGCAGGGCACAAAATACCTACCTATTCAGATAAAGCAATTACCTCTTATAATAACCCAAATAATCAGATTCAGCAGTTGTCACCTTTTTTCCTCATTTAATCTATAAAGTTGTATTCTGTTTTGCTGCTAAGGCAACACAAAGTCATCAGTGGAGTTAAGGAGGCAGCACCCAGTCTGATTTCCACGCTGCCCCACATGCAGCCCTTTGTTATAATCATCATAACAATATTAAATAAAAGATAAGGACCGCTGTCAAAAAGTTAATCATGAAAAGCTGGAAATCACATAGTGAATCTGTCAGTGGTCTGAACTGGACAGGGTCATGAAAATGAAAGGGAAAGAATGCACAGTCCACAGATGATGCTTACATGCTAATAAAAACCAGCCAGGCAAAAACATATATGCACAAGGCTGAGCAATTTGTCACCCTGGGCTATCATGGCTGTTCCCCTGCCTATTGTAACAATGCCAGCATTCAAAATAGTCAGAAAGGAGCTTACAGGAGCTGAATGCCAGCACATGTGTTTTTTCCAGCTGGAGCCGAGTCCTGGACCAGCTTCTGAATTCTAGTTTAAGTTTCTTACTCTCTCCCTCAAACAGGAAAAACACATAATGCAAAGACTGAAAGCCCTAAAATAAAAATGTTGAAGAGAAACTAATGCTGGAAAGAGTCCTAAAAACATAGCTGCGAATTTGGAAGTGTTAACCATCCCCCTGCTGCACACATACTTCTCTTCCTCTCCCCAGAGCCTCCCCAAGCTCTGCCCGTCCCTAACACCAGGGACCCCAAACCCCCTGCACCCTCCCTGCCTGCACCCATAGCCTGGCACAGACCTGGCCCTGCTGGGGCTCTGGGGCTGGGAATGGCATTCCAAGTATGCCTCAGCCTTCTACTGCTGAAAATTCCAAATGCTCTGATGCTTTCACTATGCTGGTCCTGCAAATTAACAGAGCTTCCCTGTCAGGTCCCCTCCTTCTTCAGCAGCAATGGTTCAACACAGCACAAGTGTGTGTTTCAAAAAAAAAAAAAACAAAAAAACATAGTTTTCATGCCTCTCCAAAGTTTACAGCCATCTACTCCAGGCATAATCATTTCAAACTCTGCAGCACTTCACATTTGGTTAAAACCACTTCAGTTTAGAAGTGATTAGAGGTTGAAGATTTGCAGTTTAAAATTTAAATTAAACTGTTTAAAATTATTGGAACACTTCACACATTTAAAGCAAATAATATTTTTTAATATTTATTTATCTTTCCCTCCCAGTAGTTCTGGATTTTCAGCTGCAAACTGCAGTGCAGAAGCAGCTATTAAAAATCAGAGAGAAGCAAAAGTCAGATTTAGGTTTTCAAATCCTAGTCACTTCTAAAGGAAAAACTTGTGAAAAGGACTATGCTCCCACAACAGCAAGGACAACAAAAATATCTTTAGATACATAGAGAGAAAATGATGGGAATGGATAATAATAGTGTGGTTTAAGTCTTGTGCTAAAATATTATTTCAAATTGTTTGCAGCCAATTTTTTTTTTATTTATAAAATGGCCTGCAGCAGAAGCAAACAAGCACACTGCACTGTTTTATCATTTCATTTTAGTTTTCTAAGATTTCACACTTTAGTGACAAATTAACCCTTTATTCCAAAATAATCTTTTTCTTTCCCCCCCAAAGACACAGACAACTTCCCTAAAGTTATCATTTCCACAATTTTATGTGGCACAACATATTATCTGTATTTCACCTGGAACTAAACTGCATTTCCATGGAAATTAATCATGAGCTCCTCCCAAGAAGCAGCAGTGTTTGTGCCAAATTGCAGTTCCCAATTCATGATAAGAATGGCACAGTGCACAACCATGTGTGAACCTGAACAACACTGAGCCTTGATAAATTGGAAGTTCTGACAGAGAAAGCAAAATAAAGAGAGCATTTTCTAGTGTGCATCACTACTAAAACCAGTGCTGAACGGTTTAGCCACTGGCCTTTGGATGCATATGAACTGGAAGTGTAGGCTTGTGCTGTTTCTCCCTTCAGGGAAGGAGGTGGAAAAGAGGACAGGCCCTATACGCAATTCTTTTAGTGCCCTCAAAGGTACATTTATATATACTGATCACTGGTTTTCATCAGTGTTCCTCTGGCTTCCCAGATCAGTGCAAAACTATAAATAATCTTTATAGTTAACAAAGGGTCATTTACAGTTAGATTTTTATGGTGCTTGAACTGCCTAATATTGTGAGAGATAGAAAAAGTAAAGAAACATAAAACCAAGTGAAAATCAAACCCAAGACGTACAGTATCATGTTTAACAAAACCATCAAAAGCAGTTTCATCCCTCTCTTACACATTCTTCCTATTATCAGTATAAACCCCATTCCGTCATTAGATTCATTGATAGCTATACATGCATGAAAAAAAGTAGATATACAGGTTGGATTAGAACTGTACACTTATTCTTCATTGATGGAAATCTATGGCAAAAAAAACCAAAAAAAACGAAAAAAGCGGAGGGGCAGAAATAAAGAAGTACAAGTTGGGGTTTTTCCAAGTACCCACAAGTAGTACTCAACACTTGTACATTTGGTATTCAAATCTTTTATGATCTTTATATTAAAACTGCCTACTTGCCACATGCCTTTTTAAGCAGTACTAGTCTTTGACACACACACTGAAATCTACCCAGTGTGTTAAAGTTATTGAACTGTTGCGAGCTTCCTGACAACAGTGCTCTGCTAATGCCAGTTTTGATTCCACTGACATTAATCTTGGTAGGGCTGAGATGTTGTTAATACTCACTTCCTAAGCGAGGTAACCCCTTCAAAGGCTGACACACACCACCTCGCCTTGTTCATCAAATATATAATCTTACTAAATGCTGTAATCTTAAATCCCAACCTAGAGTAACTAGCAGTGCTTACATTATCATTTTTCTTTAAAGTTCATCTAAAGAAAAAGAAATATCTATTAAAGAATTGTAGATTTCAAAATCAAAACTTAGGACCACCACCTTCTCCATATACTGCACCGAACTTCTTATTAAGCTTTAATTTTAACACAATCTAAAATTATTTTTGCCTTTCTGCCAGTCCTCCCACGCTTCCATGCACACAACACACACGAATCTTCCAGAAGGTCCCATTGAATTTTTAAAGGGCTCTTTTTTTTCCCCATTTGACAACTTTACATCCTCATATTATAAGGGGTAATGTGGTTATAGCATGTGATGTAGAAGGAATTATAAAAATGGTTCTTCATTGCCAATGTTACTCAATGACAGCTCATTTTCCTGTGCCAATAGGAAGAACAAGATTAGAAGTGACTCTAATTCTTACCCAGACTTCAGGCCGGTGAAAGTCAAGTTAAAGAAATAAGGCTCTCAGTCTCTGGAGGGCAAGGGTACCAGTCACTTATTTCTTATGAACACTTGCTGACATGTGCACTAAGCATAATAATAATAATTTTATTTATAAAGTGCTCCCCCACTGAAGTGCTTGGGGCATTGTACAATATCATAAAAGCAATTTAAAATACACTTTAAAACATAGGAAATAATGGACCACCCTCCAATAATAATAATTTTTATTTGGAAAATTATGACAAGAACCCTGGCCTGATGTTAGAGACTCCCATCAGCTGCAGCAGAGGAGAGAAAAAAAAAGGAGAAAGAAGGAAAAAAGAGGAGAGGAGAAGAGAGAGGAGGGAGAAGGAAAGGAGAGAGGAAAAAACGAAAGATGAGGAAAAAATGAGGGAAGAAGAAAGAGAGAAAGAAAGGGACAAAGGAGGGAGAAAGCGAAAAAGGGAAGGAAGGAAGGAAGGAAGGAAGGAAGGAAGGA